>CM076578.1:1647547751-1648147751 GCA_034641835.2 Pinus albicaulis | reverse complement strand
TTCATACAAGATGAGATCCAGAGGCTACCTGGCCCTTTACAGACTCTGCCTATAGAACTTGTAGAAGTAAACACTAGAGGCATTAACAATATCAAAGAACGTTTTCATGCTCAGACATGGGAATGTGTCTCTTTCCCTACGCAAAAAAATAGTTCTTGAGGTAGTTAATATTCATAGAAATGTCATCAAGCAAGTCAATGTGATCATCCCTCCTTCCCTCCCCTCTAAAATAATTATGTTTTTCGGGGTCAAAAAGCCAAAATATGGAGACAATTATCACCAAATCCAACGTACGATTATGCATTATGGAGAACATCTAGCGCTTTCCCTTGTTAAATATATTAACAAGGGAAAGCGCTAGAGATTCTCCATCATGCATAATCGTACGTTGATGCTTATAGAGTTAAAAAACTGAAAGAATCAACTTGTAGGGTCATTTTAATGGGGGGTGGAGAATTCAGGTCTTTGCAAATTCAAATTCTGGTGCATGTTGCATGAAGCAAGATGTTGAAAGTAGAGTTATGTTAGGCACACTTAAATGCAACAAATATGGAAATTTGTACATGAGCTCTATTATTTGACTTAAGAGTCAGTTGTTTGAAAAGGCATGTTTTGTCAACTTGTGTTTGGTTGATGGTTTTGTACACCAATATGTAAGAGTACATGGACATATTCACATGATGTGAATTTTTTTTCTTTGAAGGAGAAAAATGACGTGTTTTCAGTTTGATGGTTTTGTTTGTGACAAGACGTCACAAGATTTTGCAAAGGTCCACTCTTTAGCGAGAGCCTCATGATTACAACCTATCATAGTTGTACTTTAGCGAGAGCCTCATGATTACAACCTATCTTGTGCAAATTTAGGTACCTTCATAGTTGTACTTGAGTCACAGTGAAATGTATTTATCAAAAGAAAGAAAAATATAGTGAGAATGGGGAGATGACAAGGAGAAAAGTAAACAGCCTACACAGAGTGCATAATGTTTTTATTTAGTTGGAAGTGCATTGAGAAATAGGCTCCAAGGGGATGCATGACTTAGAGCAGAATACCTTCAGCTTAGGCAACAAGTTTGAGGGGCTACTATTGCAAACATAAAAAAAAGGTTTTCATCTTGTAACACACGCCACACGCCTAGAAGGAAGATAAAAATCAAGGCTTAATGAGGAAATGAGCATTACTGATCCAATCTGATGAATTGCAGATAAATTGAACATCTTGGGATGTACCATAGTAAACCTCCATTTTTCTTCTAATGGACAAATGAATCAACATGTTTAAGTCTCTTTTCTACAACAAAAGAAAATTTTCTCACTGAAACTTACCTAGATTAACCGAATGAGAATAAGTGCATCATGCTATGCCAACAATAGATAGTGAGGCATGGATAAAGGAAACAAGCCAACTTAGATGCATTTTGACTATATTAGAGCATATTTTATCAGCGCTGACTTTGATTCTTGGAGGTGACTTGGAGGAGGTTTGGAATTGGTATCCTGTGGCAGTTTGGTCTTGGTCTTGGATATCTCCCATTTTTATCTAATTCTATAAGAGAAGGATTGTTGGGTTTTCCCCTTGTGGTTTTCTCACTGGCTATTGGTAGTCTTTTATCTCATTGTGATCTTCATGTTTTTGAACAATTGTATAATTTCTTGATGAAGAAAACATAATAAATAATAAGAAGACATCTAATATTCACAAGTAATTATCAAAATGAGAAATTAAGTGCTAAACTACATTGCACTTGGTTTCTGAACAAGTTGTACCAATACCTGACAAATGATTCAATTCAAATCTACTCTGTTAAAATGACAATGTACTGTTTTTTTTAATATGCTTTCAAAGTACCAATGAAAAATCTTCTCTCGGGTTGAATTTATATCCTCTGTTTTACAGTACAATTCATACCCAACAAATATAATATCGCATCCCTTTCAATACACATCTAGGGCAAGTTATATCAGTCATATTACTATCTATATGGATTTTTGTAGCCAATGAGTTCAATGCCCAACTTGAATATGTATTGTGTGTCTGAATTTTAGTTCAATGTGTTTGCTGCAGATAAATTCCAGATCTATAATACTTTCTTTTCAGTGTGAAAACCCAATTGGAGTTAAAATCACAGTGGTACAGGCCAGTGACTTAGTCTAGTGAATATTGAGCTGGGAGATCTGGTGAGCATTCTATTGTTTAGCAATTAGGAAAAAAATAATCTATGCCCAAACTCATGGCTGTAGGAGAAACTAGCAGAGTGTAAGGCTGAAGTAATCATTTGATTGTCACCAATAACAAATGTACTAATGCTCTAATTAATGAGGACTTTAATCGTAGACACAATGCATGCATAGCTAGCACTTAGAATTTAGCTACAAGTGAGTGTTTTTTTTTTTTAATTATCAAATCCCAATGATTCCAGCAATACATCATCCCACTTCCAATCTTCAGTTTAATAAACATAAACATAAATTGAATAACTCCTGATGGAAATTGACTGGCTGTTCATTGATAAGATGGCCATTAAATTACCAATAGAGAAGTATTGGATACATAACATTCCACCACATGCAACTAAATACCATGAAGACAAAAATTTATGATGGAAATCCAAATAGGAAAACTAAAATTTGATGGAGACTTTATTAAGCTGAGGAAATAATTACAGAGGGGTAAGCTATACCCGGGCCAACGCAGACGTACCGCACCAGCAGAAACAGAGCCAAACGCTGAAACAACTATCCGCGCACCAGCAGAAACAGAGCCAAACAACTATGCGCGCACCAGCAGAAACAGAGCCAAACAACTATCCGCGCACCAGCAGAAACAGAGCCAAACGCTGAAACAACTATCCGCGCACCAGCAGAAACAGAGCCAACGCTGAAACAGAATTGAAAAATCGCGCGAACAATAGAACCAGAATACTTCGCAGGAGAAGAATTTATAAAAAAATAGTTCGGCCGAACTAAAAGTTCGGCCGAACCCTTATTTCGGCCGAACTTTTCGATAAGTTTGGCCGAACTTTTTTATAAGTTCGGCCGAACTCTTGTTGCCGGTTTTCCAAAGCTCCGGCAAAAATTCTGTTCGATGTGCCGTCACTGTGCCGTCAATCTAAACGGACTCAAAAGTTCGGCCGAACTATTTAATAAAGTTCGGCCGAACTATTATATAGTTCGGCCGAACTTTATAAAATGTTCGGCCGAACTATTTCCGAAAAAAAAAATTTGCCCCCGATTCTCACAAAAGTGTAACCCAGCTTCACGTTTCCGCCCCCTTATTATTTTTTTGTGAGTGTCTGAAGTTACAATGGGAATGAATATGATATGTCCTCCTATATGTGATTTTTCATTTTGAATATTGGAAGCAAGTTACAAAGGGAATTAATATGAGATGTCCTCCCACATGTGATTTCTCATTTTGAATTTTGGAAGCAAGTCTTTGGGTAGTGTTCATTTATTCCTGGTTAAAACAAATACTATGGTTTTATAAAGAGGGTAGGTTAATATTCACAAAGGGTGGGAAGTGTGTTAAGTTATTGCAATCTTATTCAAGCCTTCAAATATTATATGTGCTCATTATAGGGAAAATTATGACTTGTTCTAACTACAAAAGTAAATGTTGCACCCTATGGGACTTGATAATAGTGAAGAAAATGTAATAGAGGTGTAGAATTATACAACACATGTCTTTGAAAAGAAGGATATGTGAAGAAGATTTGTATGGAAAGTGGCTAGTAGAAAGTAAGGAGAAAGTCAAAAGAATAGTGGAAATGAAGTTTTTTCTGCAACCACATTAGGAAAAGAAATTTGAGCTCGAAGAAATGTTGTAGACACTAATTTCTGTAGTTGAAAATGTGGTGGGTGTTTATACATTCTTTATAATCCTTATATATCTCCTGCTACTTTAATTTTTATGACCAACGAATTTTCCTACATTTTCATTGGGGTTTCAATAAAAAATGCGAAAAATTAACACAAACATATGTACTTTGAACAACTTGATCATATTTTCCACTTAAATACATGAAATTATGGTAAAAACAAAAGACCAGGAACAAGCCAAAAAAATGTATGCTCTTGATACTCTAATTTTTATGACCAATAAATTTTCTTCCATTTTTATTAGGGTTATAATAAAAAGTACGAAAAAAATAACACAAACATATGTACTAAACAATGTAATCTTATTTTCCACTTAAATACATGAAAATATAGTAAAAACAAAAGACAAAAAATAGATAAAAAAAATGTGTATCATTCACAAAATAAAAAAATTAAGTGAACAAAAATCCTTATATGACTAAGGAATTTCCATTAAGAAAGACTATTTTAATTTTTCTTCTCCCTAATTTAATGTGATGTTAGAAAACAATAGCATTTCCAAAAAAATAAATTAGGGTATAATTTATTCCTAGCAATGCCATGAAAACATTAAAGTAAAATTTATTTCGAGAAATGTCAACACAACATACAAGTGTCTTGGATTACGAACGAAAAGAAACCAAACCATGAAAAAAAATCGAAAAGAATTTTTTTTGAATAAATACCTAATTCTAATTAGAACAAAATTAAAATTAAAAAAACATCATATCCTATTTAGTTTTTATTCTATCTATTCAAGCTCTTCATAATATATACATTTTAGCCACTCTCCACTAGTAAATTTATTGTTAGTGACATACAATTTTTTACACAATTAAGAATGGAGCTATGAAGCTCGTAAAGGTGTCCCACAGCCTTGAGGACAAGGTGCTTTGCCTTAGAATACACAATCGAAAAGTATTGAAATGAGCATAATGAAAGATTCCAACCTAGAAAATGAAGAGTCTTTGGTTCACCCAAAAGGCCATGGCCTTATTAGGATTAAAATTTATGAGAATATTTTATCATGGGTTCAATGGCTTCACTTATGTTCAATCATTAATGTAATATGTTATCAATCATGGGTAACTCTAAAGAGAGGGGAACCATAAAGTATGTAAAATGGATACAAATTATGTTAAATTACTTGAATTTTGCATGTCAATAAAAATATTGATTATCTTGATAAGTTACCAAACCGTACTAACAACCTAAAACAATATTCAACTAAATCATATTTCAAAATTATGAAATGTTACTTGATTTTACATAATTCCAACATGCTTTTCTACCTAAAACAATATTCAACTAAATCATATTTCAAAATTATGAAATGTTACTTGATTTTACATAACTCCAACATGCCTTTCTCACATTATTTAAAATTATGAAATGTTATTTGATTTTACATAATTCCAACATGCCTTGTTCACGTTAGTATTAACTGGCTACTTATGAGTTGGTTAAGGTTTAATCAATTCCAACATGCCTTTCTCACATTAGTTAAAATTATGAAATGTTATTTGATTTTACATAATTCCAACATGCCTTGTTCACGTTAGTATTAACTGGCTACTTATGAGTTGGTTAAGGTTTCTCCATTATGTGATAGGAGTTTGGATAAACTCACTTATATTTTTGCATTGGATGGAAAAAGTTCAGTGATTAAAATTTTTATTATTTAAATGAAATTGAGACTTTTTTTCAGCAATTTTATTATATTTGAAAAATATTTAAATTAAAATTGATTTACTTTATTTATTTGTTAATTTAATTAAAAATTTTGAGTATATTTACTTTTTGATTTATTTTAATATGTTTTTTTCCCACACAAATATAATTAGTTAGATTGTGAAAATAGTGAGTTAAAAATTTAACAAATTCTATTTGTTTGATAAATTTTTGGTAAAATTTTAAATTTATTTTTAGATCTATAGACATATTTATTTTCGAATAAGGCCTACAAAATTTTAACTTAAATATCAATAATTATTATGTGAATTGTAGAAAAAATTTAGAATATTTTTAATAGTATTCACAAATAAAAATAAATGTTAAAATGTATCTCCAAAATAGTTATTGTCTTGGTTACACTTATTTTATAAAGTACTATCATATAAAATGAGTTATGGTCTTTTGAGAATATGGTATTGATAAGCCTTGATAGTAGTACATGGTACTGTTAAAAATAAAATACAAAATTAAGTTAAGAATATAAATCGCAAAATTAGATAAAGTACATGTTTAAACATCCTCTCACATGTTTTTAAAATAAGTATATGTTTAATTTATATATTTACTTATTTATAAATAATAGTAATAATAATAATAATTTAAATAATTTTTTTAATCATTGGTAATATAAAATGTGTCATAAAATAATTTTTTTTTTAATATTTATAAGCATTTACTAATCATTTAATTTATACGGATCATTTATTTTTATGATTTAGTTTATGTGGTTAAACAAAAAATTTATGATTTAATTTATATGATTAAACAAAAAAAACGATCTTTAATAAAAAAATAAAAAATGAAAAATGAAATTTTAATCATTAAAAAAAAATGATTGAATTTTTAATCATTTAAATAAACTTATAATTATCACAATATTATATTTGAGGAATAAAATAAAACTTTTTATAATATTCTTGAATTAGATTTAAAAAAGATTAGAAGCTTAATGGTTAAGAGCATGTGTTTTCTCCCAAACTGTTCAAAATCAGAGGAAGATAGAGTATGTATACTTTAGTAGACTTAACATTCTAATAATTACAAAGAGATGACTCCCTTATCCTACAAATAAAACAATTTTATACACCAATTTAATATATGATTTATTTGAGTCTGTCACAACACATTGTTATGAAAATGGAGTATAAAAAAAAAAAATGAAAAATGAAAGGTACTACCAAACTTTTATATATATATATATATGAAAAAAATTCAAATCATTAAATTTAAAAACAAAAATCACTTTTTTTTTTAAATTTAATAATTTATTTTTTTTAATCTTAAAAACAAAATTCGAAAATAATGAGATTTCGAAGAAAAATAAAATATATACATGTATAAAGATTATCCACTTAGCCGACAATCAAACACGAGAAGGTAACAACATGTCGAAACTCATGAGCATGTAGGAAGCCCACATGAACCTCCGGCCACAAAAACATATAAAAAAACACACACATATATATCTGGCGGTTAACCAACTGATCAAACTCCCTGAGTGGAAAATCCTAAGAGAAGTTTCTTACCAATTCCTCTACTACAGCATTGTATGTATACTTCGAGACTTTTCCTTCGCTAAACATTTTAGGGTTAGGTCAAATTTCCGAGCATCTGCCACCTTTTGGAGCTCTGTCGAGATGAATTACAGCTATTGGTGCATCATGTGCAATCGTTTCGTATTAATATCGCTAGGAGACCGCTATCAATGTCCCTTGTGTTTCCAAGGGCTTATCGAGGAGTGTATCTCAATTCCCGGACCCCCTAGTTTTGTGAACCCTAAACGAACAATTCCCACAATTGAGATCAATTCAACGTATTTGCTGGATAATTCTCCTTGCACCATCTGCCTCGACCCGTTCCAAATTGGTGGCGAAGCTAAACAAATGCCGTGCAATCACATTTATCATTCCCACTGTATCCTTGCGTGGCTGATCTGCCATAATTCTTGTCCAATTTGTCGCCGTCCAGTGCCGGGAGAGGTAAATCGAGAAAATGCAGCTGCTCTATCTTTATCAGAGAGGCCCGTCCCTGTGAATGGTCCAGGTTGGCGAGGAAATATTAGGGATAGGATTAATAATATCAACAACAATAACTCGACTGGAAGAAATCACAGGTCGCAGCTTAGTTAATCAGAATGAAGCACGGCTTCAAATTCTCTTCCCCATGGGATTCGTTTCAACGCAACTGCATGCTTAATCGTTCTCATCGTACTCATATATAGTTTATTTCAAAGAAGTCGCTGATTTCTCTTTGGTTTTACATGTAAACTTAGGAACCATCTTTTTTGATAACACAATTTAATCTTTGGTAACTTGCATTCTTTGATGGGTTAATGAGAATATTTAAGTGAAGCTATAATCAAGATGTAATATAAAGAAAAGAGTCATAGTAGATAGAATATTTAAGAGAATCTAGAATTAAGTTGGGGTATGCAATATAAAGAAAAAGGGTTACAGTAGATTCAAATATAAAGTCTTTGGTAGTTAGAATTCATCCAAAGATATGGAAAGGATCTGCTATCTCTGTGAGAATATGAACATCGAGGATGAAAATCAGTTCCTCTTAGAGTGCCTTGCATACAACCACATTAGAGCTCAATTTCATAATCTTTGTTGCAATATTGACCTTCCTAACTTTTTAAGAAGTCAAAATTATAGTAGGAAGTCAAATTAAATAACTCATTTCTTTGGGCCCAATAGACCAAAGAGATTGGTCTCAGTGGATGTTAACCATCATCATCATCATCATAAAGAAAGATTGTTGGTTCTCGTAGGACATGTAGCATAAAAAAAAGTTTGTGGTTCATGACGAGAAATGATTGCTTCTTAAAGTATTAACTAATACTATTTTAATAGAACCTTAATCAATTAAACTCAGAGTTGTTATTATTATTATCAATTTAATAATATAAATTTAAGTAAAAGTAATTCAATTTGTTTTTTTTGTGCTATATAAATAAATAATTAATTTAAGTTGTAGTGTTTAAATTTGATGTTTATATTTTATAAGTTAATAATTTGTTAATTTTAAGATTGGCAAAAAATAATTCTGAATTTAAAGTGTTGTTAAATAGAACATGTTTATATAATAAATACTTAAGTTAAATAATAAGTATAATCAATTTTAATAATAAATATGTATAGAAATTTGTGAAAAATAATATGGAAATTTATTTTTTTAATATGAATTTTTCATTGGAGAAACTTCACATCCTCTCATTACAATATTTTACTTTATTTATATGTTTTTCATTGAAAATTTTGTAGTTATGTACAATTTGTAACCAGGGACAAAGTTACATTTTGTAGATTGTAAAAATATTAGGTTATATAATCATTTAGAATTATGAGCAATAAAAAAAAAATTGAAAAATTACATAAAATGTACTAAAATTAGTTATGATAAAAATCACATAATACTCCATAGTTAAGATTAATCGCTTCCATTACCAATTCCTTTCTAAATGTCTAACGGACAGGTTTCCTTGTACAGTCATGTAGTCTTTTTTATGGAAAAAGTAAATATGTCTTTTTAAATTCCATATTTTTAAATTTTCCCCAAACATTTCCAATAAGTTACCAAACAGTGTTAACAACCTAAAACAATATGCAACTAAATGACTAGTCAAAATTATGAAATGTTATTGTATTTTACATGATTCCAACCTGCCTTGTTCACGTTAATATTAAGTGGCTACTTATGAGTTTGTTAAGGTTTTCTCCCTTCTATAATAAGATTTCAACATGAAGTGCCTCCCTCCAAAACCACTTCAACATGAACTACCTCCCTTTAAAACTACTTTAATATGAATTGCCTCCCTCTAAAACCACTTCTCCACACAAATACATAATATAAAATAAAGATAAAAAGAAAATAGTTACAAATTGGATGAACTCATTCATTTAAATTAGTTACAAATTGGATAAACTCACTCATTTTTTTTGAAATGGATTAAAATTTTAAGAAAAAAATTTCATGATTAAAATTTTCATCAACTAAATAAAATTATGACATTTTTCATCGGTTTCACCATATTTGAAAAATATTTAAACAAAACTTGATTTAGTTTATTCACATTTTAATGTATTAAAAATGGTTGAGTTTATCTACTTTTTAACTTATTTCCAATATGCTTTTTTCCAATACTAATATAATCAATTAGATTGTGAAAATAGAGAGTTAAAAAAATGAACAGATTAAACTTGTTTGACAAGTTTATTTTTAGGCTTATAGAAATGTCTATTTTGGAATAAGACTTACAGAATTTTAACTTAATCATCAATAATTATTTAGTGAATTGTAAGAATATTTTAGAATCTTCTTAACATTATTCACAAATAAAATGTTAAAATTGATCTCAAAAGTAGTTATTAACCTTTTTGAACTTTTAACTAAATTTATTAATTTAAGTAAAAAAACATATAAAGTAAAATAATAAATTATAGTTTTTTTAGAAATATGACATTGAAAAGCTATGGTATTGGTCAATAGTATTACACAAAAACCTATTACAAATTAAGAATATAAATGGTATGTATGTTTAAGAATCTTGTGATATGTTTTAAGATACATATATGTTTAATTTATATAATTAATGGAAAAATGTATATTTGATAAAGTAAATTTGAGATTTTAATAATTAAAAATAATAATAATTAAAAGATAATTTTTTATGATTAAATTTCTAATATAAATATAAATTATTCAAATAAGTAGAATTTGAGAATTGGCTTAAATTCAAAAATAAAAATAAAAATTAACAAAAATCGAGGATCAAAATTCTCATTTCTACATGAAAATTGAAGAATATATATATATATATATATATATATATATATATATATATATATATATAATTTATCTACATAGCCTACATGCAAACATCTAAAAGGTAATAACATGTTTAGGTGCTTAAGTTTATTTTTAAACTTATGTGTATTTAGGCTAGTAGATAGTCCAAAACGATTTATAAAAATTCTTATGAAAAATTTTCAATTCAAAAAAAATTCGACAGCTCTTTATATATATATATTTGTAACAACAATGCTTCCTACTCATATTTTTCTTATTCATTTTTATATTTAAATCACTTTTAATAATTTTGATAACAATTTTAAAACTGAAACTCATTAAACAAAAACACAACCACACTTCTATTTCATATTTTATCTAAAATAATACTTGAAAAATTAAATATTTAAAGTGAAAAGTAAATTTCAAATTCAAATATTACCTAAACAAAAACACAACCACACTTGTCAATTATACCTAAAATCTATTTTATATCTTATCTAATTTTTTTTTAAATTAAATATTTAAAGTGAAAAATAAATTTCAAATATTACCTAATTTTTTTTAATTCTTTTTAATTAATAAGTATTTAAAAAATATATATTCAAAACTTATTTTTATAAAATTTATTCTAATATAAACCTATTTAAAAAATCAATTACTTTTTATAAAATTTATTAAACTTAATTACTTTTTATAAACTTTCAAATTTAACTTAAAATCTTTCTTTTCTCATTATTTCAATTTCTAAAATCTAACAAAAAAAAAAAAAAAAAAAAAAAATCTAAAATCTAACAAAAATCTAAAAAACAAAATAATATGAGAAATTTCTCATTCCTAATTAATTTCTATTTCCTAATTATTACCCTTCCACATTTACATTCCACTTACTATTACAAACAAAAACTACCACTACCAATTCTGTGAACACTGAAACATACCAATTATGTGACGGCTGTTAAACAACATACCAATTCTGTGTGACCATGAACTGAAGCCAACCGAATTTCTATCGAATAATTTGATGCACGAACCAAATTATCGAATTTCTATATTATTTTCCATGATAGTATTTGGTAACTATGGTTTATGTATGTTAATTTTTGTGTTTTTTCTTCGTGGTTTTAAGCATTTTCGAGATCCATTTAAATTAATTACAGCTATAAGTGCATTATGTGCAATATTTTCTTAAAAATATCACCAGAAGACCGCTATAAATGTTCCCTATATTTCCAAGGCTTATCCAGGAGAGTATCTCAATTCCCAGATCCTGTATTTATAAATCTCGTCTGGTGAACCCTAGACGAACAATTCCCAAAATTGAGATCAATTCAACGCATTTGGTGGATAATTATCCTTGCACCATCTCCCTCGAAATAGGTGGCGAAGCTAAACAAATGACGTGTGTAGCATACAAGATAAAAAAAATATTTTATTTCTTGGATTAATGTTAACACTTCCAAGTTAATCCTCTATGGCATACTTACAATCCATAATCATAAGGTTTAGGCTTAAACACAAACAGGATATATTAAATTTAATATTCCGCAAACAAACCATAATCCCCTCCCTACTAACTAAGTCTATGGTTTGGCTCGACAGATGTTCATCGCATGTTTAATAATTGTTTCGATATTTTCGTATATTGTTTGTACCACAGTTCTGGTGTCATGTCTTGGCACATTAATATTGTGACAGTTGTGAGATCTCTTTGGATCGGGTTCAAGTTTTAATGTTTACTTGCCCTTCTATACGTCGTCCGATCCTTTGAGATATACAGTGGTGTATTCGACAGGAAAGGGTTTGGTAAAACCAAGTAAACCTACTTGCTCCCGTCATTTTTACACTGCCGCTGCATTAACTTTGGTTTGCAACTGGTAAGGGCTTGAAGCCGTAGACTAGATGCACTTCTCCGACTGTAACAAAAGAAACTAAAGAGTGCATTTACAAGGTTTGGTCCGTCCTCAGTCTGCATTCTGGAAATGTACAATTCCTCTGTGGTAAACCACGAGTTGGAATCGACACCACCTTTTGCTCTACATAGAGTTTTTGGGAAAGTTTTCAGCTTTCCAGCCAAACCCTCATTTCTCCAAAGCAGGGAACACTTTTAGCTTGGATACAAGGTTGTTTTCCCCTTTTCTTATCTTAATTCGGTTCTCATATTTTTCATTTAAGTTTATGAATTTTTAACCCTCAAATTTTGTTGTTGAGTTTCACTCATCCAACTTGGCACTCGGCAACATCCGTTGGAGGTTTACGATTCCAGGAAATAAGGATACAAAGTTACATTCTCAGTTAAATTTTAGTTTTATCCTTGGCTTAACATCATTGCGCCATCACTTAATGATTCATTTTTGTTGATATTGCAGGTACCCTCTTCACTGAGAGCAGGGTCTATCTATTAAACTTGAATGCTGAGTCTCGGCTAACAGCTCCACGCTGCTCTTCCAGGTATTCTTACATCGAATCGCTTATCTGCAAGGACTTCGCCCTCTTCGCCGGCATATTTAGTATATTACTATTAGGTTAATAGTCTTCAGGATTTCTAGAGCCAATCAAAATACACAGTGATTCTTTGCTAGCTCATGAGAGCCGGAGTCGGTTTTTCTTGCGGTTTCTGTAATTATAATATAGTTATACTTTTATTCAATTCAGTAATGTTTTTAAGTGGGTTTCCTCCGAACCTATCCCTTTTGGTCTCAGTTGGATTTCCCAAACTCCTTTTATGGGTTTTACAAATTGGAAAGTATGATTTTTTGTGAACACCTATTTTCTTGGTCAGATTGTACTCTGCAAGGTTTCTCGTTTTGATTATTGTGTTAGAAATTTATTCAAAGCAATTCCTGTTGTATTTAATGACTGTGTTCTCATGGCAGTTATTTGGATGCTCACGATTATCTTCTCCTTAATTCAATATCGTGATAATTGGTTACTATGGTGTTTACCGGGCCTCTGGCTGGTTCGTGTATTTTTGCATCTCTACTGTATATATTTTTAATGAATTTTTTTTTATTACGCTTACACTGTAGATGTTTATCTGTGTACTGTTTAGTTCCGAAAGTGATAATTATTTATCTTTGCATTGTTATTCTCCTTTAATCTCTTAAAGTTTACCATCACAAGGTTTTTCTCTACTCTTAGTTTAGGTGACCGGACCACCTCCAGTACTTGTCCGAGTATAGTTTAGGTAGGAGGAACGACATGTTTTGGGTTGAAGTTCCACCTTGTGTCCAGAACCAACAGTTCCCTCCAAACAGTTTTGAAAGATAGAGTTCTATAATTTAACTTCTTGCTTCGAGCTTTACTGTATACTTCATTTGTGCAATATCATTTTTGTCCTTTTATCTATTACTCTTGTTTCCTCGTCTTAAATAGAATTATATATTTATAGTGTAATTTACTAAGCAGTTTACTACTTCTGTAGCAAATTAAATCAGATATTCCTGTGTTCACTTATGTAAGGTCATACACCGTTCTTCCTTAAAGCATTTTCCTTCTTGCAGTCTTAATTACTGAACTCAAAATCATATTGTAAAATTCATTCATAATTTACAGAACTATAAATAACTTGCTAAACTCATTAGTAATCACAGAACCCTTTCTTTTCAAACATTTTCCCATCACAATTTTTATTTCATTGAAGCTGGATAAACACATACATGTATACATATCCTATAATATTGTTCTTGTTTAAATTACCAAAACTGAACAGTTACTTATCTGAATATGCAAACTGCTGATGATGTCCACCCAACCATCAAGAGAGGCGATTACATCCTTCTCTTTCCCCCGTGCTCCACACCTGAGAGGTATAGGTTGACAATATTTTTCTGTTGTGACCTCAGGACCTCAAATCTAGTCAATACCAAAAATTCTCTGGAATGCTGAGTGATTTCCACTGGTCTCTACCAGCTCAAGAAAAATTCTCACTCTCTTCCTTAGCTACTAAACAGAACCCCTTTTCCTCATTGTGATGTACCTTTTATCCCCAGAGGAGCAGTTAACTGTTCAAAACTATCCAACCACCTCTCAGTTTTTCAAATACTTTTACCATCAACCTTTTTTAATTTTTATGGAATTGTTTTTCCATAACTAACTTTATTTCTCATAACAATAAAAAAAAATAACATTTCCAGAAAACAATAATTGTTTCAATCTTTTTTTTTTAAATAATAACTAAAATGTCATATTACTAGTTAACAATTAGTTAATATTAAATTCAGCTGTCACAAATTCCCCCCTGGAAGTAACACCGTCCTCGGTGTTTCACTCCAACTCAAGAAACAGCTCAGAGTAATCCTCACATACAAATCCCTCGTCTTCCCAAGTAGCCTCATCCGAGCTGAAGTGCTTCCACTGCACTTTAACTTGGGTGATGACTCGTTTCCAAAGCATGATTTATCTCCGGTCGAGTATATGTTGAGGTTTGACTAGAAACACGTCGTCTGGTTCTACCTGCAAACAGAAAATTTTTCTGTCAAATTCACATAAAAATTTATGTTTCAAGTTAGGATTTTTCTATTTCTATCCTACTTGAATGTTCTGCCAATGGATTACATGCTTCGGATTGTGTACATATCACTTTAGCAAGGACACATGAAACACATTGTGCACCTGAATGTGGCTAGGTAAGGCCAACTGAAATGCCATAGGCCCCACCCTTTCCAATATCTGGAAAGGTCTGCAGAACCTGGGAGCCAACTTGGCACAAGAGGACCATCTCAAAGTGCTCTTTTTTGGTTTGATCTGCACATACACATGATCACCTACCTCGAATTCTCGGTAAGTCCTTTTCTTATATGCGCATATCTTCTATCGATCTTGAGCAGCTCTCAAGTTTTTCCTGATCTTCCTAACCTCCGATTCCATCTCAGCCAGCATTTTTGGTCCAAGCATTAACTTAGTTTCGAGGCTGCTCCAATTAATGGGAGTGCGACATTGTCGCCCATATAGAGCTTCGAAAGGACTCATCTTAAGAGACTTCTGATAACCATTGTTGTAAGCAAATTCAACTAGGTGTAAATATTTTTCCCATTTTGTTGGTTGTTGCATCACGTATATGTGCAAGATGTCTTGCAAAGTCTGATTTACCCGTCCTGTTTGACCATCCATCTGGGGATGATAAGTAGTGCTGAAATTTATTTGGGTCCCTAGACCTGTAAATAAAGTTTTCCAGAATGCTGAAGTAAACTTCACATCTCTATCTGAAATAACAGTCTTTGGAATACCGTGCAGTCTGAAAATTTCTCTCATAAAAATATTTGCTATCTGTACAGTCTTGTAAGTAGACTTTACAGGTATAAAATGTGCAGACTTACTTAGCCTGTCGATCACCACCATAATAGAGTCATTGTGCCTCTTTGATCGTGGCAAACTCGTAATGAAGTCTACGGATATGACCTCCCATTTCCATTCAGGTACTAGTATGGGCTGCAACAATCCAGCTGGATGTCGATGCTCCACCTTGACCTGTTGACACTCCAAACATTTGTTTAAGTATTCAGCAATGTTTCTTCGCATACCAGGCCAAAAACATATTTTTCTAATTTCAGTTAACATCTTATAGTATCCTGGGTGTCCTGCATAATTACTTCGACGAAATTCATTCATGATTATCTCCTTTAGATCCACACGATTTGGTATATATATCTTTCCTATAAAGGTTAGCATTTAATCTTTACTAACTCCATACTCAGAAGTGTTTCCTTGCTTTTTGGCCTCTTCCATTTTCTACCATAAGAATTGGTATTCTGGATCCTTCCGTGCTTCCTCTTTTACTTGGTCTCAAAATTTTCATTCAAGCTGGTTATAGCAAATCTCATAAATATAATGCAGTTTCCTACTTAAGGCATCCACCACACGGTTTTCCTTATCCTTCACGTGTTGAATATCCATATCAAACTCACTTAGGAAGGCATTCCATCTTGCCTATTGGGAGTTTAAATCAGCTTGCTTGAAGTCACTAGTTAGGCTACTATGATCAGCTTTTAATACAAACTTCTTTCCCAATAGGTAGTGTCTCCATACCCAGAGTGCATGCACCACTGCTGTTAACTCCAGATCATAAACTGAATATCTTTGCTCGTTCTCTTTTAACTTCCTTAATTCATAGGCCACTGTCTTTCCTTCCTGAGATAAAACTACCCCAACTCCCTCTTTACAAGCATCTGTACAAACCTCAAATTCTTTGTTGGGGTCAGCTACCTCAACATTGGTGTCATGGTCAATAGATGCTTTAACTTTTCGAAGCTATTCTGGCACTCAATAGTCCACTTAAGGACTTTTCCTTTTCTTTGCAAGGAGGTGATTGGAAAGGAAATTTTGGAGAACCCTTCAATGAATCTTCGGTAGTACCCAACCAATCCCATAAAGGATTGGATATCCGCCACATTTTGGGGAACTCGCCATTCCATAATTGTCTTAATTCTCTCTCGATCGATAGTTATCCCTTCTGCTGAAATAACATGGCCTAAGTACTGGATTTATGCTTTGAAGAAATCACATTTACTGAACTTAGCATACAGCTGGTGTTTTCTTAACATTTCAAACACTATTCTTAGGTGCTCCTTATGTTCTTCTTGATTCTTAGAATAGATTAAAATATCATCAATAAATATTAGCACAAAGTTATCCAAGAAGGGGTGAAATATATCATGCATTAACCTAATAATGTTGATGGCACATTTGTTAACCTGAAGGGTAGTACCACAAAGTCATAATGCCTGTACCTGGTACGGAAAGCAATCTTATAAATATCTTCATCCTTAATCCGGATCTGGTGGTATCCAGACCTTAAGTCTATTTTTGAGAATACTATGGCCCCCTTCACCTGATCAAACAGGCCATCAATCCAAGGTAAGGGATATTTTTTTTTTACTGTCAATTTATTGAGCTGTCTATAATCCATACATATCTGCATGGTTCCTTCTTTCTTCTTTACAAACAACACTGGTGCTCCCCAAGGGGACACACTCGGACAAATGTATCATTTTTCCAACAGCTCTTGCAACTGCATTTTTAACTCAGTTAGCTCTAGAACACTCATTCTATAAGGAGCCCTCAAAGCTGGTGATGCTCCAGGCATTAACTCTATGATTAAATCAATATCTCTTCTTGGAGGTAGTCTAGGTACATCTTCTGGGAATACATCCATGAAATCTTGTACCACTGGTATGTTCTCCATCATAGGGGACTTCTCTTTAGAATTGGCACATCCTACTTGGATAGCATAAATCTGACATCCCTTCCTCATGCATTTATTCATTTGAGATGTCGTAATAGAACACAGCCGTAATCGTTTCTTGATTCCCTTAATCTCTTTGTGTCTTCCATCTTGCATTTTGTAGTATATAATATTTTCTTTACAGTCCACCAAAGTCCAATGCTTCTCTAGCCAATCCATACCTAGAAAAACATCATAGGACCCTAATGGTAGTATATTCAGGTCTACGTTTAACAGTTGGTCTGTAATTTCCAATGTGTGGTTTGGGATTTTGGCACTTACTTTTCTTTTTTCTTCTCTGGCTAGTTGTACCAGCCAAGGATTTCTGAATTTTTGACCTTTTAATTTATAGACTTCTACTATTTTGGGGTTTACATAACTTACACTTGCACCTGGGTCAACCAAAATAGAAATATACTGAGAAAGTATCTTACCTTCTAATTATATCATCATTAGATGATAATCTGCCTAACGATCTTCCAATGTTGCGTTGATTTGAGGTATGTTTCGAGTCACATCTCCCACTGTAGAAGCTTCCTGCAAATTAGTAACTGTTTCACTTCTCCCTCGCTATGGGAAATTTTTATAATAATGTGCCTCACCACACCCCCAACACTGCAGGGGTGGTTTGGATACTTATCTTGCTCAGGTTTGCTAGAAGCCTCTGTAGGCCTCTCTTCTGCAAGTCATTGGATTCTTTGATGATTTCTGCCGAACTGTTTGCTTACTGAACTTCATGCAAAAATTTTAAAATTGTTACTTCTAGCACCCTTGAAGTTTGAACTGTTTTTCTGTCATTTTCTTGGCTGCCAACTTTTTCCCACTTCCCCTTTAGCCTTGCATTGTTATCAGCACATTCTTGCTTTCTGAATTTCTTCATCCATGGTCCTAGGATTTACGAATTCAATTCGTTCCTTCATGTGGGTTGGCAGACTACTCAGAAACCTTTGAACCTTAGCCTTTTCGTCTCTGAGATAAGGAAGGTATCTTAATAGGGAGGTGAACTTGGTAATATACTCGTCCATAGTCATCTGACCTAGCTTCAAGTCATGTAATTCTCTGGATTTTTCGTCATAGAAACATTCTGTCAAATATTTGTCTTTAAAGTATTGTTGGAATGAATCTCATGTAACATTTTGATCTTCAATGCTGCGAACATTCTTTACCTCCTCCCACCATAGGACAGCTTTTTCTCTCAACTGGTAAATGGCCAGTCTGGCTTTAAGGTTGATGTTGTACTCGTACACTTGAAATTACTTATTCATATTTATCAACCAAGCCTCTACCACCTCTTCAGCTTCTTCATCGAATGTAGGTGGTTTAATCTTTCGAAACTCACCTTGAAGCAACACTTTTTTCTTCTTAATTTCCTATTGATCTGACACATTACCAGACTCTGCTTCATTATAGTTCTTGTTATTGTTCTTGTTGCTTCACTGTGAAGTGCTTCTGCCCATTCTGTCTATGGTTTGGTCCTTGGTTTGTCGTTCTTTCTCTTCTTTCATACCCCTATCGGGATTGGGTTGTAACACCCCTTGATTCTGCTTGTCGGAAAGGCTCTTAAGTATCATTTCCTGCTCTTACATCAGACATTCATTGTCACTTCTTACTTGGACCATTTCCTCCTGCAAATTCTGTACAGTACTTAACAGTATGTTGGTCTAGTGTTGTTGTTCCTCTAGCAGTCTACTAGTCTACTGGTGTTGATCTACACTCAATTGAATTCACATCTCGAGATTAATTTCTAGTTGTGCTTGAGGTGTAGGTTTACCGGTATTCCGAGGTGTTTATTGTGTCGATCCCCTTCTCATATTGTCCTTTACGGTACTACTTCTTTTTTGTGCATCAGTATACACACATTTTAACTCGTTATGTGACCCCTACGGTCCCAACGTGCGAATGTTGCTCTGATACTACTTGTAACATACAAGATTTTAAAAAAAAAAAAATTATCTTTCTTACATTAATGTTAACACTTCCAAGTTAATCCTCTATGGCATACTTACAATCCATAATCATAAGGTTTAGGCTTAAATGCAAACAGACATATATAAAATTTAATATTCCACAAACAAACCATAATCCCCTCCCCACTAACTAAGTCTATGGTTTGCCTCGACAGATGTTCATCGCATGTTTAATAATTTTTTCGATATTTTTGTAAACTGTTTGTACCACAGTTCTAGTGTCATGTCCTGGCACATTAATATTGCGACAGTTGTGAGATCTCTTTGGATCGAGTTCAATTTTTAATGTCCACCTGCCCTTCTATACGTTGTCTAATCCTTTGAGATCTACCGTGGTGTATTCGGTGGGAAAGGGCTTGGTAAAACCGAGTAACCCTACCTGCTCCCGTCATTTTTACATTGCCTATGCGTTAAGTTTGGTCTGCAACTGGTAAGGGCTTGAAGCCGCAAACTAGATGAACTTCTCCGATGGTAACGAAAGAAATTGAAGAGTGCATTTACAATATTTGATCCGCCCTTGGTCTGTAGTCCGGAAATGGACAATTCCTTTGTGGTTAACCACGAGTTGGAATTGACACCGCCTTCTGCTCTACACAGAGTTTTTGGGCAAGTTTTCAGCTTTCTAGCCAAACTCTCATTTCTCCAAAGAAGGTAACACTTTTAGCTTGGATACAAGGTTGTTTTCCCCTTTTCTTATCTTAATTCGGTTCTCAGAGTTTGCATTTAAGTCTATGAAGTTTTAACCCTCAAATTTTGTTGTCGGGTTTTCACTCATCCAGCTCGACGCTCAGCAACATCCGTTGGAGGTTTATGATTCCAAGTAAATAAGGATACAAGGTTTCGTTCTTGGTTAAATTTGATTTTCATCCTTGGCTTAACATCGTTGCGCCATCACTTAAAGATTCGTTTTTGTTGATATTGCAGGTACCCTCTTTACCCAGAGCAAGGCTTGTCTATTAATCTTGAATGCTAAGTCTCGGCTAACAGCTCATCGCTGCTCTTCTAGGTATTCTTATGTCGAATCGCTTATCCACAAGGACTTCTCCCTCCTCACCGGCATGTTTAGTATATTACTGTTAGGTTAATAGTCTTTAGGATTTCTAGAGCCAATCAAAATACACAATGATTCTTTGCTAACTCATGAGAGCCGGAGTCGGTTTTTTTTGCAGTTTCTATAATTATAAGACAGTTATACTTTTATTCAATTTCAGGAATGTTTCTAAGTAGGTTTCCTCCGAAACTATCCCTTTTGGTCCAGGTTGGCGAGGAAATATTAGGGATAGGATTAATAATAATAACAACAATAACTCGACTGGAAGAAATCACCGTCATCACAGCTTAGTTAATCAAAATGAAGCTAACGACTCTCAAATTCTTTCCCCATTAGACATTCGTTTCAACGCAACTGCATGCTTAATCGTTCTCATCGTACTCATATATAGTTTATTTCAAAGAAGTGGCTGATTTCTCTTTGGTTTTACACGTAAACTCAGGAACCATCTTTTTTGATATAGCAATTTAATCTTTGGTTACATGCATTCTTTGATGAGTGAATTACAATATTTTAGTGAATCTAGAATTAAGCTAGGGTATGTAATATACAGAAAAGAGTCATAGTAGATTGAATATTTAAGTGAATCTAGAATTAAGTTGGGGTATGTAATATAAAGAAAAGAGTTACAGCAGATTCAAATATAAAGTTTTTGGTTGCTAGAACTCATCTACGGGTATGTAGTATAAAGAAAAGTTGTTGGTTCTCGTACGACATGTAGTATAAAAAAAAAGTTGGTGGTTCATGCCGAGAAAGGATTGCTTCTTAAAGTATTAATTAATACTATTTTAATATAACTTCAATCAATTAAAGTAAGAGTTGCTATTATTATTATTAATTTAATGAAATAAATTTAAGTAAACGTAAGTTAATTTAATTTTTTTTTATGTGTTATATAAATAAATAATTAATTTAAGTTTTACCGTTCAAATTTGATAAAATAAATTAATAATTTGTTAATTTTAAGGATGACAAAAAATAATTTTGAATTTAAAGTGTTGTTAAACCGGACGTGTTTATATAATCTATACTTAATTTAAATAATATGCATAATCAATTTTAATAATAAATATGTATAAAAATTTGTAAAAAATAATAAGGAATTTCTAAAATCACATAATACCCCATAGTTGAGATTAATCACTTCCATTGCCAATTCATTTCTAAATGTCTAACGGACAAGGTTTCTTTGTATGGTCATGTAGTCTTTTTTATGGAAAAAGTAAATATGTCTTTTTATGTTCTTTCAAAGTCTATATTTTTTAATTTTCCCAAAATATTTTCAATAAGTTACCAAACAATTTTAACAACCTAAAACAATATGCAACTAAATGACAAGTCAAAATTATGAAATGTTATTGTATTTTACATGATTCCAACATGCCTTGTTCACGTTAGTATTAAGTGGCTACTTATGAGTTTGTTAAGGTTTTTCCCCCTTGTGTAATAAGATTTCAACATGAAGTGCCTCCCTCCAAAACCGCTTCAACATGAACACCTCCCTCCAAAACCACCTTAATATGAATTTCCTCCCTCCAAAACCACTTCTCCACACAAATACATAATATAAAATAAAGATAAAAAAATAGTTACAAATTGGATAAACTCACTCATTTTTCTTTTGAAATGGATTAAAATTTTAAGAAAAAAATTTCATGATTATTAAATAAAATTATGACATTTTTCATTAGTTCACCATATTTGAAAAATATTTAAACAAAACTTGGTTTAGTTTATCCACATTTTAATGCATTAAAAATGGTTGAGTTTATTTACTTTTTAACTTATTTCAATATGCTTTTTTCCAACACTAATATAATCAATTAGATTGTGAAAATAGAGAGTTAAAATATGAACAAATTAAACTTGTTTAACAAGTTTTTGACAAGTTTATTTTTAGGCTTATAGACATGTCTATTTTGGAATAAGGCCTACAGAATTTTAACTTAATAGTCAATAATTATTTGGTGAATTGTAAGAATATTTTAGAATATTCTTAGCATTATTCACAAATAAAATGTTAAAATTGATCTCAAAAGTAGTTATTAACCTTTCTGAACTTTTAACTAAATTGATTAATTTAATTAAAAAAACATATAAAGTAATATAATAAGTTATAGTTTTTTAGAAATATGACATTGAAAAGCTATGGTATTGGACAATAGTATTATATAAAAATCTATTGACAAATTAAGAATATAAATGGTATGTAAGTTTAAGAATATTGTGATATGTTTTAAAATACATATATGTTTAATTTATATATTGTTTTTATTTATAATTAATTAATTAATAATGATAAAGTATGATTTAATTAATTCCTTAAATTTTGGTAATATGAAATGTGTTGCGAAATAAGTGTGTTGTTGTTTATATGTATTTATTAATTATTTAATTTATATGACTTTGTCAGTTTTATGATTTAATGTATATGATTAAAGAAATGTTTTAGAATTTAACTTATATAATTAATTGAAAAATGTATGTTTGATAAAGTAAATTTAAAATTTTAATAATTAAAAGATAAATTTTCATGATTAAATTCATAATATAAATATAAATTATTCAAATAAGTAGAATTTGAGAACTGGTTTAAATTCAAAAATAAAAAATTTATTTTAATAAAAAAAAAATTAAACAAAAATCCAAGATAAAAAATTGAAGTGTATATATATATATATATATATATATATATATATATATATATATCCACGTAGCCTACATGCAAACATATAAAAGGTAACAACATGTTTAGGTGCTTAAGTTTATTTTTAAAGTTATGTGTTTTTAGGCGAGTAGATAGTCCAAAAATAATTAAATACCTCTCACCAAGTAGAGAATAGTAGCAACTCCTATGGTTTATGTCATAGTTACCAATTCGAATTCGATATGATATGATAAAAATTTGTATGAAATTTTTTCAATTCGAAAAAAAATGGACACCTCTTTCTTTCTTTCTATATATATATATAACAACAATGCTTCCTCCCCGGATGCAGGTAATTTATGAGGGCTCTACGGTGACAGGCTGTTGGGTTGGCAAGTGGCATGGCCACATGGCCACCCACAGGCCCCAACGGTGAGCATTTAAGTGCTCTAACTGTCACCCAGATCACCATTTAATTCGCTTCAAAAGTCAAGGCTGCTACCTCCGCCTCAAAATGAAGACCCCTCCTCTCCCGCCTGGTTATGTTTTCCGTCTGCCTGGTTCTATGCCTCCCCTGTCTCAACCTCTGAGAAGCTACTGCTCCCTTGAAGTCGCAGAGCCGAGCTCCCGCACGCCTACAGGGAGATGTTGTAGCCTTCGCTGTTGTATTGAATTCCTCCATGGCCATCACTATTCGCAGAGCATCCTCTGTCACGTGAATCTCTCAGCAGCTTCTGGCTTCACCACCACCTCTGAGCCTCCATCTTTGTGGCGCCTCCGCCCTACTTCTTCCCCAACCTAGAGCACCCTTCACCCTCACTGTGCCACCATGCCTCATCTCAGGCATCAAATGCATTGCAGGCGTGGTAGCAGTAGAGGGCATGCTGCTCGTTTGTCGCTCTCTTTCCATTCCGACTCTTCGTCTTCTTCCCTGGAGCACTCCCTGGGCCGGTATCCCACTACCCACAATGGGCGTGGCTGCTTTGTTGGTCAGCCCCGTCATTCGGCTCAGCCTTCTGCCACAGCGACCTTTCCACCGCCCCTGCCCCGCCTGGACTCCTCTGTCACCCCGCCGACCTCTCACTCTGCTCAATTCCACTTCCACTGCTCCATGGACCGCCCCCGTGTCATCGCCACCATTTCAGTTTCCTTCAAGGAGGAGCTCGCTGAGGTTTCTAGCATCTGCCCACTAGGAGCGAGAAGACCACTATAAATATCCCATCTATTTCCAAGGGCCTATCTAGGAGAGTATCTCAATTCCTGGACCTCGTACTTATAAATCTCGTCTGGTGAACCCTAGACGAACAATTCCCAAAATTGAGATCAATTCAACAAATTTGGTGGATAATTATCCTTGCACCATCTGCCTCGAAATAGGTGGCGAAGCTAAACAAATACCGCATGTAGCATAAAAGATTAAAAAAAAAAAAAAAAAATTATCTTTCTTGCATTAATGTTAACACGTCCAACTTAATCCTCTATGGCATACTTACAATCCATAATCATAAGGTTTAGGCTTAAATGAAAATAGCCATATATTAAATTTAATATTCCGCAAACAAACCATAATCCCCTCCCCACTAACTAAGTCTATGGTTTGTCTCGGCAGATGTTCATCGCATGTTTAATAATTGCTTCGATATTTTCATATATTGTTTGTACCACAGATCTACTGTCATGTCCTGGCACATTAATATTGCAACAGTTGTGAGATCTCTTTGGATCAGGTTCAAGTTTTAATGTCCACCTGCCCTTCTGTACGTCGTCCAATCCTTTGAGATATATGGTGGCATATTCAGCGGGAAAGGGCTTGGTAAAACCAAGTAAACCTACCCACTCCCATCATTTTTACACTTCCTCTGTGTTAACTTTGGTCTACAACTAGTAAGGGCTTGAAGCCGTAGACTAGAGGCACTTCTCCGGTGGTGACAAGTGAAACTAAAGAGTGCATTTACAAGGTTTGATCCTCCCTCGGTCTGCAATCCAGAAATGGACAATTCCTCTGTCGTTAACCACGAGTTGGAATTGACACCACCTTCTACTCTACATAAAATTTTTGGGCAAGCTTTCAGCTTTCCAGCCAAACCCTCATTTCTCCAAAGCAGGGAACACTTTTAGCTTAGATACAAGGTTTTTTTCCCCTTTTCTTATCTTAATTCGTTTCTTATATTTTTCATTTAAGTCTATGAAGTTTTAACCCTCAAATTTTGTTGTCGGGTTTTCACACATCTAGCTCGGTGCTCGGCAACATCCGTTGGAGGTTTATGATTCCAGGTAAATAAGGATACAAGGTTTCGTTCTCGGTTAAATTTGAGTTTTATCCTTGGCTTAACATCGTTGTGCCATCACTTAATGATTTTTTTTTGTTGATATTGTAGGTACTCTCTTTATCGAGAGCGGGGTTTGTCTATTAAAATTGAATGCTCAGTCTCAGCTAACAACTCCATGCTGCTCTTCCAGGTATTCTTACGTCGAATCGCTTATCTGCAAGGACTTATCCCTCCTTGTTGGCATGTTTAGTATATTACTGTTAGGTTAATAGTCTTCAGGATTTCTAGAGCCAATCAAAATACACAGTGATTCTTTGCTAGCTCATGAGAGCCGGAGTCGGTTTTTCTTGTGGTTTCTGTAATTATAATATAGTTATACTTTTATTCAATTCAGTAATGTTTCTAAGTGAGTTTCCTCCAAAACTATTCCTTTTGGTCTCAGTTGGATTTCCCAAACTCCTTTTATGGATTTTACAAATTGGAAAGTATGATTTTCTGTGAACACCTATTTTCTTGGTCGGAATGTACTCTGCAAGGTTTCTTGTTTTGATTATTGTGTTAGAAATTTATTCAAAGAAATTCTTGTTGTATTTATTGACTGTGTTCTCATGGCAGTTATTCGGATGCTCACGGTTATCTTTTCCTTAAATGAATATCGTGATAATTGGTTACTATGGTGTTTACCGAGCCTCTGGCCGGTTCGTGTATTTTTGAATCTCTAATATATATATTTTTAATGAATTTTATTTTTTATTACGCTTACACTATAGATGTTTATCTACGTATTGTTTAGTTCTGGAAATGATAATTCTTTATCTTTGCATTGTTATTCTCCTTTAATCTCTTAAAGTTTACCGTCACAAGGTTTTTCTCTACTCTTAGTTTAGGTGACCGGACCACCTCCAATACTTGTCCGAGTATATTTTAGGTAGGAGGAACGATGTGTTCTAGGTTGAGGTTCCACCTCATGTCTAGAACCAACAGTTCGCTCCAAACAGTTTTGGAAGACAAAGTTCTATAATTTAACTTCTTGCTTCGAGCTTTACTATATACTTCATTTGTGCAATAGCATTTTTGTCCTTTTATCTGTTACTCTTGTTTCCTCCTCTTAAACAGAATTAAATATTTACAGTGCAATTTACTAAGTAGTTTACTACTTTTGTAGCAAGTTAACTCAGTTATTCCTGTGTTCACTTATGTAAGGCCATACACTGTTCTTCCTTAAAGCATTTTCCTTCTTGCAGTCTTAATTACTAAACTCGAAATCGTATTGTAAAATTAATTTATAATTTACAGAACTATAAATAAATTGCTAAACTCATAAATAATCACAAAACCATTTCTTTTCAAACATTTGCCCATCACAATTTTTCTTTCAATGAAGCTAGATAAACACATACCTGTATACATATCCTATAATATTGTTCCCGTTTAAATTACTAAAACTGAATAGTTACTTATCTGAATATGAAAACTGTTGATGATGTCCACCCAACCATCAAGAGAGGTGATTACGTCCTTCTCTTTCCCCCGTGCTCCACACCTGAGAGGTATAGGTTGACAGAGTTTTTCATTTGTGATCTCAGGACCCCAAGTCCAGTCAATACCAGAAATTCTCAGGAACGTTGTGTGATCTCCTCACTCTCTTCCTTAGCTACTGAATAGAACCCCTTTTCCTCATTGTGATGTACCTTTTATCCCCAGAGGAGGAGGTAACTGTTCAAAATTGTCCAACCACCTCTCAGTTCTTGGAATACTCTTACCATCAGCCTTTTTTACTTTTTATGGAATTGTTTTTCCATAACTAACTTTATTTCTCATAACAATAAAAAAAAATAACCTTTCCAAAAAATAATATTTGTTTGAGTATTTTTCTAAAAATAATAACTAAAATTTCATATTACTAGTTAACAACTAGTTAATATTAAATTCAGCTGTCACAACTTCCCCCTTGGAAGTAACACCATCCTCGGTGTTTCACTCCAGCTCAAGAAATAGCTCAGGGTAAGCCTCACGTACAAATATCTCGTCTTCCCAAGTAGCCTCATCTGAGCTGAAGTACTTCCACTGCACTTTAACTTGGGTGATGACTCGTTTCCGAAGCATGATTTCTCTCCGGTCGAGTATACATTGAGGCTCAACCAGAAACTTGTCGTCTAGTTCTACCTACAAACAGCAAAGTTTTCTGTCAAATTCACATAAAAATTTATGTTTCAAGTTCAGATTTTTCTATTTCTATCCTACCTGAATGTTCTGCCAATGGATTACATGCTTCAGATCATGTACATATCACTTTAGCATGGACACATGAAACACATTGTGCACCTGAATGTGGCTAGGTAAGGCCAACCGAAATGCCACAGGCCCCACCCTTTCCAATATCTGGAAAGGTCCGCAGAACCTGGGAGCCAACTTGGCACAAGAGGCCCATCTCAAGGTGCTCTTCTTTGGTTTGATCCGCACATACACATGATCACCCACCTCGAATTCTCGGTAAATCCTTTTCTTATCTACGTATATCTTCTATCGATCTTGAGCAGCTCTCAATTTTTTCGTGATCTTCCTTACCTCTGATTCCATCTCAGCCAGCATTTATGGTCCAAGCATTAACTTAGTTTCTGGTTTGCTCCAATTAATGGGAGTGCGACATTGTCTCCCATATAGAGCTTCGAAATGACTCATCTTAAGAGACTCCTGATAACCATTGTTGTAAGAAAATTCAACTAGGTGTAAATATTCTCCCCATTTTATTAGTTTTTGCATCACATACATGCGCAACATGTCTTCCAAAACCTGATTTACCCATTCTGTTTGACCATCCATCTAGGGATGATAAGTAGTGCTGAAATTTATTTGGGTCCCCAGACCTGTAAACAAAGTTTTGCAAAATGCTGAAGTAAACTTCACATCTCCATTTGAAATAACAGTCTTTGGAATGCCGTGCAGTCTAAACATTTATCTCATAAAAATATCTGATATTTGTACAGTCTTGTAAGTAGACTTTACAGGTATAAAATGTGCAGACTTACTCAGCATGTCAATCACCACCATAATAGAGTCATTGTGCCTCTTTGATTGTGGAAAACCTGTAATGAAGTCTAGGGATATGAACTCCCATTTCCATTCAGGTACTGGTATAGGCTACAACAATACAGCTAGATTTTGTTGATATTCAACAAGATGATGAGCTTAGTGAAAATTAAGCACCTTCACTAAGTGGGGCCCGCAGGCTATTTTTAGGTGTATGTCTATTTTTAGACATGGTGAGCATATTCTATAAGTTGCATGATGATATTTGTAGATGGTTGATCAAATGTGAAAAATAGATGAAATTATATTTTTAGAATATTGGGTGAATTCTATTTATAGATCGTTAATATAAAAATAGAAGCATGTCGATTATTATTAGCCCTTAATAATAATCCGACAATAAATATCAACTTATTCTCTTGGAACACTTTATTTCAGTGAACAGATTTGGCAAATCAGCGGGCTGAAGGAATTACGCAAATGAGGACTCATTTAGAATTGAAGTGGCAAAGTTGTGACAGAGTTGGAAGAGTAGTTATGGGAGTTGTTATTTAGTTTAACTCGGTTAAGTGAGTTAAATTCAGTTGAGCTAGTTGTATATAGTCTAACTGAAATATACACTAGTGAGAGTTTAGTTAATTAATTCACAACTAATAACTCACTAGCAACTGAAAAATATAGCAGTTAACTACTTGCATTTCAGATCCAGTGGAGACCTAGTGGAAAGATAGGTGAAAGGGTGAGATGGACTATCTGTTGTGACTATAGTGATGCATTCAATGCATCTGACACACATTGGAGATGCCAATGAGGATTGCGTAGTCAAGGCAAGGCCAATTCGAATTCATTCAGGGGTCTTCTTTAGCAGGGATTGTGCAGTGGAAGCAGGTTGTCAGGAGGCAAGAAATTGGTGCATAAATATGCAAATTTCTGCATGACAATGTGTAATGATTGTTGATTGTACTGAGAGTTTGATGTACTAATATTTGTACGAGATTATTACATGATCCATTGATATACATAATATATGATATTTGGGGTTTTTATCTTTAAGATTTCCCGTTAAACAGCTGTGTTTATGTGTGATTGATTTTCTTCATGATTTTTGCAATTGGCAGTTTAATTTCCGCAAAGAATGAAGTGGAAGGATTATGTATTTAACATAAGATTAATTTGTTAGATCAAGAGAATCTGGTAATAATATCAATATTAATAAAATTCTACATTTTATCGGATCATTTTTAATCACTGGAGGTTGCAATAGTGAAGAGGTGCTAAGTTTTGTGCTGGTGGACAATTCAAATTTGCTGCAAAAATTTCTTGGTGCGACAGTTGAGTATTCATTGAAATGTATTTCAATGGGTTGCGATTGGAGTAAGCCCTTGAGGGTAGCTCGAATTACATAGCCTAGAAGGATAGGGTGGAGGTGGTGCTTGAAGATAATGGACTGAAGGAGTTCATTGATAGCAATGTTCCTAAGCCTACTTCTAGTGATGTTGCATTAGTTGATGCATGGCAAAAAAAGGTACCGAAGACAAGAAGAATTATGTTGGAAGGTGTGAAATACCATATTGTGTCAAGCCTTCATGGGAAATTCACTCCATTTGCAATGTGGAAGGCTTTGACAGATCCTTTCCAAAGTAGCAGCGACCATAGGAAGTTGGTGCTGAAAGATAAGCTCAGAAAAATCAAAATGGAGAAGGGTGACAATATTCCAAAATATCTCACGAAGTTTATCCAATGTATGGATGAGCTGGGAAGTTTGGGAATTATAATTGCGGATGATGACTTGGTGAGCTTGGCTCTCCTTGGGCTTCTAAAGAGTTGGCATAGCTACGAAGACTCTGTCAATGGACGAGAGAAACTACCGGATTGGGAGCGCCTTTGGTTGGCTCTTGTGCAGGAGGAGATAAGGTGGAATACCAAGGATGGCTCTTCATCAAAGAATGATGATGAAGAGAATTGTGCTTTGATTGCCAAATCAAGGAAAGGGAAGGGGAAGAAATTCCATCCAAAATCCGAAGCTAAAGGAAAGAAGTTGGATTTATCCAAGGTGAAGTGTTTTCACTGTCAAGAACATGGGCATCTCGCCACTAACTACCCATAGAAAAGGAAGGACAATAAGGCTGTTGGAGCTGCAGCTAGAGAGGCCTTAGCCTCACAATTTGAAAATGATTTCTCTTTGATTTCATGCTTGGTTTCAAGCACAATAGGATCAGTGTGGTATCTTGATAGTGGTGCTTACTTCCATATGACGGGAGACAAGGAGTTGTTTAATGACTTGGAGGAGAAAGATCTCCAAATGCATATAGAGATGGGCGAAGATGGTAGATACAGTGCGACCAGAATTGGAACCATTACCTTTGAGAAGGAGTTAGGTAAACCACTTCTATTGAAAGATGTTATGCATGTTCCAGGTCTAAAGAAGAACTTGGTCTCGGTTTCTATGTTGGAGGATAGAGGTTATGACGTTGTTTTCAGTGATGGAAAAGCTTTCCTGTGACAAAAAACAACGGGTCAAACCAAGAGGATAGGGATTCGAGTTAAGAATATCTACAAGCTGGAGGTAGATGGTTGTGTTGCAATGATGGGAAAATTATGGCTATGTTGCAATGATGGGAAAATTATGGGCAAATTATTGCAAGCTGGAGGTAGAAGAAGTGGTGAGCCGAGATGAGGGCGAATTATGGCACAAGAGATTGGGCCATCTTCACCATGGTGCCTTGAAGATTTTGCAGCAGATTTCTACTAGATCTCCCAAGGGTACTCTTGCACAGTCAGATCAGTGCAAGGGATGTACTATGGGTAAGTTTTTGAAGACCAACTTTCATGAGAAGGAGAACTGTGCTTCGGTGATCCTGGAGAGAATTCACACATACGTGTGTGGACCTTTCTCGGTTGCTTCAACATCAAAAAATAGGTATTATGTTATATTTTTTGATGACTATTCTCGTAGATGATGGATCTTCTTCATTCAGAAGAAGAGTGAAACATTCTTAAAGTTCTATGATTTTAAAGCATTGGTGGAGAAGGAGTCGAGGAAGCAAGTCATTAGGGGAATTTTGACGTCTAAAATGGGCCTCCTAAGAAAAATATACAACCAAAATAAACTTTATAAGAACCAATAGGATTCAAGGTGATGATGTCAACCATGGGGGATGATTCACCATTTTTTAAGTAAAAGGGTAAAAATATTAAAAAATAATAAAATAATAAAACTACTTTTTCAACTCGTACTTTCAACTTATCTCCCAATTTTTTTAATCAAATTTCAATTGGGAGTACTCGTTTGATGCAAAATTTAACTCCTCATCCAAGGGGTACCCATGTTATATACTTTCGATGGACCATGCTATATGAAAAATGAGAAATACATTAAAAAACATGATTGCTCATTTTTCGTGTTGCAGGGTCCATCGAAAGTATGCAACATGGGTACTCCTTCAATGAGGAATTAAATTTTGCATCCAGCGAGTACTCCTACTCCAAATTTGAGTAGAAACTTTGGGAGATAAGTTGAAAATACGAGTTGAAAAAGTAGTTTTTTCTTTTTTCCTTCTAAATTTTGATGATGTAATCAAATATTATTTTATTATTTCCCGTATTATTCAATAATTTCCTTAGGAGACCCATTTTAGACCTCAAAATTACCTTAATGGAAAGCTCTGCGGAGCGATAATGGTGGTGAATATATCGCGAACGAATTCAAAGACTTCTGTAGAAAAGAAGGAATTCGAAGAGAACTCATAGCACCTCATAACCCACAGCAAAATGGGGTCACTGAGAGGAAGAACAGAATGATCGTGGGTGATGCATGACCAAGGCCTACCAATGCACTTGTGGGCCGAAGCATGCAACACTGTGGTTTATGTGCAAACCGTTGTCCTCATAGAGTACTTGGCATGAGTACACCTGAAGAAGCTTTTACTGGTAAGAAACCTGATATTTCTCATTTGAATATTTTTGGCTCATTTGTTTACATTCATGTGACAAAGGACGCCACGAAGAAGCTGGAGCCGACTGCAGAAGTTGGGATATTTGTGGGGTACACAGAAACACCCTATAATTTTCGTGTGTATTTTCCAAACAGTCAGATGACTGTGGTGCAAAGGGATATAAAATTCAATGAGGTGAAAGCCATGAAGTTGTTGCTTGAGAGGGAGCTACACTTGCATGCAGAGGAGGAGCTACTTGTTCCCAAAGATAAGCCTCTAGATGTGGATCAGCCATAGGAGGAGATTCATGGAGTGGAGGAGTCCACTCATGCAGAACCAAACATCAGAACAAGCAGAAAGTGTACCATAGAAGCTGAGATATTGAAGCTTGATGCGGCACAGAATGTAGGAGTCCCTACATCACAGTGCAGACAAAGACAGTCACCTGACTGATTTACTAGATACATGGCTCTTATGAGCAAGTGTGTCGTGATAGAGCCATCTTATTTTGAAGAAGTAGCGCAGGAGCCCACATGGGTAGATGCCATGGTGGAGGAGTAAGACTCCATTTTCAGAAACAGTGCTTGGGAGATTGTTCCAAGGCCGGTGGGTAAATCAGTGGTAGGTTCAAGATGGATCTATAAGGTAAAGCAAACTGTTGATGGGAGCATTAAGAAGTATAAGGCAAGATTTTTTGCTCGAGGTTTCTCACAAATCGAGGGGATTGATTATGAAGAAACCTTTGCACCTATCACACGATATTCTTCCATAAGGACCATCCTTGCTCTCTCAGCGCAGATGGGTTGGCACATTTATCAGATGGATGTGAAGACTGTGTTCCTTAATGGGATCATTGAGGAAGAGGTGTGCATTGAGCAGCTTGAAGGATTTGATATCTTCAGCAGCGAGTCGCATGTGTGCAGACTCAAAAGAGCATTGTATGGATTGAAGCAAGCACCATGTGCTTGGTACACACAAATCTACAGCTATTTCACCAGACTTGGCTTCACCAAGAGTGAGGCGGATGCAAACCTATACCAAATTGTGGTGGAGGGTAAGATTTTAATCATTGTTCTTTATGTTGATGATTTAATACTAACGAGTGATGAGCAGTTGATACACTCATGAAAGGTAGATCTTTCAAAGGAGTTTGAGATGAAGGATTTGAGCCTCCTTCATTATTTCCTTGGATTGGAAATATGGTAGCGAGAAGGTGAACTGTTTGTGTCTCAAGGCAAGTATGCTCGGGAGATACTTGGTAAGTTTCACATGGAGGACTACAAACCCATGGATACTCCTCTTCCAGGAAATTGGAGGAAGGAGGATGCTACATCGGCAGAGGTACTGGATGCCACTCTTTATTTTCAGTTGGTGGGTTCGCTCATGTATTTAGTTAATACAAGACCAAACATATGCTATGTGGTGAACCAGATTAGTCAAGCGATGGTTAAGCCTACCAAGCTCTTTTGGAAAGCAGGAAAGCATGTCCTGAGGTATCTCAGGGGCACATCTGAGTATGGCTTATGGTACAGACAGACGGATGAGATGAAGTTGCATGGCTTCATAGATGCAAATTGGGCAGGCAGCCCAATGGATAGAAAGATCACATTAGGATGGGTTTTCAATATCGGATCTACAGCAGTTTCTTGGTACAGCAGGAAGCAAAGATCCATGGCACTCAGTTCAACGGAAGCAAAATACATGGCAGCAAGTCAAGTTGCATGTGAGGCTATCTGGATGAGGAAGATCTTTGTCGGTTTGTTCGGTTCTCATTTAGATCCTACAGTGATACATTGTGATAATAAAAGTTGCATTAAACTCTCGATTAATCTTGTGTTTCATGATAGATCTAAAAATATTGATATCTGGTATCATCATATCAGAGATTGTGTGCAGCGGAAGATCAGGATGTAGATATTCTGATAAAGGCGCTCAGCAGGAGCAAATTCTAATACCATAGAGGTAGGATCGGGGTGAAGGATAATCCCTATCTTGTTGAGAGGGAGTGTTGAGATTCAACAAGATGATGAGCTTAGTGAAAATTAAGCACCTTCATTAAGTGGGGCTATTTTTAGGTGTATGTCTACTTTTAGTCATGGTGAGCATATTCTATAAGTTGCAGAATGCTATTTGTAGATGGTTGATCAAATGTAAAAAATAGATGAAATTATATTTTTAGAATATTGGGCAAAGTCTATTTATAGATTGTCTATCTAAAAATAGATGCATGTCGATTATTATTTTCCCTTAATAATAATCTAACAATAAATATCAACTTATTCTCTTGGAGCACTTTATTTCAGTGAACAAATTTGGCAAATCAGTGGGCTGAAGGAATTGCACAATTCCTAGGGTTATTGGTGACTCATGCATGGAGGACTCAGTTAGAACTGAAGTGGCAAAGTTGTGACAGAGTTGGAAGAGTAGTTATGGGAATTTTTATTTAGTTTAACTCGGTTAAGTGAGTTAAACTCTGCTGAGCTAGTTGTATCTAGTCTAACTGAAAGATACACTAGTAAGAGTTTAGTGAATTAATTAGTTAATTAATTCACAACTAATAACTCACTAACAACTGAACAAATACAACAGTTAATTACTTGCATGTCAGATCCAGTGGAGACCTAGTGGAGAGATAGGTGAAAGGGTGAGATGGACTATCTGTTGTGACTATAGTGATGCATTCAATGCATCTGACACACATTGGATATTCCAATTAGGATTGAGCAGTCAAGGAAAGGCCAATTCGAATTCATTCAGGGGTCTTTTTTAGCAAGGATTGCGCAGTGGAGGCAGGGTGTCAGGAGGCAAGAAATTGGTGTATAGATATGAAAATTTATGCATGACAGTGTGAAATGATTATTGATTGTACTGAGATCTTGATGTACTAAGATTTGTATGAGATTATTACATGATCCATTGATATACATAATATATGATAGTTGGGGTTTTTAGCTTTAAGCTTTCTCGCTAAACAACTGTGTTTATGTGCGATTGATTTTCTTCATGAGTTTTGCAATTGGCGATTTAATTTCCGCAAAAATGAAGTGGAAGGATTATGTATTTAACATAAGATTAATTTGTTAGATCAAGAGAATCTGGTAATACTATCAATATTAATAAATTTCTACAAATGTTGATGCTCCACCTTGACCTGTTGACACTCCAAACATTTGTTTAAGTATTCAACATTGTTTCTTTGCATACCAGGTCAAAAAAATATTTTTCTAATTGCAATTAACATCTTCTGGTATCCTAGGTGCTTGCATAATTACTTCTATGATATTCATTCATGATTAGCTCATTTAGATCCACACGGTTTGGTATATATATCTTTCCTCTAAATGTTAGGATTTGTTCTTTACTAACTCCATATTCAGAAGTGTTTCTTTGATTTTTGGCCTCTTCCATTTGCTGCCATAAGAATTGGTATTTTGGATCCTTCCATGCTTCCTCTTTTACTTGGTCTCAAAATTTTCATTCAAGATGGTTATAGAAAATCTCATAACAATAATGCAGTTTCCTACTTAAGGCATCCACCACACGGTTTTCCTTACCCTTCACGTGCTGAAATACATATCAAAATCACTTAGGAAGGCATTCCATATTGCCTGTCAGGAGTTTAAATCTGCTTGCTTGAAGTAACTGGTTAGGCTACTATGATCTGTTTTTAATAGAAACTTCTTTCCCAACAGGTAGTGTCTCTATACCCGGAGTACATGCACCACTGTTGTTAACTCCATATCATAAGCTGAATATCTTTGCTCATGCTCTTTTAACTTCCTTGACTCATAGGCCACTACCTTTCCTTCCTGAGATAAAACTACCCCAGCTCCCTCTTTACAAGCATTTGTACAAACCTCAAATTCTTTGTTGGGGTCAACTACCCCAACATTGGTGCCGTGGTCAACAGATGCTTTAACTTTTCGAAGCTATTCGAGCACTCATTAGTCCACTTAAGGACTTTTCCTTTTCTCTACAAGGAGGTGATTGGAAAGGAAATTTTGGAGAACCCTTCAATGATTCTTCGGTAGTACCCAGCCAATCCCATAAAGGATCGGATATCTGCCACATTTTGGGGAACTTGCCATTCCATAATTTTCTTAATTTTCTCTCGATCGACAGTTATCCCTTCTGCTAAAATAACATGGCCTAAGTATTGGATTTCTGCTTTGAAGAAATCACATTTGCTGAACTTAGCGTACAATTGGTGTTTTCTTAACATTTCCAACACTATTTTTAGGTGCTCTTTATGTTCTTCCTGATTCTTAGAATAGATTAAAATATCATCAATAAATATTAGCACAAACTTATCGAAGAAGGGGTGAAATATACCATGCATTAACCTCATAAATTTCGATGGCGCGTTTGTTAACCCGAAGGGTAGTACCACAAACTCATAATTCCCGTACCTAGTATGGAAAGAAGTCTTATAAATATCTTCATCCTTAATCCAGATCTGGTGGTATCTAGAACTGAATTCTTTTTTTGAGAATATTGTGTCCCCCTTCACCTGATCAAATAGGTCATCAATCTTAGGTAAGGAATATTTATTTTTTACTGTCAATTTATTAAGCTATCTATAATCCATACACATTCGCATGGTTCTGTCTTTCTTCTTTACAAACAACACTGGTGCTCCCCAAGGGGACACACTCGGACGAATGTATCATTTGTCCAACAGCTCTTGCAACTGCATTTTTAATTCAGTTAGCTATAAAACACTCATTCTGTAAGGAGCCCTTGAAACTAGTGATGCTCCTGGCATTAACTCTATGGTGAAATCAATATCTCTTCTTGGGGTTAGTCTGGGTACATCTCCTGGGAAGACATCCATGAAATCTTTTACCACTGGTATGTTCTGCATCATAGGGGACTTCTCTTTGGAATTGGCATATCCTATCTAGATAGCATAAATCTGACATCCCTTCCTCATGCATTTATTCATTTGAGATGTTGTAATAGGACGCAGCGGTAATCGTTTTTTGATTCCCTGAATCTCTTTGCTTATTCCATCTTGCATTTTGTAGTATATAATCTTTTATTTACAGTCCACCAAATTCCAATGCTTTTCTAGCCAATCCATACCCAGTAAAACATCATAGGACCCTAATGGTAGTATATTCAAGTCTACATTTAACTATTGGTTTGCAATTCCCAATGTGTGGTTTGGGATTTTGGCACTTACTTTTCTTTTTGCTCCTATGCCTAGTTGTACCAGCCAAGGATTTTTGAATTTCTGACCTTTTAATTTATAGAATTCTACTATTTTTGGGTTTACATAATTTACACTTGCACCTGCGTCAACCAAAATAGAAACAGAGTAAGAAAGTAGCTTACCTTCCAACTCTATCATCGTTGGTTGATAATCTTCCTGATGATCTTCCAACGCTGCGTTGATTCAAGGTATGTTTCGATCCACATCTCCCACTGCAGAAACTTCCTGCAAATTAGCAATTGCTTCACTTCTCCCTCATTGTGGAAAATTTTTATAACAATGTGCCTCACCACACCCCCAACATTGCCAGGGTGGTTTAGATACTTGTCCATGATCAGGTTTGCTAGAAGCCTCTGTAGGCCTCTCTTCGGCAAGCCATCGGGTTTTTTGATGATTTCTGCCAAACTGCTTGCTTACTGAACTTCGTGAAAATTTTTTAAAATTGTTACTTCTAGCACTCTTGAAGTTTGAACTGTTTTTCTATCATTTTTTTGGCTGCCAACTTTTTCCCACTTCCCCTTTAGCCTTGGACTGCTAGTAGCACATTCTTACTTTCCGAATTGCTTCGTCCATGGTCCTAGGATTTACGAATTCAATTCGTTCCTTCATGTGGGTTGGCAGACTACTCAGAAACCTTTGAACCTTAGCCTTTTCTTCTCTGAGATAAGGAACGTATCTTAATAGGGAGGTGAGCTTGGTAATATACTCATCCATAGTCATATGACTCAGCTTCAATTCATGGAATTCTCTGGATTTTCGTCATAGAAACGTTCTGTCAAATATTTGTCTTTAAAGTATTGCTGGAATGAATTCCATGTAACATATTGATCTTCAGTGCTGCGAACATTCTTTACCTCCTCCCACCATAGGGTGTCTTTTTCTTTCAACTGGTAAATGGCCAGTCTATCTTTAAGGTTGTTGTTGTGCTCGTACACTTGAAAGTAATTTTTCATATTTATCAACCAAGCCTCTGCCACCTCTTCAGCTTCTCCATTGAATGTAGGTGGTTTAATCTTCCAAAACTCACCTTGAAGCTCCACTTTCTGCTTCTTAATTTCTTGTTGATCTGACACATTACCATACTCTGCTTCATTATAGTTCCTATTCTTTTTGCTTCGTTGTGAAGGGCTTATTCCCATTCTGTTCGTGGTTTGGTCATTGGTTTGTCGTTTGTTCTCTTCTTGCATACCCCTATCGGGACTGGGTTGTAACACCCCTTGATTCTACTTGTCAGAAAGGCTCTTAAGTATCCTTTCATGCTCCTACATCAGATGTTCATTGTCACTTATTATTTGGACCATTTCTTCCTGCAAATTTTGTACAGTACTTAACGGTATTTTGGTCTGGTGTTGTTGGTACTCCAACAGTATACTAGTTTGCTGGTGTTGATCTACACTCAGTTGAATCCATATCTCGGGATTCATTTCTGGTTGTGCTTGAGGTGTAGGCTCCTTGATATTCCGAGGTGTTTGCTGTATCGATCCCCTTTTCATATTGTCCTTTGCGGTACTACTTATTTTTTGTGCATCAGTATACACAAATTTTAACTCATTAGGTGACCCCTAGGGTTCCAACATGCGAACATTGCTCTGATACCACTTGTAACATACAATATAAAAAATTAAAAATTAAAAATTAAATTAAAAATTAAAAAAAAAAATTATCTTTCTTGTATTAATGTTAACACTTCCAAGTTAATCCTCTATGGCATACTTACAATCCATAATCATAAGGTTTAGGCTTAAATGAAAACAGGCATATATTAAATTTAATATTCTGCAAACAAACCATAATCCCCTCCCCACTAGCTAAGTCTATGGTTTTCCTTGATAGAAGTTCATCGCATTTTTAATAATTGTTTCGATATTTTCATATATTGTTTGTACCACAGTTCTGATGTCATGTCCTGGCACATTAGTATTGTGATAGTTGTGAGATCTCTTTGGATCGAGTTCAAGTTTTAATGTCTACCTTCCCTTCTATACGTCGTCCAATCCTTTGAGATCTATGGTGGTGTATTCGGCGAGAAAGGGCTTGGTAAAACCCAGTAACCCTACCCGCTCCCGTCATTTTTACATTGCCTATGTGTTAAGTTTGGTCTGCAACTGGTAAGGGCTTGAAGCCGCAGACTAGATGCACTTCTCCGGCGGTGATGAAAGAAACTGAAGAGTGCATTTACAAGGTTTGATTCTCCCTCGGTCTGCAGTCCGGAAATGGACAATTCCTCTGTGGTTAACCACAAGTTGGAGTTGACACCGCCTTCTGCTGTACACAGGGGTTTTGGGCAAGTTTTCAGCTTTCCAGCCAAACCCTCATTTCTCCGAAGAAGGTAACACTTTTAGCTTGGATACAAGGTTGTTTTCTCCTTTTCTTATCTTAATTCAGTTCTTAGATTTTTCATTTAATTCTATGAAGTTTTAACCCTCAAATTTTGTTGTCGGGTTTTCACTCATCTAGCTCGGCGCTCGGCAACATCTATCGGAGGTTTATGATTCCAGGTAAATAAGGATACAAGGTTTCGTTCTTGGTTAAATTTGAGTTTTATCCTTGACTTAACATCGTTGCACCATCACTTAACGATTTCTTTTTGTTGATATTGCAGGTACCCTCTTTACCTAGAGCAGGGTCTGTCTATTAATCTTGATTGCTGAGTCTCAGCTAACAGCTCCATGTTGCTCTTCCAGGTATTCTTACGTCGAATCGCTTATCCGCAAGGACATCTCCCTCCTCGCCGGCGTGTTTAGTATATCACTGTTAGGTTAATAGTCTTCAGGATTTCTAGAGCCAATCAAAATACACAGTGATTCTTCGCTAGCTCATGAGAGCCGAAGTCAGTTTTTCTTGCAGTTTCTGTAATTATAATACAGTGATACTTTTATTTAATTTTAGTAATGTTTATAAGTGGGTTTCCTCCGAACTTATCCCTTTTAGTCTCGATTGGATTTCCCAAACTCCTTTTATGGATTTTACAAATTGGAAAGTATGATTTTCTGTGAACACCTATTTTCTTGGTCAGATTGTACTTTGCAAGGTATCTCATTTCGATTATTGTGTTAGAAATTTATTCAAAGCAATTCCTGTTGTATTTAATGACTTTGTTATCATGGCAGTTATTCAGATGCTCATGGTTATCTTTTCCTTAAATGAATATCGTGATAACTGGTTACTATGGTGTTTACCGAGCCTCTGGCCGGTTCGTGTATTTTTGCATCTCTACTGTATATATTTTTAATGAATCTTGTTTTTTATTACACTTACACTGTAGATGTTTATCTTTGTATTGTTTAGTTCTGAAAATGATAATTCTTTATCTTTGCATTCTTATTCTCCTTTAATCTCTTATAGTTTACCATCATAGGGTTTTTCTCTACTCTTATTTTAGGTGACCGGACCACCTCTAGTACTTGTCCCAGTATAGTTTAGGTAGGAGGAACGACATGTTCTGGATTAAGGTTCCACCTCGTGTCCAGAACCAACAGTTCGTTCAAAACAGTTTTGAAAGACAGAGTTCTATAATTTAACTTCTTCCTTCAAGCTTTACTGTATATTTCATTTGTGCAATAGCAGTTTTGTCCTTTTATCTGTTACTCTTGTTTCCTCATCTTAAATAGAATTAAATCTTTACATTGTAATTTACTAAGCAGTTTACTACTTTTGTAGCAAGTTAACTCAGTTATTCCTATGTTCACTTATGTAAGGTCATACATCGTTCTTCCTTAAAGCATTTTCCTTCTTGCAGTCTTAATTACTGAACTCAGAATCGTATTGTAAAATTCATTCATAATTTACATAACTATAAATAAATTGCTAAACTCATAAATAATCACAGAACCCTTTCTTTTCAAACATTTTCCCATCACAATTTTGCTTTCAATGAAGCTAGATAAACACATACATGTATACATATCCTATAATATTGTTCATGTTTAAATTACCAAAACTGAACAGTTACTTATTTGAATATACAAATCGATGATGATGTCCATCCAACCATCAAGAGAGGCGATTACATCCTTCTCTTTCTCCGTGCTCCATCCCTGAGAGATATAGGTTCACAGAGTTTTTCTGTTGTGACCTCAAGCCCCCAAGTCCAGTTAATACCAGAAATTCTCAAGAATGTTGAGTGATTTCCAATGGTTTCTACCAGCTCGGGAAATTCCTCACTCTCTTCCTTAGCTAGTGAACATAACTCCTTTTCCTCACTGGGATGCACCTTTTATCCCCAAAAAATCAGGTAACTATTCCAAACTGTCAAACCACCTCTCAGTTTTTGAAATACTTTTTCAGCATTTTTTATTTTTATGTCACTATTTTTCTATAACTAACTTTATTTCTCATAACAATAAAAAGAAACATTTCCATAAAACAATAATTGTTTCAATATTTTTTTTTAAATAATAACTAAAATGTCATATTACTAATTAATATTAAATATTAAATTCATCGGTCACACCGTGCAATCACATTTATCATTCTAACGGTATCGTTCCGTGGCTGGTTTACCATAATTCTTGTCCAATTTGCTGTCGTCCAATGTCGGGAGAGATAAATCGAGAAAGTGTTGCTTTTTTATCTTTATGAGAGAGGCTCGTCCTTTATAATAACAATAATAACTCAACTGGAATAGCGACATCGTAGCTTAGTTAATGGGAATGAAGATAGCGGCTCTCAAATTCTTTTCCCATTAGACATTCGTTCCAACGCAACTGGAGGGTTAATCGTTCTCGTTGTACTCATATATGGTTTATTTCCTTCATTTTTCTTTGGTTTTACTTGTAAATTTTTGAACCATCTTTTTTGATGTAGCAATTTAATCTTTGGTAACTTGCATTCGTTGATGGGTGAATAAGAATATTTAAGTGAATCTAGAATTAAGTTGGGTATGTAATATAAAGAAAATATTTATAGTAGATTCGAATTTAAAATCTTTGGTAGGTAGCATTCATTGAATACTAGTATGTGGTATAAAGAAAAGTTTTTGGTTCTCGTACGGGTATGTAGTATTAAAAAAAAAATGGAAAGTTATTTACTAAAAAGGATTGCTTAGAGTCTTAACCTATAATTTTTATTTTTTAATAGCAAATGATAAAGTCTCAGTTAATTAAACTAATTTTCAAATTGTTGTTATTGTTATTAATTTAATAATATAAAATTTGGTAAAGGTAATTTTATTTAAATTTTATCTATTATATAAATAAATAATTGATTTAAGTTGTAGTGTTCAAATTTAATGTTAATATTTTATTTACCTTTAATGATATAAATTAATAATTTGTCAATTTTAAGATTGGAAAAAAAACTCATGAATTTAAAGTGTTATTAAATAAGACGTGTCTATATAATCAATATTTAACTTAAACAAACAAGTGCTACATAGTAGCTACTCTTTCGCCTTTAGTTTAAATATGCTAAACAAAGACAAAGCCTAATATAAAGTCTTGTATTAATTTGGCCTTATATTTGGTAAATGTCTTATGTGGATAGTTCATAGATTCACCCAAAAATAAATTAATTGTTAAGATAGTAGTCTTTAATAGGGAAAAAAACTCATAGATTCTAAATATGCTAAACAAATACAAAGCATCATATATTGTATTAATTTGGCCTTAGATTTGGTAAATGTCTTGTGTGGATAGTTCATAGATCCACCCAAAAATAAATTATTTGTTAGTATAGTAGTCTTTAATAGAAAAAAAAGTTCATAGATTCACTAATGTGTAATCTTGCCAAGGCAGCAAGGATAATAATAATGCATTTTTAAACTCTCCTTATATCAAACTTTCAAAATCACCACATAGTTGTTTCAATTTGTGCTAGCACATGCATAATTCACATAATAATGAGAGGTCTACATAAAGTTGTGATATTTATATTTTGAAAACCAAGGTGTTTATTTCGAGACCTTTCCGCAGTCAATAAGATCATTAGAATATACAAGAAAGTGATCCAGTGATCCAAATATCTAGGATGTGTAGATGAAATCCAGGATATGTGCACTTAACAGTCCAAAGCTTGGAGATTGTGTCTGTTAACAATTATTTATGGCCTTTTCGACGTAGAGTACAATCAAGTTATTCTGTGAAAACAAAACTTTTTCTCTTCCATGGCCTCTTCACAAAAGACCTGAGTGTCCAACTTCAACAAAAATTTGGATATTCAGGCAACTAATCATCCATTTGTGTATGATTTGACTTATTGCAACGTGTTGGGTTGGTATTTGCATCTCCATTACTTGTTTTAATGCTATTCAATCCAACATGTCGATCCAGTGGCAACAAGTTTGTAGGGTTTTGTCAAAACAGATCCAACAGGTTGTAGGGTGTGCTTCACTAACAGATTTGTAGATCCACAGTGCCAAACATTAATAGAGGAGACGACTTTTGGTGGATACCCTGGTTCATTCTTCCATTTGAGAGAGAAATTTTGCACTGGTGTATCAGGGTGGGCCAATTTTGAAGCTATTTTTGGTTTTTGGAAATCCCAAAATGGAAAACAAATCAATAGTAAATGTTAAAAATCGCAAGGAAATCTTAGATTTTTTGGAGACAAATCATTTGGGCCAAGTCAAAATTGCTTTAGCTAACAAAATGGGAAAGTGGAGTTGGGTAAATGCAAAATAATATCAGGGTATTTTAAATTACAGGCTTTCCTGCTTTAAATGGGAAAAAAGAAGAAGAAAACAGTCCCAGAGAAAGAAAACAAAGAAGAGCAACAAAAATAAACAAGATTAAATCATTTACAGTCCCACAACTACACCTCTTACTTGTTCATCGGATATTTATTTCCAAGAACTGATGAAGGCTAGGGAAAGGCTGGAAATTTTAGAAGCCAAAGAACAGGAAAGGGATCGCACACTTTCCGAGATCACACTTGCAAATCAATGTTTAATGGAAATTGATAGAATTTTAAAGGAGCATGTAACAATGTTACAAGATGCTTTAGAGGTAGGAAAATGAGAATGGGAAAACATGAAGGCAACATGGAAAAATAAGAATGAAGCAATGGAAACAAATAAATATGTGATAATCTCTAAAACAATTCAGGTAGATACAGAAATAGTTCAGCAAGCAATCCTTTCTGAAAAGAAGGTGAAAGAGAACAAATTTGTTGCTCCAAGTATGTTGTATTATTGACCCTGGTTAGGGAATGTGCATGTTGCAACAAACTTTGAATACCCACATAAGCAGCCCTTAAATTGTTGCGGCCTAAGAAGGGTGAGGTGTCCTCCACATGTGTTGTTCTTTTGGGCATGTGGCAGCCCTTGACACCTCCACGTTGGCCTACTTTGGAGAGGCTAGGCCTACGGCCTACCTCAGTCTGTTGTGGCACCCTAACATCCCTCCAAAACAATCATCCCTAACCTCTCTCAACCCTCAAACAGACCCGAAATAGCTCCTTAAGGTTTCAGCCTTCTCTCTAGCATTCAGATCCCTGAACCAGCCCTAAAAATAGTCACTCTTCCCTTGTTATTCTGTCCTCCTAATTGTGGCCAAGTATGTGGCTTTTTCTCTCCTCCACCAAGCTCCTTCTCTCTTATGTGTAATGCATAAATGGATGAGGAATAATTTCCTTAATCACCTCTTATTTATACGCACAAAGAGGGCTTCTAAAACATCACCTTTAGGGCTTGAACAACCGTCATAAGCCTAAATTATATTAGACCGACCTTGACACTTCTTCTGTAAACCCACTCATAACATTCAAAAATTCATATCTCACTAAGGACAAGTCGTAATTCGATGAGTTGTGAAGTTTTGGATTCTCCTTTCCGCCCTATATCATCTCATGCCATCACATGTCCAAAGTGCTCCATGGAAATTCCCCAAAACATGATTGGTGAGAAACCCCAAGCTTGGGTTCCAAGACCACAAGTGACTCTTGTGGTGCTTTGCCCTCCAATCCCTAAACCCTAGGGCTTGGAGTACCTCCCAAGCTACTCAAAAATCAACTCTCCCTCTTAGCGAGGGAGGTATTTCCAATATTAGGAAGTAACTCATCATCATCATCACTACTGGCAACACTTTCCCAACTCTTTGCACTCAAAATTGCAGCAATCCATGTTCTTTGAACTATGCTTCTCTCGAAACTGTCATTGTCATTGCTGGAAGCATCCTGTATTACTTTCTAATCTCTCCATGATTCCTTCTTGGAATTTGTAGGAGTGCCTATGCTCCCCGCGAACCTCACACTCTTCTTGGGTTGAAAATTCTCCCTTTGAACCTACAAGCTCCCACTAGAACTTGACTCCCTATGAGCCTCTAGAAAATGGAATTTATTCTTTGGAACCTATACCTTCCCCTTTGAAGCTTGCACCTACACATGCTTCTCTAGAACCTCCACCTACTCCACCTACTTCTCATGATCCATAGGCTTTCCCACCAGCCTATATAGACCATGCCCTCTAAAACTAACCACGATACCAGCGAAGATAGAGCCTCTAGGTCATAGTCTTGCCTTCCCATCCTAGAACAAGACCTCAAACCCCTTATTCTTGATCATAGAGACATAAATCACGTTATATCTGAGTCCTGGTACAAATAACACATCCTCGACCCATATCATTCATCCTATATCCATCTTGAATGACACAACACCTGATCCTCGGATCTCCAACTGACTCTTGTCACCCAACGCCATGTGTAACTTCGAGTCTCATTCAATTAGAGTCTTAAAAACCTCCTGTGACCCTGTCATATGCTTCATCGCAGCACTATCCACGTACCAGCCATCCTCATTGATAGTACCCTACGAGAAATGAGAGATCATAGAAAATTTCTCCTCCTCTAATCTCCTTGAGAGATTATATATCTTAGATGAAGTGGAAAAATCAGTGACCTGCTTTCCTTTCCTCTTCTCGTCATCTCCCTTCTTATTCATCGGACATCTCGTCGAAAAATGACCCATCTTGCCATAGTTGAAACATTTGAATTTGCATAAGTCCTTTTTTTCTTACCCTTCGTTTGTGCTACAAGTTTCACATCCTCATCTACCCTCTTCATTGGATGAAGATCCTCATCTCGCAATTCTTCTTGAATGAAGTTGTCCCACAGCCTATTCTAGTCTACCAAATTCTCTCTGGAAACGATCCCTTTGATGAAGGGCTTCCACTCCTTGGCGAACTCTTTCAAGGAAATCCTCACCATATCTCCATATGAAATAGTCACACCGATGGTAGCAAGCTCATCTCTGACCTGAGATAATCTCATCAGATATGAAGTCACTCCTTCACCCTTTATCATCTACCAATACTCAATTCTCATTCTTATTCTGGAACAAATTCTGAAGAGCCATCCACATCGAATGTGTAGTGTTCTTCCCAGACAAATGAGGTATTAGGGCATCCTTCACACCATCTAGGATGATCAATCTTGACTTTGTATCCAAATATTTATATATTTCCAGCTCCTCGAGGTCAATTGGATTCTTGATGGCTTTATCAGAAAAATCTCAAATCCTGTTAACCTGCAAGACCATCTTGATCCTTTCCTTCCAAGGACTATAGTTGGAAAACCCCTCCAACATGTCCTCATATTGGAGACATACATACAACTTTGACATTTTCATCTACAATGTGACCAACTCCCTCTCATGTTGTACTTTGTTTCGCAAAACTCTGATTCAATGACTTCCAAAGTAGCTCAGACACGCTATGATACCATGTTGATTTTCTGTGATCTTGGGTCTAGGTTAGATTCTTAAATTCATTTACACTAAAAAACCAAGAATCTCAACCATAACTACTTTGCACAGCGGAAAATATAAAGCAATAAATCACACATGCACAGGTATACACAATATTTTAACAAAATTGTACAATAAGGTACAACCCAATATTCGTTATATTAAACCAATCTAAATAATACAACATTATATGGTATACAAGATACAATGAAAAACTTTTCTGATCAGACTCGATGTCGTATCTTGTCATGTCAGTCCTTCGCTTTCATATTGCTCACTAGCTACCCCTTATTCCTTCAAAGGACAACACATCGAGACTCCAGGAGGGATGCCACCTAACACTTCTGCAAGTCACTTTTGCTACATGTACATGGGCTCATCAATATTCTCTCTAGGATAGAAACTTCCTGAGCTCTGATCTACTAGGCTAGTAGTCTCTCTTGTCCATTCTAGTGCCGCACTTTCAGCACCAATTTTTACCCAACCTTTAACTCTTATTCTTCACTTCAAGATAGCTTGTTTAGGGTTACTTTGGGTAGCCAACACGCTACCCTCTAACATACCAATGGAACCCAATCCAATCACTGTGAAATATTCTCCTATGAAGGCTCTTGATCACCAAATCATGCCTCCAAATTGGCTCCCATAGGCGGCATGAAAAACTAATCTACAACTGTCCAAATGTTTGACCCAACACACAATCTAAATGCTTCTCCAATTTTTTTGTATTTTTTTCCCTATTTAAGGCATGTGCACGCTACAGTAGCCCTTAAATACCCACACAAACAACCCTTAAAGTTTTGTGACCTAGGCAAGGTGAGGTGTCCTCCACATGTGTTGTTGTTCTGTACATGTGACATGCCTTGAAACCTCCATGCTGGCCTGTTTTGGAGAGGCTAGGCACATGGCCTACCTCAGTCTACTTCGGAACCCTAAAATTCCTCCAAAATAGTCATACCTTACCTCTCTTGTCCCTAAAATAGATCCGCAACAACTCCTTAAGGTATCGTCCTTCCAGTAAGAACCTTCAGCCTTCTCTCCAACATGTGTATCCCTAAACCAACCCCAAAACAATCCATCTTCCCTTGTTGTTTCATCCTCATAGTTTTGGCCAAATCTATGGCTTCTTCTCTCCTCCATTGAGCTCCTTTTCTCTTGTGTGTGATGCACAAATGGATGAGGAATAATGTTCTCAATCACCTCTTATTTATACACACAAAGAGGGCTTCTAAAATTCCACCTTTAGGGCTTGAACAACTATCATAAGAATAAATTGCATTAGGTTGGCGTTGACACTTCTTTTGCAAACCCAAACATAAAATTCAAAAATTCATATCTCAATAAGTACAACTCAGAATTCGACGATTCTCGAAGCGTTGGATTCTCATTTCCGCCCTCTATCGTCTCATGCCATCACATGTCCAAAGTGTTCCATGGAAATGCCCCAAAACATGATTGGTGAAAAACCCCAAGCTTTGGTTCCAAGCCAAAATGTTACTCTTGTGGCACTTTTCCCTCCAATCCCCGAACCCTAGGGCTTGGAGTATCTCCCAAGCTACTAAAAAATCAACACTTGGCTAATCTAAGGACTTTCTTTACTTTAATATTGGAAAGTCACCACACTTTGAGAGGATCTAAGAAAAAACAAAAATATGGGAACTTATTAGTAGTTACATCCAATGGCATGCACTAGATTTATAGAAATATAGGTGGTACACACTTCCTCCAATACCCTATGAAAAGTTCGTTAGTCAAAATTTCAAGCTTCCAAATTAAAACAAGTATCATGTTGATTGATATAAGAATGTTTGTTCTGCAGCCCTTTTTTCTTCATTTTATTTTATTATATTATATCTAATAAGAACGGGACATTGATTAAATGTACAAGGAAATCTCTTTATGATATTTTTGGCATCTAGATGCAGTATATAGAAAAACTTTGAACAATTTTGTTTTTTATTTTTGAAAATAGTCCACACTGAAGATCTTGCCAAGAAGATGGATTATATGATATTTTTTGTCATAATCATCTTTGATAGGATATCTTAAACATGAATTTTAATGGAAGAAATAAGTTTATTGGATAAACCCTTGGAAAAGGGGCAATCTAAGTATATCATGCCTAGCAGAAGTGTTCACAAAATATTTTTTTAATTCTACTCCTGAATATTAGTACGAAACCTTCATTTTACATACAAAGAAAATCATAGTATGAATTGTTCCTAGGTGTTTTGATCTCATTAGGGAAATTTATAAAATGTTTAATTTGGTATGAAGTTCTCATAGAGATACCATATTTTGTCAATTACACTCGCTAGCACTTGCAAGAACAAGAAAAGAGGACCATAAAGCATTAGAGGTCAGATGAATGGGGGAATGTACAATCTCATTATAGATACATGGTCTGAAATAAAGTCAGGCTTACATGAAGGATTCGGGAAGCCAAACATTTGTATGGATGGTAAGCTCTACATTATTGATTTTAGTGGTTATAAGTAATATATTTCAAAATATGATCATTGAGTTCATATAAAGTCTCAACCTGAATATTTTTTCTTGGGTTGGGATCCAAGATTGATTTTAGCAATGTCAATTGGTTTATCCATTAGCCTCTTCCTTGATTTGGTTTACATCTTTTGATTCAATGCTTTTCTGATGGAAAAAATGATCCTTCAACTGGGAAGCTGTAAGAAAACCATGAAACCCCCATCTATTTTGGATTCTCATTCCCGCACTCGATCCTGTTATAAATCGTGTGTCTCTACTTATATATTTGTGTAGAATAAGAGAAGGGGGGGAATTTTAGCGATAAAACCATGATAGGTCTAAAACCTCCCTCTGAAGGAACAACCTCTTATGCTCTCATAAGTCGGAGTCCCTCTTCCGCTCGTTCAAAATAATAAGTGCCTATGCACGGTCCTATGAAATGAAAAGGAAAAATAAAAGGGTGAAAGAATATAAAGGCTTCCTACACAAGGAGGTGAAGCAAGCGACTTCGCTGAGGTAATATCCAAGCTTGATGGTAGTGAAGCAATGTTTTTTTTTTCCTGAAGCAACTCCATTGGGCTATTGTTTTGGCCTACTAGCAATGGAGCAACGCCAGAGACATAAAACTAATAATATAATTGTTTTTATTTCGTCGTACTATATTACCCTTACTTACATAGACATGATATTGATTTTTCTTGTTATATATGTTGATTTACACCTAGTAGAATGGGGAAGACTATATCTTTAACTAGGTAGTGTGGGGAGCTAAAGATAACTCATTGATCGAATAAATACTTGCTGGAGAAATTAGAATTTGCGCTTACAATGAGACCATTTCAGAGGAGTTGGGGTTCTCCCAGTGTGTCTCCAATGTTGTCACTGCGAAAACAACCCTCCAAAATGTTTTTCCTATGTCATTTTGGAGCCTACACTAACTGTCGTTTCAAGCCCCTTGTGCCTTCATGTGGTTTGATTTTTTATTTTTGTGTTTTACCCTAGTGTTACATCCTCCTAAGTTCATTTTTCTTAAGCATCATCACTTAACCATTAGAAGCATTTGATTTATTAATTTTATGGTTAGGTGAATTCACAAACTTTCTAGACTTAGAAACTTGATTTCTTTCCATGCACACACTCAAACAAACGAACAAAAGCAGAAAGAGCAAACAAAAATAAATAAAATCACTCACAAAATAAAAAGCGCACTTTAAGTTGACAAAGACATGCTCTTGAATTGAGCACACTCTTTCGGGCTAAAGGAGTGTGTCCTACTTGAGCGCATTCATTCAGGTTGAGAAAGTTCACCCTACCTAGGCGCACTACTTCGTGTCGAAGACATGCACCCTATCCAGTTGCATGTGTGAACCAACTTGTTGCATAAGGGTGAAGTCCTAGAAAATAAGACCCCCCTTAACTCCTCTTAACTAACCCTTTCATGCGATGACAAGTGGCACTCATGCATGAATCAATTTTGCATGTTAATTTCTTCAAATAAACTCAGTTAATCATTCTTTGCATAATCATTTCATATGAGTTGAGTGCACAACTGGGTGATCAAAAAGCTCTTCACGAACCAACGCAACAAATAATTTTTCATGCTCAATATTTTCACCGTTTTTCATGATTTCACTTTCAAATATTAATTTTCTTGTTGTTATTAACTTGTTTTATAGTTTTTTTTTTATATTTTTGCAAAATATTCATCTTACAAGTGCCAATCCACTATCACATCCGAGAAACTCTTCACATTCTTGAAACCTTCCATCTTCCACTGTGCATGTGAAATCAGCTATAAAGCCTTGTAGGTCATTCTCCTCCTCATCTAATCATCAAATTCTATAGTTTAAACTTCTTCTTGAGCTTCCAGCAGGCAGATCACACTTTTTGATTTCAAATCTCCATTAGCCTCAAAAATTGTGCCCTGTGTGACCAATTTTTCTTCCTGAATGCATGAACGCATCACGAAGGCACAAATTAGCATTCATTCATCCATTCGTCATGAAACAATGCACCCTCCTTTTCCTTGGGTGCATAGGCACATTGTCAACACCCGAAGCTTCTTTTCTCTCATCCTTTACCCCTTTCGAGTGCAATTGTGTGCCATCCTTGTCTCCTTGAGTGCATGGGCACAAAGGGAAGACATGAAGGCCCATTTTCCCACCCCTTCAACCCTTTAGGGTGTGATAGTGTGCCCTTGTTGATTTTTATTCATTTCTTGAGTGCATGAGTGTGCTTTGAAGCCCTAAATGACCATACATGTCTCCTTTGTGATTTGAAAGTGCACACTTCTAGTGTGCATGTGTATTTTATCTTGCATGCAAGTCATTTTGCGATGTCTTTCATAGATTTTCATTCTCAATCCCATGTGATGGCCCTTTGAACATGATTTAAAAGTATTGTTTCATAGTTATTTGTTTTAAGTTGATCTTGTCGTTATGAGTGTGCTTCCACAAACAAGTGTTCATGCCATAAGTGTTGTCACCTTGTCATCAATTTTTGGAGACATGTCACCTCATAAAGTAGCCTCTAAAGAGATTTCAAAATTAATTGTTGATGAGCATGTCTAAGTTTCAAAGCCAATCATTCTTATATATGTAGACACTCAGTTTATTATTGACAACACTACAAAGGTCACCTAGAGAAATATCTACAACACATTCATGCAGGTGAAGTTTCCTAAGGACTTAGAAGATGTGCATGCATACATCAACATTAATAATTCCAGGGTGCACAGGATCACATGAAAATTCTTGGTCATTCCATGTGCAGAATCTATTGAATGGATATGCTTCGCAGTGAAAGTGGCGGTTAGCTCACCACCTATTATGGTGAGGATATGCAGACATATTATAAGATTCCCAAGCCCAATGAACATGAAAATGAAAAATTATACATGATATGGGCTATCTTTGACACAAGTGATGTTATCAAATCATGGTGTTGAGAACCTGCCAAGTTTCGCCATCACCCATCCATATTTTATCCGATGAAGGTTGTGAGATATGTATATATGTATTTGATAGCTATGTATTGTCGAATTTTTTGGTGCAAGAACACTGAGGTGTTTCAAGAGAATTGGATATATATTCTCAATCTGGTGGTGACATGTGTTAGATATTTCAATTGGAAAGATATATTATCATATGAATTTCAACATCAGGGGGGCAGGCCAAAGCATATTTACATGTGAACCAAGCACAAGAATTTTACATGTCTTCATTTCTCTTTGATGGAATTTGTGCACGATATGTGTTCCCAAAATTATATTGGAACTAGAGTCCTGAAGAGAAGTTCCTAGTTTATTTCCACAGTAGGGTGTTATCATAAGGAATCTGAAGAGGCGCATACGACAAATTAGTTGAACATTTCTTCGCAATCATATTTGATATGATATTCGACATTGATCTGTCATGCGTGACTAATCAAGTGAAGGATTCACTTTAAGATATCGTGGACTGGTTTGTAGCTCTAGAGGGTACATACATAAGATGCTTCAGATGTCAAAAAACCCCACATCTTATGTCACGATATGTGAAAAACAAGGTGTGTTGTGTGTCAGACTTGAAATTCAATTCCTCAACACTTAATTTTCAAACCAGGGCTACTTAAGATTCTAGGAGTAGCACGGGTAATGCCAAATATTCTGGGTTCACTCTGTAAGTCCTACTTCTATCCCTGCAATTAAATCATTCAGATTTCAGAAGAAAAACTTTTAAATAAAACCTTCTAATTATTTTCTTGCACTTGTTAACACAATGACACCACACCACCCCAAAAAATGGACTCTCACTCAGAAAATAGAAATAAAATACTTCTGAAAAATACTCCAAAAATGCCACTCAATCAATTCAAAACAAACCAATTACAAAATCTCAAAATATTTTTGAACAAATATTTTCTTGCACTCGATTCATGTACTAATAAAATATAGCAACTTTGTTCATGTACTAAAATGACTTTGTTCCTGCACTCAAAAATCTGTTATTCCTTAATAAACAAGAATTTTGTGCTATCAAGCCCAAAATAAAATGGTGCAAGGAATATTTAACTCAAATCAAGATAAAAATTTCCAAACCATCACATTCTTCTTCAAGGTATAAATTTAAAAATATAATGGAAATTTTATCAAACCACAATGCGAATATTGAAATCATGTTCTTGAATAAAGAAAACACCTTATAAATATATTCTTCTTATACCCCCTTCTAAACTATTTAATATTGTATCCCTAGTAAACTTTTGTGTTTTCAAAGGAAATTGTTTCAGAAAGAAAGATTCAACTGTGATCTTCGATCTGAATAATTGTGATATTTTGTTCCAGTACTCAAAACATGTAAGTGAACGAATGATAAACAAGACCAGACACACGATATAGATTTGACAATTTCCACAGAAAGATAAGTTTCCTTACACAATTAGAATACACATTTATCAGAATGGGGGTTCTTCCTTTCTTACTGCAAATGAATAGTTTCTAAAAGAGATATATGCTCATCAACAAGCAAGGTCAAGATTAAACAGATAAAACCCTGCAAAACCTTTTTCCTAACTAAAATGTGATTTAAGAAAGAACTTCCCAGATCTAAATTTTTGTTGTGCTTCATAATGAACATATATAAAAGCTTCCAATGTAAAGAAAAACAAACTTCAGCATACAAAACCTCAGATCTGAGAACAATGTTACTTTGTTCAAAAAAAAAAAATACACAAGGATATGTTCAATCACACACACACACACGCATCATTTATAAGCAACCTTCACACCAATCACTTCTTGTACCTATTACATAATATAATAGTAATGGGAGAAAGAGATGGGTTGTTTTGGCCCTAGCCAACCAACTCATTTCCCTTCTTAAGGAAAATGATTAATCTATGAGAGCAAGATTAACATCATAGGAAATAGAAAAAATAGATGCATGAACTTGGCATTCACCCATTTTTATTAAGATGATAAAAGTATATGCTCATTACACGATATATAGCAACATATCCAGCTCCCAGAAGGATTTTGGCGATACAAATCCTCATAATACAAAAGAAAAAAATTTCCCACAGTATCATTACCCTACATTCTAACCACACTTCAACTTAAATAGATTACATCGTCTCTCAGTTGTGTCAAGCAAATAAAAAAATGATGCAGTTGTTGGTAACTAATCCCTATCTTTAGGAAGCCTCAAACGCTCCAAATCATATACAGGAGAAAAATAACAAGTCTTCTGAAGTAAGTGTGTGCTTTTTCCTCTGACAGTTAAGATGGATTCTAAGCTAATCTTCTTGAATCAACGGCCATCCATATATGGTGCAGGAACCGAAGTAAGTGCAGGAATATCGGATATTGTACCACAACCACTTTTGACTTCTAGTTAGTGATCATGAATTGAAAATCCATAAGGTAATATAATCGATGAGTTACATGGACAAAAAATAGACCTATTTGACCTTTAATTAAAATAAGTATACATATCCATTTTCGCAAAAAGCCATTAAGAGAAACTAAAAATACTTGTAGAGAGGACTTATCCAGGTTGTAAAATAGAGGCTAGGGTAGGGTAATTTAGGTAAAAAATAGAACAGTTACAACAACCAACATTCCCCCAATCTCATCCTATTGTGTGCCCTCACACAACCACTAACCTCTGCAAAAAACAAAAAGTGAAAATCCTTCCTTCTTATTTTTGAATCTGAATGTTAATTCCCAAACCTTATGCTTTAAGCTTCTTCACTCAAGCCTTTTTCATACGCTTTACCAACTTATTAACATGAACTCTTAAGTGGGTCACATGAAACATCCACTTCCTCACCTTTCTCTTCAATTCATACACTATTGTCGGCAATTCTCCATTCTTAGTATTTAACTAAGGTGTGCATTGTTGCTACACCTTCCATAAGAGAGAGATTATATTGTACATACATGTTTTCCAAAGGATGTCCAATGGAAAGTTTTCATGGAAAGCACGGTCTATATGAGAAGACTCAGAGTCCTCAATGACCTCAACCTCAGATAAAGTAGCTAGTTTAGATATTTTCTTGCTAGAAGAAGCACGGTGGCCTATCAATAATTCTAGTGTAATTCTTTGAGGTGGTTCTGGCACCACAAAATTAACCTTCACACTCTTCTTTACCTTCCTCTTTGCTGACTGGGGTTGAGTAGTCTTGATTTTATTATCATAGTCACTCCTTGTCAGTGTTTTCCTTTATGATACTAAACATATTTGGAATTTGTATTTTTCTTATGCTTCTTACCCTGTTGGCTCTTGCTATGAGCAATATTCATAGCACTTCCACTCTGGTATGACTTCAAAAACTCCTCCCAAGTAGATTACATGTTCTCTCATTCCTTATTAATCAATATTTTTATCAATCCATAATGGTAGAGTTTAAAACACACTTGATCATCCCAACTCGTTTGCACACTTTTAAATGTTTTATCTAAACCTTTTAACAGGAAATAAGGAAAATTAATTAAATTGCCAGATTAGAAGTGCATTTGAAGTTGAATGTGGTACATGTTGGTCAAGGAATATCTTTTTTTGCACATAATGAACTTCTATAGATATATAGTATGTGTCTCCATTTCTCAATCATCTCACTTCTCTCCACATCTATCTTCCAATCAACTGCATAGTCAACCTTTGTTAGGAACTTGCACCATGCACCTTTCTCCATCTCACCTTTCTTGAACCATTTCTCTCTAGTAGCGGGAAGCTCGGTGGCCTGCGAGATAAACGATTATGTCACTTTGAATTTCAATGGGCCTACAGTGGTTGTATTCCCATCAAAACTTTGTGCAAATCCCTAGGCAATGGAAAAATCATAGCCATTGAACTTATACATAAAGGAAAGAAAATCAGCTTCTTCCAGAATACGTAAACTACTTTCATATTCCACCATTCCCTCCATCTCTTTGACATACAAAGGTTCAATTCGAACCAACGCCATAAAATCTGAGATATTGTCATAGCCTGCAATCCTCCATCCTATTCAGAAATTCAAAAGAAAAAATTTAAATAATTCTCATGACATCAGAATTTGAAGCTTGGGAAGTGAAGGAATGATTCTTTTTAATGCCACGTGATTCCTGCAATAGACGTTCATTCAAAATATTTGTCGATTTACCTTCCAAGTTACAGACTGACACCATATCGTTTGAACTTTATATCACCAATAAAAGCAATTGTCGCCCTTACAATACAAAATTTGGTTAAGATGACGATAGATTTTACATTATTTTTAAAAGATGTAATGTAATGATGATTGGGAGCGACAATTATACCGGTTACAATTTCAAGGAATGGATGGTAAAAAGAGGTCAGATTACATGTGGTGGAGAAAAATAAAATTAATGATGGCATAAATTTGGATATGATGACAAGTAATGAAACTACCTTCATGCATGCATTTGGCAGTAGTTTCTTGTTATGATAAGGATGCCTAGATCTAACATTAATTCCTGCACTTTAATTGCTTATTCCCTTTTAGGCTTAACAATATTGTTACCTATAAAAATATGGGTACAAAGGCCATCGTTTTTACAAACGGCCATCATACTTATTTAAAATAATCAAACCAAAAAAGAAATTTGAAATCAATTTACAACAGATTCATGTTCTTATAAAAAATTCATGACGAAAATTCTCGCACGGTAGCAGGATTACTACGCTGCAACAAATGGATTCTTGCATTGTATGAGAGGGTTCCGGTATTGTGCAAGTTGGTTCTTGTATTGACCAAATGGGTTCTTGTACTTAAATAAAAACAATTCATCCTCTAAAGTAACCAATCAAGTTGCCTCCTAAAATATCACGTTAGATTGCATACAAATTGATTACAGAGTTTAAAGAGCTCTTCATCACCAAGTTCAAATGCCAGTATGTTTTCAATCTTGAATAAATAGGGCTTTCAAAAATCATCAAAACATGAAAAATATGAGGGGAAAAAGAGAAGCAGGACAAGGATATTATAAATAAAGGGAAGGAAAATCATAAGGGATAGTTAGAATAAGGTGGATTACCAACAAGGCTGTAAGAGAGCGGGATAAGGGGAAAATATTTAAGGGTGAAAGAGGGAGAAAATAGGAATAGGGAAAAGGAATAGAAGAATAGGGGAGAATATTACTACATAAAGGATAAAGATGAAAATAGAGGAAATTTAAGAAGAGGGAAAAGAAGAAAAATAGAGTATCCACCTTAAATGGTTGATGTCTTTGTCAAATAATGTTTTTCCCTATAAAAGAGTCAATTAACTGCAGTGGGAAAATTGTGCTACTTGCATAGAATTAGTCTTTCCACTTTCCCTGAACTTGGTAAGGGTTGAGTTTCTTCTAGTATTTCTACTGCCACCAGAAGTCCTTATAGAAACTTTCTTCTTCCCAGTGACAAGTTAGCCATATATCAAAATCCAACTACCATCCTATTTTATTTCCAAAAATGATATGTTTGCCAGCAATTTGGTTTTCAAGCATACCCTTACATTATTGCACCAACAAGTTGATTTTCACAGTCATGCGCTTTTTTTTATAATTTTATTATGATTATTATTTGTTTTTTTAATTTAATAATTTATGATTTTTTCTTTTTTTTATTAGGGAAAGAGTAAATTATAAAGTACTCACAACAAGCTAGTATTCTTCCTTGCCTACCATCTTCCAATCCGACTATTGTACCTATTGTACGAAATCTTCCTTAGTGGTGGGTTGAAAATATACTTTAAGCATATGCCTATTCACCAAGAAAATATCTCCATGTCCATCGATGATTTTAATATCCACTGCTCCATTCTAGAAATCTTTGACTACTTCGTATGGCCCCAACCAACATTTACAAAGCTTCCCCTTAAAAATTTTAAACTTTGAATCATAGAGGAGCACCCAATTACCTAGTTGGAGTTGTTTTTTCTTGATAAACATGTCATGTCATTTACTACATTGTTGTTGCATCAATATAGTTTGTTGAACAACATCCCTTATTATTTCATCAAGTTCATTTAACTGCAAAAGGCATTTTTTTTTTCTTCTGAGAGATCCAAACACAATTGTACTATAGTTATAAAAGTTTTAATCTGAAATTCGATTGGAAACAAGACCTTCTTCCTGTACTCATAAGGTGTATGACTTTTACTGTTCCTCAAAGTAGTTATGTAAGCCCATAATGCTTCTGAAAATCTATTTGTCCAATATTTTTTATGAAGATTTATTGTTTTGTTAGGATGGACTTGATCACCTTGTTTGTATATTCTACCTAACCATTTTCCTGCAAGCAGTACAGTGTATAGTTCTTGTGTTGAATCATGTATTGATCTACTATTCATTTTACCATATTAGAAACAAACTGAGGTCCATTTTCAATTAACAATTTCTCTTGGAACACCATATCGAGTTAAATTTTCATTAAATAAAAAATCAACAACAACTCTTTCAATGGCATAAGGAACAGCTCTAGCTTCTACCCATTTTGTTACAAAATCTGTATAAACCAAGATATGTATTTTATTTAAAGATGTTGGGGCTATAGGTCCCACAAATTCAATGGCCCATTTTTCAAAGGGTTCTAACAGGACTTGAGGGAATAAAGGCATCTCATCGGCTTGACCAGGTTGGCCCATTTGTCGACAACTATCACAATGCTTAACATATTGTTTGTCATCCTTAAACAAATAAGGCCAAAAGTAGCCAGCGTGAATAATTTGTATGTTGTTCTCTTGTCAGCAAAATGCCCCCCACAAGGCTCATCATGAACAACTCTCAAGATATCAAACACTCCATCTTCTCTTACACATCTACGGATAATAAGTTCAGGTCCAATATAGAAGAGGTCTCCTTGGATCCATGAATATGAAGCACTTTTTTAATGATATTCCACCTCTCACGAGCGGATAGGTGTGGTATTGTTTTTTCTGTGACAATATAATTAGCTATGTCAGAAAACCATGTAGGGTTTTTCGAAATAGAAAAAATATGCTCATCAGGGAATGAATTATCTATAGAAAGTTTTTGACCAGGATTATCCAATCTAGAAATATAATCAACTACTACATTTGATTTTCGTGGCCTATTAATTATAGTAACATTGAATTCTTGTAGTAAAATCAACCACCTAGTTATCCTACCACTAGTTAAATCTTTATTCATCAAATATTTTATGGAAAAATGATTTGTATGTATAAACATTTAATAACCTATAATATAGTGTTTGAATTTATTAATAGAAAAGACCACAACTAGAAACTCTTTCTCAGTTATTGTGTAGTTAAATTCAGTAGATGGAAAGTTCTTACTAACGAAGTAAATAACATAGGATTTTTTATTTTCTTCATGTCCTAAATATGCACCAATGGCAGTATCGGAGGCATTTGAGGAAATATGGAATGGAAGGGGCCAATTAGGTCCCCTCAAGACTGGTGCATGTACTAATTTTTCCTTCAAATTCTCAAAATATCATTGGAAAGCTTCAGTCCATGAGAAATCATTATCCTTAGCTAATAATTGAAAAAGAGGGGCAACTATCCTAGAAAAATTCTCAAGGAATCTTTGGTAACAACCCGCATGTCCAAGGAATCCTCCCACTTCCCTTTGTATTTTTTGTGCAGGAAGGAGTGTAATAACTTCTACCTTAGCCGGATCTACCTAGATACCCTTGTCATAAATAAGATGGCAAAGGACCACGCCTTCACTCAAATTGAGGTAGGCCTCTTGAAATCTATTAAGAAATTTATTTAAATTTTGTAGGGCTTCTTTTAAAGTATTACCAAATAATGAAAATTCATCCATGTAAAATTCTACACACTCGAGGCCAACAAAAATAGCCATGACTACCCTTTGAAAAGTGGCAGGAGCATTACAAATTCCAAAAGGAAGCACTCGATAAATGAATGTCCCTCATGGACAAGTAAAGGTAGTCTTGTCCTAATCCTTAGGTGAGATTTGTATTTGGTTATTCCCGTTGAAGCCATCAAAAAATGAAAAGTACTTTTTACCTGCAAGGGTATCTAGCACCTGATCAATGAAGGGAAGGGAAATTAATCCTTGAGAGTGGTTTTATTTAATTCTCTATATTCAATAAAAATATACTATCTCCCATCCTTTTTCGGGACTATTACCAATGGAGAGACCCACTGACTATCAACTATAGGATAGATAAGACTAGCATCTAAGAGTTTTTGTAATTCTTCTTTAACAAATTCTTTTAGTGTGGGGTTCATTCGCCTTTGGATTTGTTGGACAAGTCGAGAACCCTCCTAAATATAGATATGATGAGTACATGATTTAGTGTGGATACCTTTCATGTCTTCGTAACTCCATGCAAAGGCATCAATATGATCTCGCAACAAGTTCACAAGCTGCTCTTGCTGAGATGGGTCTAGGTCTAAACTAATGTATAAATATTTTCCTAGACTAATCTCAACAAGAGTAGTGCCAGGCTCAAGAAAACTTATGGTGGCTACTAAGCTCTGTAATGATGAGGGTGAGGATTAGGGATCATATTTTTCCTAGAAACTTGGATCGAAGATCTGATAAAGTGATTCAAAATTTTGCATAGTGTCTAAGTTATCCAGAAAATCTCAGATCACACCCTCCTCAGTCGACTCAGTGTATTTTTCAACCAAGGAAAGTGGTTGAGTCTCTTCATCACTACTATCACAATCCAACCACAAGGTATCTCAAAGCCCTTGAATAGATTTGGCAAGTGGGTACAAGGGGACCTTTTTCCTAGCATCCCCGTGGGAAATATACATGTCACCTTAGCGACATCCTATATAGGCATATGTTGTGGAAATCCATGGTCATCGCAAGATAAAAGGGTGCCCCCCAATAGGATTCTTTGGTTGCAACACAATAAAATATGTAGGGTACTTCCATGAATCGATTGAGACTACTACATCATCTAACACACCCTCTGACTTGATTTTAGATCTATCAACAAGTTCAAGCACAGTGGGGGTAGGATGAATGTGATTCAACCAAAGTTGTTCAATGGTTTGCTTGGTCATAACATTGATATCCACTCTAAGGTCTATTAACACATTGGGAACAAGGATATCACCTATATGAATAGAGACAAATGGGTTTCCAAGATCAGTATATTTCTCCACTTGATCACATCATGTCATCAACTCATCTGCTCTCCCAATAAACTAGATAGTGTGAGGTTCAACTCTCTTCCTCCATGGATTTTTAAGATAGAGTTCCTTAACAATATTAGTACATATAAGAATCTCTTTTATAGGCTACAACAGAGGGACTTTATACGAATATTCATCAACTTGGAAGCCAGATTATACTCAGGAGTGGGGTCAACTTTCTCCATAACTAGTCTCTCTAGAAAGGGAGGTTGGTTTGAAGAATAAGTTAAAGGTTATGAGTGTGTGGGAACAGGTTTAACAGTGGCATCATTGTTTGAAATATTATGAGCTTCCTCAATTTTCTCCTCAATGATCACCTTGAGTTGTTTTTGTTTTTGTTTTTCTAAGTTTATTACCCCTCTTGGTCTTAGCTGGAGGTCATTGACCCCAACTGGAATGGTATGATAAATAGGGAAAGGGAATGGTCCAATAGAATGAATCCTTTTCACTACTTTATTATTTGGGTTGGGCACTGGCTATGTGGGAAATTGAGGTGGTCAAAAAGGTGGTGGTAATGGTAATGGTGCCATAGACCGAGTCTTTTGAGGCCATGTTGTTGGTAATGTAGGTTTTTCCATAGCATAAGGTGCATATGATATGGGATATGACTATGTAGGAATGGGATAGGAATAATGAGAATGTGGTGTGTTGACTGGATAAATCAATCTTGTGGAAAATATCGATCTCCCTAGTACCAAAAGGTAATCTAGCAACAAACAGTCAAATAAACCTATATTTCTCTAGACATATGCAATTTACAAAAGAATACTATAAAGGTGCCAAGGTCTTACTGTAGATCCAATGCTTGTTCGAAGTAGTTGTCCCTTGGTCACTTGAAGGAGTTATCTTTAAATACCTGCGGTCACAAACAAGCAAACATTAAATAGCACCTGTATATTAAATATTATAAATCATGCCTATCATGGTGATCAAGGAATCCATGAAATAAACAGTTAATTAACAACTTATTGAGAAAAATGAATTCATTTGTATTAACTTTGAATAAAGAAAACCTTACAACCTTAGCCTTGATGTTGAACAGGTCTTCCCGGGGTCCGAAGTAGGAATCTCCTCTACTCTGACAAGCCTTGCACTCTTCCAACCGAGACAGATAGAGGTATGTGATCTTTCCTCACAAAATCTCGCTATTGCGTCAGGTTGCTCTCATTGACATAACCTCAAAATAATTAAAGCTTGAACTCCCCTTGAGGCTACAGGCCTCTTTTTATAGTGCAAAAGAGGAGGTTTCAGTTCCAACTATGAAGGGATAGAATCCTCCTTCAAAGGGATAAGCTCCTCACATCAAGAGGTTATCTCCTTAAGGCAAGGGATACATGAACCTCAAAAGAGCGGTTTTGCCACCGCAAGATTCCTTCCAGAGGCTTCTAGAAATTACAGAAAGTGAGCTTTTTGAGTTTACTTGCTCCTTTTTAATATTTTACAGGGGTCTGCACCCTTAACACAGATAAAGTACGTTCAGGTACGCAGGAGTCATGAACATTAGGTGCAAGACCACAGGCAAGACAAAGAGAAAGTGCGATACCAGAGTTAAAGAGATTTTTGAGAACTTTTCTCTTATTTTTAAGGCTTGAAATGAGGAACTGATGTGTTAGACTTGCAAAGGAGGAAGTATGAGTGATAATAAGCTCATACAAATAGCAGAATGTCAAGATGGAAATTTTCAGTGCAACAGATTGCCCCCTAAAGTACAAAGTCTGGAATAGATGAAGATGAAGTCTGTTATATATGAAGAGTGAAGTACTTTATCATTTCAAGGATAATCCTATGGACACCCCAATCGGAACCTGTAAAAACATTCAATGCAAAATATATATATATGTAAACATATCATCGCTGAGGTAGGCATTCCCATACTCAGATCAAAACCAACTAGAAAACTAATTTAAACTGTTTTGATACAGGAATGATTTTCAATACATCAACAGTATAGACATGTGTAGACACAGTATGGACGCAACCATCTGTTTATGAATAGTCCACTGTATAAATGATAACAAAATTCCTCACAGCCTGGATGGTAAAAACTAGATCCAGGGTCTTGATTTCCGTTTCTCGAACCAGTACGATTCTATCCTTGTGAATAAATGTGTCGAAGTCGAACATGGTAGAAACCACTTGATTTCCAGTCAATAATGTAAACTATTAACAAGTGTGATAGTAACCACTAGTAATGTCAATGGCTCTCAAAGTACTCAGTACAATCCATGAAATGTGAATGAATGAGCCGAAGTCGAACATGTCACGGAATCATTCGATCGAAGGTCAATGATGCAACCTGTCGTCGAAGGCGAGAAACCTTCCATTGAGGCATGCAGATTTCAAGGTACTGACGATTTCTAGATCAACTTCCTAGATAATGAGCTATCGTTGATAGGAAGTGATCCGTCGTAGGCAAGCCCACAACATGAAATCATAGATCAAGTTTTGAATAAATATATTGGCAAGGACTGACTCAGGGATGGTCAAAATGGATGACAGATATTTTGCAAATGAATGGTTTATTTGAATTGTCCCCTTGAACACATAACGACACTGTAGATGGCTTGGTGACAATTGACCCAAAGCTCATACCCAGAAACCGGCTTAAGACTTTCAAAATGGTTTCATTAACTATTAGGTAAAGGATTTCCCAACCCAGGTGAACAAAAGTGTCGTGTTCAAGAGTGGTTAACGGCTTTTCAAATAATCAAAATACAACAAACAGATTCATTTCTCTCTCTTTTCCCCCACCATTTCTGGCAAGTACCTCTTTATTTTTGACAAGCTTGAGGAGGATAACATTTTCTTGTTTGTAAGCTCATCCTTCGAATGAGTCCAACTTAGTTTAAGAATCGAACCCTAAGAATGAGTGGTTCGTTCTTGTTTAAAATTGAACAGGTCCTTTACTGTTAAATTTTAACGAGTCCAGTATAGGAGAAACACGGTATTTTTTCAATTTTAGGGAGTCAAAAGAAAAAACTTAAGACTCCATGGGTGTACTTTTTCATAAATTTAGTCTCTCGAGCCCGAAAAAGGATAAAATAATGCAACACTGTTACCGATGAAATAGGTAACCTGACCTCAAAACGGGAACTCTAGCCCAAAAAGACTCAAAAAACATGAAAAAACACCCCAAAAACAAAAAAAGTGTATTCCAGAACGCACTTGGTTTTTTTCTAAGGTCAAATTTCAACATTTTATAAAATTATGCTAAAAACAAAATTGTTTCTTGAAAAAAGGATTGAAAAAACACCCTCAAAACAAAACCAGTTGATGCCGGAATAACAAAAAAAAAAATTGTGTCATATTTTTGACATTTTTAAAAATAGAAATAACATTTTTTAATTTTTAAAATTTAAACATTAAAAAAACCTAAAATTTAAGAAAAAAATAAAAACATTTTAAAGCTTAAAATTTAAAAATATATAGGAATAAAAAAATAAAAATTTTAATTCAAACATTAAAAAAAAAGCTAAAATTTAAGGAAAAAAAAAACAAGTTAAAAAAAGAAAGAAATTATAAAAAATAAAATATAGAAATTAAATTTAAAAAAGAAAAAGAAAATGTTTAATAAATTTCAAAAATAAAATTAAATAAAAAAATTAAATTTAAAGAAATATATTAAATTTTAATAAATTTAAAACTTTAAAATAAATATAAAAAAAATAAAAAATAAAAACATTATTGAAATTAAAAGTAAAAAAATGAAAAATTAATTAAAAATGAAAAATAAAATACAATAAAAATATTAAATTTTAAAAAATATATATATATATATTAAAAAAACAAATAGATTTTAAAAAATAAATTAAATTTAAATTATAAAAAATAAAATAATATATATATATATATATATATATATATATATATATATATATATATATATATATATATAAACTTAAATTAAAAATATATATATTATATTAAATTTAAAAAAAATGTTAATATTAAAATAACAAATTAAATTTAAAAAAATTAAATTTTAATAAATAAATGAATAAACAAATAAAGTTTGAAATAAAAAAAAAAAACAAACATTGTTATCATAAAAATTTAAAAAACTTTAAAAATCAATTAAAATTGAAAAAAAATAAACAAAAAAAAATATTAAATAAAAAATAAAATAAAAAACAAATTAATTTGAAAATATTAAGTTTAATTTAAAAAAAAAAAAAAAAATCTAATTTTAAATACACAATTTTAATTGAAATAAAAAAATATAAAAATTTTATGTAATTAAAATAATAATAATAAAAAAATAAAAAATTTAAAAAAATATTAAATTCAAATAAATTAAAAAAAAATACAAAATTTACTAAATTTTAAAAAATTAAATGAAAAAACTAAACATAAAATTTAGTAATAAAAAAAAATGAAAAAAAAATCATGTGATAAAAATCTTTCGGTGAAAATCACATCAGAATAGATTTGGTCGACGCGTTTCGAACCAACCAGTGTGGTTCATCATCAGGACAAGATTGTAGAAAATCCACAGTCGCCTAGTGATAGTGTAGAATACAGGAGGATAACAGCGGCTCTAGCTGGGGATGGCTACTCCTTTAGTAGGTGTCAAGAACCTCAGAGTCAAATCTCTGGAATATGTAAATCAGTGCCTTGTTTGCACTTGGCAGAGTTCTCATTCTGCAATTTCTAATCTGTATGCTGCTCTTTGTGACTGTGACCTTTAAATCTTTGAAAATCATGCTTGCTGCAACTCAATTCTACCTACCTATTCTTCATTTGGGAGCATTTAGACTGGCAAACCCTTGACATCATTTTTATTTTGAAAGCAAAAACGTATCTATTTCTACCCTTATATCATTCAAAGGCTTAGATTAGACTGATGAGCTCTTTTATTCTCTACCTTGTCTACTTATCTGTCAAGTTTAAACAGTTTCACATATTTTCATTCTCTAATCTATTAATAGGAAATTCAAAGCATGACCAAATCAAGATTAAGCAGTTTGATTGTCATGAACTGTGGCATTTTGTACAAACTACACACAGATTTTTTTTTTGCAAAAACGTAAAACGAAAAACTGAGGGCTATAATCTGGAGTTTGTCATTCATCCCTTTCTTTATGTTTGGTTCAGATTTAATCTTTGGAACCAATGTGTTTTTCTGTCTAATCTACTGATAAGCCAAGTTTAAACAATTTGGAAAATCTTCATTTCCTAACTTATCAGCAAAAATTCAAAATTTTCTCAATCATGATTAGGCTATATGACTGAATAAGAATTCATTATCAAAAGTAGTGGCATTTGGACTTGCACACTTTCAGAAATATTATTTTTTGGTAAGGGGATTTACCTTTTCCTTTTTAACCTGCCTTCTTTTCTTTCTTTTTTTGTGTTTGTTTTTCTGAGATTTTATGTCGGCAGTGTTATATACAATGTACAAAGCTCTAAAATGAAATTTTCAACAAAAATAATGCTTGAGCATCCTGCCATTGACAGGACCTCCAAATAATCTTGTTCAATCCATTTCTTGTAGGAAGAATGCATTGTTACCTCTTGCAGAATGGATGATGTATGGACCTTTCCATAGATTGTCAAATTTTCCATGCTTCTCTTTGTCCTCTCTTTTTGAATCCCACTTCAGCACTTTTTCTCCAATGCTGAAATCATTTGCATTGGTCCTTTTGACAAAAATCTTCTTGATGTTCTCCTGCAATTGTTGTGTTCTATTATATACTTCTTCCCTGGTTTGATGCAGTTGGGCAGTCTGGTTTATTCTTCTTTGCATATCGTTTTCTTTAGACTGCACTTCTTGAATGAGTTCCATTACTGGCACTCCCAAGCTTGTTGGGAAAACTACATCTGCTTCATACATTAGCTGATAGGGTGTCATACCAATTGATTTTTTATTTGTTAATCTATCTGCCCATAGTGCATGCACTAGTTTGTTGTGCCATGATTTCTTGTTCTCTTCCAGCAACTTTTTGATGATGTTTACCAAGATTTTGTTTGAGGATTCAGCCAATCCATTACCTTGAGGGTAATATGTTGTAGAATGTCCCAATGTAATCTGATATTTGTGGCAAAATTCCACCATTTTCTTGGATCTAAAGGCAGCAGAATTGTTAGTAATGATCTTTCTATGATAGCCAAATCTAGATAAAATGTGGTTTTCAAGGAATTTGATAGTTACTGAGTCTGTGGAAGTTTTAAAATGAATGGCCTCTATCCACTTTGTGAAATAGTCAGTTACAGTAAGAATCTATTTGTGTTAGGCAGAGGAGGCAGTGTGGATTTCTCCGATAAAATCAAGGCCCCATTGTTGAAAATGAGCTTCAACAGAGATAGGATGTAATGGCAAGGGTAGTCGTTTTATTTTTCCCACAAAGATTTGGCATTTATGGCAAGTAATCATCATTTTATGGATGTCCTGAAAGAGGGTGGGCCAATAATAACCAGCTCTAAGGATTTTATTAACAGTGGTTTTCTAATAGAGGTGGCCTCCACATTCTCCTTCATGAAACTCATGCTTGATCCTATCAGCATCTTCCTCATGAAAACATTTAAGAAATATACCGCCAACATTTTTCCAATATAAAACTTTGTCTAAAATGCATAAATTTATAGCTTTTAATTTCAAGAATATAGCCTTTGTTTTGGACAAACCAGGAGGAGCATTCAGATTAAAAGCACTTATAATATATCAACATACCAAGATGAGTTCAGAAATGCTTCTTCAATAGGTGGAGTTACTAGCTCCTCTTGTTCATCTAATGCATTAATCATATTAATATCCAGTGCTTGAAAATTTGTTTCAGCCATGAGTTTAGCCAGTCCTTGCCCTTTGATTAGCTTGGTGGGCTTGATTTCCAGATCATATTCTAATATGACAGCAATCCACTTACCTCTTTTTCCATCAGGATCTTGTGTGAGTATGTCTTTTACCACTATGTGAGGTACATATGCAATGATGTTTGAGTGCATAATATATGCTTTGAAATCTTTAAATTCCTTGATTAAGGAAAAAACATGTTTTTCCATGATGTTATATTTCAGAGGTGCATCTCTTAATGCCCTGCTGAAAAATGCTATGGGTTGCTCTTGTCCTTTTATATTTTTCTGCAGTAGGACAACAGCAACTGTGTGTTCTAATGCAAAATAAAATATGAAGAAATCTTTGGTAAAATCAGAGCTAATCAGAACTGGTGTTTAAGTGTTTGTTTTACCAGATCAAAAGATTGTTTTTCTTTTATGGTCCATTTAACTCATGTTTCTCTTTTGAGCGTGTTAGTAATGTTTCTTAGGAGTTCTGCAAGTTTTGGTATGAACCTTCTTAAGAAATTTATCTTTCCGATGAAAGATTGCAACTTTTTGATATTTCTTGGGTGGTTGATTTGCAATATTCCTTCAATCCTTTTTGGGTCAATCTTGATTCCTTCTTCAAATATGATGTGGCCTAAAAATTTTCCTTCTTGAAGGCCAAACAAAGTTTTCTTGGGATTCAAAGACAAACCATATTTTCTGCACTTTTCAAAGACTTTTTCTAAATGAGCTAGGTGTTCTTCATCAGTTTTTTAGTAGACTGTGATGTCATCAAGATATATCACAATGAAGTAACCTATTTCTTCAGAGAAATCAATATCCATGGCTCTTTTAAAGGTGGCACCAGCATTCATTAACCTAAAAGGAATTTTAACATACATGAAGGTGCCCTGGGGTGTGGTGAAAATTATCTTGTGTTGATCATCTAGATGTACCAGCACTTGATTGTATCCTGAAAAACCATATAGTAGAGAAATTCTTTTGGAGCCTACTACCCTTCGTAATATGTGGTCCATTTTCAGTAAAGGGTAGTTGTCCTTTAAGGAGGCTTTATTTAAATATCTAAAGTCTATGCATAGCCTAATTTCTCTTGTTTTCTTCCTCACTGATACAAGATTTGACACCCATTATGAGTATCTCGGAGGGACTATTATTCCAGCATCATACATTTTCTTAATTTCTTTCTCAACCAGTGACAGTTGTACAGGGCTTATTCTGCGCATTTTTGTTTAAAGGGTTTCTTGTTTTATTTGTGAGGGATCTTATGCTGGATGATCTCAGTATCATATGACTTTAAATCTTCATAGAAAACACATCAGTAAATTCTTTGAAAAGCTCAATGTATTTCTGTTTTATATGAGCTGGAAGTGTTTTGGACAGTTTTATCATTTTGTGTTTTTCCTCACTACCTATATTGCATTCTTCTATTTCAGCTTCAGTAGGTTCTATCTTTGGCTTCTTAGAAACATTATTAAAGTCAAACAACTCTTCTAGAGGAACCAGTCCCTTAGGCAAAGTATCATCTTTAGACTGTAGCACTTCAAAATCCTCTTTTTATGAATATGTGCACAACTTTGTTTTTTGTGGGTGTTCTTTTTCTAACAGATTTATATCAGTATTATCAGGAGGTTCTTCTTTGTAAGTTTGTTCCTCAGCAGAGCAGTCTTCTTCATGATCTGAGTCTGAATTTGGCATTTCAAACTCATTTCTAGACTACTGAAATCTTCAATTTGTTTATCTCCCTTAAAAACTTGCCAATATTTTATGTTATCTGGGACTGCTGGTCTATATTTGACTTGTATTGTGTATTGTTTGTTATGATAAGGTTTTTGACAAGTACTGCCTGCAAATTCTAGACCATTGGCAAGGATGTTTTGATTTCTTGGGACAAAGGTAAGATCATATTCTTGGAAGGTTTTTAGGAGGTCAAGGGCATCATTCCTATATGCTCTCATTCTAGGATGTTTGGCTATGTATTCTCCCTTAATTGGCCTAATGGCTAACTCAGAATCCTTATGAAAAAAAATCCTTCTAGCTCCTAGTTTCTTGAGTAATTGTAGCCCTAGAAGGAGTGCCTCATATTCTTCTATGTTATTTGTACATTGAAAGTTCATCTTATATGAATGGCCTTCTGCATGGTTATTCTTAGTGTTGTGCACGTAAACACCTGCTCTTGAACCAGTTTTACCACAAGAACCATAAAAGCTCATACTCCAAAGAGGTTCAATTTCAGATTTATCATTGTGTTGGTCATTGTGGCTGCCACTATGTTGTCTATTATGTTGTTCTTTATGGTCCCTGTTATGTTGGTTATTTCTTGTTTGGGCCAACTGTTCTGACTGTCCCTCCTCCTTTTCTTCATCTACAATTTTTTTTCTCATTTTATGCTACCTGTTCATTAATATTTTCTTCATTGTAAAGGATAAATGAATCAAGGTCAATGTGAATAGAATAAAGAGGGGAGTTATCTAGATTTTCTTGACTGCTAACCATGTATTTCATATGAGTCTCCCTATATAATCTTCTTGGTTGGCTAAAGACAGGTAGAGGGTACCTTGAAGTTTAGCTCCCCATGAGCATGATAGGAGCGTGCCATATTTGGGAGGAATGTCGACACTACAATATCCATTACTAGGCTCTTGGTTGGTAATTGTGCTAAATTAACACAGAGGTCTTTGATTAGGCCTAGACATTTAACTCTACTGGAATCAAAAGAGTATAAATCTTTGTATGGTATGGTTATCTCAAGGCCTAGTCTTTCCATTACTACCTTTGGCATGAGGTTATGTGAAGCTCCAGAGTCTAACATGGAATTATGAAGGATTTTTTCATGGATGTTCAAACTGACATAAAATGGGGGGACACCTCCTTCTTGAAATTTACCTTCTACTTCTGGTCCAAACAAAATTTTAGGTTTGTTATCATTTAAATTTACAGAATCAACATTTTCTCCTATGTTTAAAGCTTTCAAAACTTGGGATCTATATACATCTTGAGTAACTAGTTCAGTAAGAGGCACGGAGGTTTTAATCTTGGCAATTTCACTCTCAAGACTGAAAGGTGTCAGTATTTTCGAAAGGTTTAAATAAGCTTTGTCAGGCACTGTTTTTACAGCAATTTTAGCTTGCTGATTTTTATTGGGGAACCGAGTTAAAATAGTTTTGTTAGGGGCACTAGCTGTATTGCTAGAGTTGCTTTGGTCACCACTATGTTTGCCACTAGGTTGGTTGTTTTTGTTTCTATTTTTATCAAAACTTTCAGCCACTGTGTTTGGATTTTTTACTGTCTTTTTGGGAACATTTCCATGGATCTTCCTAGCAGAAATTTCTAGGTCGTTTCTCTTGGGAGTGTCTTGGGTTTTCTTTCTTCTGAGGTCATACTGTTTATGCATTTCCATGATGGCATTTTCAAAGCCTTTTTTTTAGTCCTCGAATTTTCATATTTCTTCCTCATTTGGTGCAAATATACCTTGTTCTTCCTCAGTGAGGAAAACAGTATCCTCATTAATTAATCCCATTAGATTGATGTGAATTTCCTCAGTTTCTTCAATCTCCCCCTCATCCTCATCAGCATATTTTTCTTTGAAATGAGGTTTGATTTGCTGATCAGGACCTCTCAGCTCTCTTTATCTTATTTGAGGGGGATTTCTCCTAAAGTTTTGGTTTTGGTTCTGATTTTGATTTCTGTTTTGAGGCTCTTGGTTTTCTCTAGGGTAAGCTCTATCATTAATGTTTATTCTCTCCATCATCCTTTCCATGGTTCTAACTAGGTTATCAATCTTAGTATTAGATGATGAAGGTCCGGCCTCTTCCCTATATGTGACTCTTTTTTCATTTTTCATTCTAGCTCTTTTGGCGATCAGATTAGCTTCTACACTTATTGCACCCCTCTACATGTCTTATAATGTAAGAGGGTCTCTTTCTCTTAGTTGGTAAGCCATTTCTAGGTCAAACCCATCCAGAAATTTCAATAGAGCTAGACCTTGTGGAGGTTTCATGTGGGTAGGGAGGGCATTATATACATTATTGAATCTGGTGCAGTATTCTTGGACACCCTCTCCAACATTTCTCTTAATGTTTTCATATTCTAATAATATTTGGAGAGGGCTCTTCTTGACTTCCCATTTGTTTCATAATGATTGAAGAAAAGCAAGGAGGTCATTTATGCTATTAGGGGTTAGGCCTTTAAACCATTTTCTTGCTTCTTCCCCTAAGCTTTGAGCAAACTTTCTTAGTTTAAGAGTTTCATCATCTATTTCTTGTTTGTAAAAGTAGTCGTTCATCCTATCCACGTGTTGTTGAGCAGTAGTAGAACTACTTGCATCATATAAGGGAATCTTGGATTGGTAGTCTTGTGGTAGAACAACCAAAGGAAATGGTAGAACTAGTGGAGCATACCATGTTGCCATGATCTGTGGTTGGGGGAAAAAAGGAGGGTTAACAAGTGGAGGATTGACAAAAGGAGGTAAAGGGTTAAATGGGGGAAGGTGAACAGTGGGGGATGAGGTTAGTACAACAAGATTTTGATGTAAGGTGGATGGGTCTAAAACTATCTGGGTTATCCAACTCTGAGATCTAGTCCTTGACAAGCTTTGTTCTAGGGGTGAGTCATAGAGGATATTTTGCAATTCTTTAAGTTTTTCAGGTAAGGAAATTTCTTTGTGGATAGGTCTTCTAACAGTTGGATTTTTAGATCTAGGAGGCTTCCTAAGGATGCTTTCAGTATTTTCAACTATTGCAGGAGGATTTGGGTCAAGATGAGATCTAGTACATATTCTTCTAGAAGCCAGAATTTGGACCCAAAATTCAGAGAGGTTAAAAGTTTGTAATAGTTTTGAAAAACAAACCAATCTATGAAAGAAATACTTAATCCACAAATTATTCTTGACTGGGTTCTGTTGAGGTTTGAAAACAAAATAAATTTCCAAGTGGAGCCTATAGAAAACTAGTGGAGCCAGCATGCCTACTGAAAACCATTGGAGTCACCAGGTGGAGGATTTTTAATAGTCTTTAGGCTGGTTGTTGTCCACCATCAACAACAAGGTACCATTCTTGCTAACACTTGGTTCATATGAGTTTAAATGAGGTTTTCTGAGTTGTTGAGGTAATATTAATTTGTTTAATAGCTCAGTTCCCTAGTATGGTCGCCACTATGTTGAATCTCGTTGATTTGCAAGATTGGCAAGAACAAATCTGTAGGGAACCACATCAAACCACTTTGGAGCCCAAGGACCTAGCCTTCCTGGACTCAGAGAGGGCTCTCTCTATTTATGTGTTTGTAAAATTATATGTCTTTATGCTTTTGTTTTCTGATTTTAGGCTAGTTATGAAATTTAGGATTGCTTGCTTTGTTTTGATTGGTTGATAGATCAATCTATGGTGTAATTAAGTGATGGAGTGTTTCAGTTGGAAATATATATTATGGGAAACATTAATCCATTGGGCTATGGAGTAATAAAAGGATTTAACTGCTCATCAACTCTACAAGGGACTTCATAGAGGAGGCTAACTATATCAAGTGGATATCTTAGATTAGATGGAATATGAAATGATAGGAAGTTGTGAAAACAGAAAAAATAAAGGTCAATTAAGAATCCTTTAACTCTACTTCAAGAAGAAAAGCCTTTTAGGTAATTGTTTAAGACAAACCAAAGGACAGGGAAAACCATAGACTTCTTTGGCCAGACTCTAGTAAGAAAACCTTAAGACAACAATCTAGCAATCTTAGAATTACTTTCAGACAAAGAAAAAATTCAAGATAATAGTCAGTATAATCAAAGAGCAATTAAGAATTCTTTAATCAAACTAAAAAAACCTTTGCAGCAACAGTTTGAGACAAACAAAAAAACAGGGCAAACCATCGACTTCTTTGGCTGGACTCTACTAAGTATACTTCAAAGAAAGACCTTAAAAATAATGTTTCAAGCAAGACCAAAGGACAGGGTATACCATAGAATTCTTTGGCTGAACTCTACTAAGTCATTTTCAAGACAACAAGCTAGGTGGAACTAGAGGGAAATTAAGAATTCTCCAATCAGACCTTGCAGAAGAAAACATTAAGACAAAGAAAGCAGACAGAATTAAGGTGCCAAGACAACATGTCTTAATCTAAATTTTATGTTCTTTTATCAGAGAAATAATGGACAAAATGGAAAACATAAGGAAAACATTGACAAAGAAGGATAACTTCACCATTAACATAGCTCGAAAATCCTGTGAACGTGCTTGTATTACTGATGTTCAAAACAGTTACACTACTCTAGTCCAACAAATCTCTGCAACTCATAGTTTTATCAAATCCAGCCTAGCAGCTCATAAACTAGCTCAGCAACCAATAATCAACCAACCAACAAACACTAAAAATGAATAATACATGCAATATTTATCTAAAAAATGAGGAGGTTGCCCTAACCTAGGGTTTTATATTTGTATTTATTACAGAGTTAATGAATTTTGACCTTTGAGACCATGTAAGGCCCAAGGCAAAATATATGTGACTGTCTCACTGTAATAATAACTACTAACTTAATTGTTTGAGCTAACTTTTGGAAATGTTTGACTTTTAAGGCTTTTTATTAACTTTACAATAACTTTTGAGGAGTTGGGAAATATCTCTCACTGTTTCAATAACTGTTGTTGCCTTTATTGAATTAAAACAGGTTGTAGGTGGCAAAATGTGTCCCTGAAGAAGTAAATGATGTTTGCTTAGTCATTCGGATCTGTGCTTATGTGTTTAATCTGCCTTTAATTTATCCTTTGAACTCTGTTTAGGCTTTTAAACTTGGATTTTCCTTTTAGTGATTGTCCAATTGATTTAGTCTGCCTTTTCTCTTTTAATCCCTCTGATTTTAACCTTTGATCCTATGATTAACCCGTTAATCCTTTCTTTGACTATTTTTCATCTTTTCCCTTTACCTCTGTCTCCACATCGAGACACCCTCTGCCGCTTTGGTGTGTTTAAATAACCACCAATGGTCATGATCCATTGGTGTTTATGTTTTAATCCGGCATTCTTGGTCCTTCTGAAGAAAAAACTTACTAGATTGTCATCCATGGAGCCTGTAGAACAATTTTGGGACCTTAGAAATGCAAACCACACATTCAAACATCAGCTACCTACACATTGAAACAAATGAATTAATTTAAAACCTGTGCAGGAGGGGTTTTGGCATTGATTTGGGTGGATGGATGTGATTCCATTGAACGGACGTCGCATGGCAGATGGGACAAGGGCGAATACCGCCTATTTCACACATTTTGTAGGCGTTAAATGTCGAGCAATGGATGGAGCGATATGCATTGGGGATCATTGGATTGCGAGGATGGAGATCAATGGTGGTCGAAGGGAGTAGTAGCGGCAGGAAAGTTTGAACGGTGGGGCCCGAAAGGATACGTGGCGAAGGATTAACGCATGATGGGGGGGGGGGGGGTTGGGTTTAAATAATTTAAGCAGAAAGCACTTATTTTAAAAAGAGGAGGGAAGGGTTATATGGATGGTTTTTAACGAAATGCGGGGGGTTAAAAACTTTAAAGCAGGGGGCTCTAAAATATATAAATGGGCGGGGTTAATTTAATTAAAACAGAGTTTTTATATACAACAATGGGGCCCGAATGGTATACTTTTTTATTTAAAACAATGTAAAAAAGACTTTTTACATTTTTTTAGAGGAATAAGGGAAAGGGATGAGGATGAAGGGGGTAATGAAGTTTTTAGAAATGAAAAATGGGTCTTTGGGTAGGGAGAGAGAGTGAATATTAGAGGATTAAGCCCAAACATGAGTTTTTTTTTTTTTTAGAGTAGGAGGGAAATTTAGAGGAGGTATAATGAGATATAGTGAATTTAGGAAAAATAAAGATAATGAAGGCAGTTAGATTTCTAAAGATAGTTGATAATCAAGGAATGCTATCTTCAGCAGATTGTAGAAAATCCATAGTCACCTAGTGATACTGTAGAATACAGGAGGATAACACAACACAAGGGTTTTAAGGAAAAAATATTGCTAGCAAAGGAATTTCATGAGCTTTGTGATATGTGTGATAGGTCTCAACTAGTATATTTGGATAAGATTGTAGTGTGCATACTATTGTAGTGAATAAATAAATTCAGTGGGAATCTTGGAGGAATCTATCCATTTAGGCAATGAAATATACTATTAATTTCCAAAACTTCATGAATGACACGATTAGGATGTTTATTAAAGAAATATCGCTAAGAAACTCAACAAAATCATAACTATAGAAGCACATGGCTAAGTGATGTTGCAAGGATCATGAGGTAGAATATCTAAACTTATCTTTTGTTACTTTGATACTTCATAATTATTTGAAAAAAACATTATATGTGAACCATTCAAGAGCATCAACATGATATAAATGCAAGAGATTAGATAGATAAAATGCATATGCACTGATAGTGACAAGGATAGCCAAATTCTACGTGCATGTAATATTAGTTGAGCATACATATAACATGAATGAAGACTCATAACAATATGTTGTTATAAAATAGTTATGGCGGATAATTTTGGTAAATGATGAACATGTTACCAAGAAAAGATTGTAATCATGGTTGGAGTTTCTAAAGATGATGTTGCATATATCCTTGTGGATATAAGGCTATGTATAATGAAGTGTTGATCAAAAATTTAGAAAAATGAATACAAAAACCTCCCCAAGGTTCCAACTAATTAGATAGTATGCAATATACTATAGAAAACCATGCAAGAATGATTTTAGTATGCTTAAGTGCTAAGAGGGAATTTAGATAAAAATTCCCTAACTAAAGTTTGATATTTTAAATTGATATGAAGGTACGAATCATTAGTAAAGTAGAAGTAGTACTTTCTATGTTTTGGGCAACAATAAAGGCTACCTAATCATTCCATGTTACATGGAAGGATCATGTAGCAAGTGTGCAAGAGTGATCTCTTATTGATTTACTACCATATGAAAGAAGGTAGTATGCTTATGGTTATGCATGTGAGACTTTTCATGTAATTCACTATAAGCTCTCATAAGGAAGGATGATATTTAATTTAATACATAGGGAGGAATGCCATGGAAGACATGCAATTATTGTGCATGGATGATGGCACATATATGCATGTGTTTGGGTAAATGATTGAAGGAATTACTTGAATGCATGAGTTAGATGCATACTAAGAATGCATGTTCATTTAATTTTCCTAAACTTTATATGTAAGTGGATAAAATGATAAAGTTGTTACTAACTCATGAGATTGAAACCCCTTTGTGGGCTATTGTATGTTGCAACAAGGAAGTTGCATGCTGAGGTAATTTCATGTGAATGGACTATGTGAGAGCTTTATTGAACCATTGAAGTTATGAAAATGATTAAGGAAATGAGAGAAAGCTTGTGAGAGGAGAAAAAAATAAATTATATTCAATTAATAGATAATTAATTTTAGAATGATTTGATGGATCTATGAGGAAATGGAAATCCCAAGGGAAATGGTGCAAAGATTCTAAATTGTGCAAAGTAAAAGGGGGAGGTCTCTTGACTCTTTCTTTTTTTGTTATATTTTATCTAAAATGAGATGTGAGAACAATACAAGCCTAAGAATGATAATAAAAACAAAGAAAGAAACATAAATAAAATGTAATTTCACTATTAAACACATTGAAGAGATAATGTGGTAGAGTGCATGAAGACATATGGTAGTGTCTATGATAGTCTACCAATTGAGAATTGTTGTGACATACATAATTAGAATTTCATGGTAATTAAGGTGGTTATGAATGGTGGTGTGATTACAATAGTTGAAGATGTTGATAACATTCTTTCCTGCTTTCGAAATCCTCAAATAGAGGATCAAGACAGGAGATTGTTGAACCTTTAGTTAAACTGAGAGGGGGGGGGGGGGTGAATCAGTTTAACACATTCCTGATCTTTTATAAATTTTCATTAAACTTACTTACACCTTCATTTCACATCCAATTTAATGTGTGAGTAATCTTAAAATGTAAGCAGCAAGTGTTAGTATAATATAGCAGTAGACTTAATATGAGAGCAGCAGATATTAAGCAGATGATAAATATCAGATCAATACATAAATATCATGCAAAAAGACACCAGATATAAGTGGAAACCCATAAAGGGAGAAAACCACATCTTATTATTGTTGTGATGCAAAGGCAAGCTCCAATTCCCTCTCACCACTGTTTTTCTGCAGGCACCAACCTACAGGAGGCTCCAACCTCAATTCTGCAAGCTACAACTTGCAAGGAAGCACCAACTCCCTTCAATTTTCTGCAGGCACCAACCTACAGGAGGCTCCAACCTCAGTCAGCTACAACTGACAGCTATCAAGCCGCAACTTGATAGGGAAGCTCCAACTTCCTCAATTTATCAAACTTAATGTTTGTCGATTTACCTCGATATCACTTCCGTTCGTATTTTCCTGCCTTTTCGCCTTTATACTCGCCTACATTTTTCTCTCACGCCTACCTGAGCTTATCAAAATTGATATTATATATAGAAATTCTCACATGACTGCTTGTATTTCACAAGGAATCCGAAGTGAACAGTCATGACTCTTTGGCTTCTGTCTTCTTATTCCTTTTTCCAACTCCTTTTTAGAATTACTACAATATGTACAAATTTCCAAGCTACAGTGGGATTTTGTCTTTTCCTTAGGATACTTGCCTTTGCATCACAAACAATAAAAAATAATTACATCATTTACATTCACATTCTAAATTACATATTTCAATATCACTCAGCTCCTCTTCTGAACTTTGGCTTACTGGATTTTGTCTTTTTCTACTGCTGTTAAGAAATTGTTCTGCATCATCTTTGTTTACTGTCATCTGTACATTTCACCTGTTCACTGCTCTTCTGAATCCCTGTATTTTTCTTGTTCATTCTAGTTATATAACAGCTGTATGTACAGTTGTCTTTTAGTCAAACTTAAATATAACTCTGTGTTTTTATAAACCCTTTTTAATCACACGGATATATCAGTGCTCCCAATATTTACCATATGCCATCAAATGTATAATCTTTGGTTTCATTTTACAGGAAACGCTTTGCCTTATTAACAAAATGAATATCTGCTCCCACTTTTTAATTCCACGCTGGCAACTTTAATTTAAATAAACAAGTCTGGTTTATCTAAATTCAAAGGATTTAGATATTACTTCCATACTCCTATATGTTGGAATGTAATTTCCAACTGCGCAATCAGTAGAACGATGAACAGGTTGATGGCGCAGAGTTTAAACCGACAGCATGTTGACGGAGATCGACGGAGTACGGGAGGTCGAACAACGTGGAGGTTAACGGGAAGGCACCCCCCGTAGTTGACCAATTGATCGGGCATTGACCGCAAATCAACAGCCAATATTTACTACAGGGCCTCACCCCAATTGATGCGTACAAGAAAATGGCAGCCCTCGTAACCACCAGGTAGTGGTGGCTCCGCCCACATGCACCACCGTCGCGCCACCAACCTTAAGCCAATGTTTAATCTTCGAAACTTATATTAATACTCCACCCTTTATAATAATGTTATCACCGGCGGGATTTTATATTAATATCCAACACTCTACGAACCAATGACTTGGAATAACCCAGCGGCTCCGGGCCCCACCTCTACAATAAATCGACCAATCAACCGCTCGTATCGTACCTGGCTTAACTTTCGCACACCTTAGTTAAACTCTAGGCAAGTTCCACACGTGATCACCGTTCGATGTCGAGCCTCCAGATCAACGGTCGATATCAATTCCGCTCGGCGTCCTCCGTCGATGTATAACGGGCGAAGGCGCACTTTAACTGGTGGCTTCCAATACCGCCCAGGACACGCGTCACGAATCCTATGGAATCGCTGCCCGACCAAGGATTACCGCCTTCCGTATAATAGTGGTGCAGAAAAACCCGCTTCCAGCCTTTACTGTTCCTCCAAACCACTGTTACTGTTCATCCATCACAGTTCCGCTTCTCCCTATGCTCCAGGTTCCGGTCTGCCTTTATTATTTAAAAAATCGTTCACTGTTCAATGTATTTTTATTATTCGACTCCGCTCCATTCAATTATATATATATATGGTCAACTATGGTTCCGCTCCTATTCACGCTAGTTCTTCGGTGTATGCATATATATACACCATATATATATATATATATATATATATATATATAATGCACCTACCATATATATAATCTCCATGTCAATCGAATACAAGTGCTTTGTTAAAAAAGGGCGATAATTTCAAACATAATTCAAACAGTGAATGCTAACTGATTCAAACACCCAGAATGTTATGTGTAACGCCTGACTGTATAAAAGATTCTCTGAATTTATATATATATGTACATATTCTTGGAATAACATCTGTGGCTCTGCCTCTGCCGCTTCTGTCACTCTTCCACTGCCTCTACTGCTATGAAAACGACTCTGTCTCCGTATTTGCTTCCTCTGCTTGTCTCCTTTGCTTCATTCATTTGCTTCTTTGCTTCCATTATCTGTCTTTATCTCCTTGTAACTGTTCCTGTCTCTGCATCTGCTGCCTCCTTTGCCATCAATGACAACATTTCCAACAGATTTGTATAAGAATGCTAATGCAGGGATCAAGTAAGCTCCTAGGAAGTATCAGATATGTCAATAACAAAAGGAATGGTGAATGGAACTATGCAGGTGTGAATCGATCATATCATAATAGTAGGTAATCTAAAGGAATAGGCAAACATTCCTTCAAGCTAAATATATATTCTTAATAATATGATCACAACTAAATGCATGTACGTCATTAATACCTAGCAAGGGTATGGTCAAGGAAGGAAATTGCTATCATATAAAAGAGCATGATAGTATATGCATGCATTAATTTGTAATGAGTAGAAATTGCTAGATGAATGAGTAGTATACTCAAGAGATGAATTATGTTTTGTAATGCAGGAGTATGTGAGGTGTATGAAGTAGGAAATATGAAAGGAGCCTTTCTTGAATTGGAATTTGGACCATAACCTCCTTTCCAAGACTAAATAGCACCTATAAGGATGAGATGACCAAGGGAAAACATGGAAGAGAAAGGGGGATGCATGCATGGGGTTGTGATGGGTTAATAATAAGGTGTTCAAAGGGTTGATCAGGTGTAAGGGACGAGGCTAGATGATGTTTTGAGGAATTGGTTTGACCTTCTAATGACATCGTGGTGGAATACATGAAATGGGATGAGGATTCTGGGAATCAGTATAGAATGCATTATTTTATTGGGTCCATAAGCATTGGCACAATATTTCTAATTGTGAAACATGTAGTTTCAGTATGTTCTGATGAATGTGCTAGCAATGCACATATGTTGAATCAATACTCATGCTTTTTCTATCACTGATAATGGAAAGTGATGGATTGGTGTGTGTGTGTGTGTGTGGGAAAGTTAGAGGTTTTTTGTAAGCTACTCATTATTTTATATAAAATATTAAATGCATATACTAAAATTGTTTGGTTGCTTTAAAAATCATACAGTATTGTAGGTGAACTAGTCTTGGATATGGAAAGAATGTAAGCTCATAAGGAAGATCGAAACCTACTATAGAAAGAGTTAAATATTGCGAATAGGAACCATATAAATCCAATTCCTTAATGAAGCGGATTGGGAAATATAATATATATGAAGAAAGTTGAAAAATATATTTGAATGAAAATGGTTATGATGATATCTTGTGGTAATTATATGTACATTATGTAGATGAGATGATGAAGCTGTCTAAAAAGGACTAATAATGGATTTTAAGTTAGAAAGCATGAAAAATATGCTATTGTTAGGACATGAGATCCCTATGGTATATCATGATCACCATTGTGGAGAATTATGCTATAATGGAGCAATTGGGGCATGCTTTAGCTGTAAGACTCCATAAGTCTCAATATGTTTCCATTGTTAGGAAGCCTTAGCAAATTATGGATCACTTGACGGACTATGAAGCAAAGAAGTGGATGCTTGAGCATGAAGGGTAACTAACTACAATGAATAGGAGGCTTCGGTAAAGAAACATCTAGTTGGGATCACGAGGACACTATGTATGTCTAGAAAAATAATGAGATGAGCTATATCCATGGTGACCATATAGATGTGAATATAGGTAATTATTATGTTAAATAAATACCTTATCATAAAATATGAACTCCAAGGGAATTCCTAGGTAAGGAAAAAGGTTTTAATATGTATTAGTATAGATAATTACAATAATAATTTGTTATAATTCCATAAATCTCGAGGTGACTAGACAATTGTTGGTAGAAAAATATTATCTTAATGTAGATTAGAGCTTCTGGAATCCTGTGTCATATGATTGAAGAGCTCGATGTTTCGGTTGAATAATTCACCCATCTTATGCTCAACTTCCTTCTCTTGAAGATGGGTGAAGTGTTCACCCGAAATGTCGAGCTCTTTAATCATACGACACAGGACTCCAGAAGCTCTAATCTACATTATGTATCTGACTATGGAAATTTTCACGCCTCAAATATTATCTTGATGATAAGATAGATCTCCATAGAATTAGAAACCAATTATATAAACAAATAGAAAAACACATGAAAACATTCCCTAATTTATCATCAAATCATAGATGTAATTGGGATGCATAACGCATACCTTTTTCTGAAATGTTTGGTCATTATCCTTATTGTTGTCCTTGTATCTTTCAATCTCTTTCTTAATATGACTTGTAAAATGCATAAAAAAACAAATGATCAGAGCATATAATATATCAATTATTCAATCATAAACTATATAAGTGATCAAGGAATTTTACAACAAACATCATGACAAATGACTATGGGAAAGAAACATGTATTTGTATTAAGAATGAAGAAAAAGAGAATTACAACCAGGTCTTGATTTTGAAATCCTCCTTCCAATGATCATCAATCCAAACCCTTGCAATCAAAAAGTATCCAATGGATACTTGGAAAACATGTAAGTATGGTTCAGGAGTCAAAAATGGAACCTAGTTTTCTTTGAATGCATTGTACTTATAGGGAAAGAGTGGAAGCTGAGATCCATTAAGGAAGGGGTGAGATCCAAAATGGAGGGAATGAGATCCATAATGGAAGGAAAGAAATCCAGGATAGAAGGATCTCAAGCCCAATCTACATTGATTTGGAATAGATACCATTCTCGAGGCTTCTAGAATAAAAGCTTATTTTACCTTCTTCTTCTTTTTTTACCCATGTAAGAATATCGTCGCACCTTTAAAAAATGCAAACCATGATGACATCACTTTGTGTTTACTCTGCAACATGTGACATAACGTGTTGTGAAATGAGGACTCGCGATGATATTTAAAATTAGGGTTTTTAAAGTATTTAATCCAGGATTTGTGTACTTGATGATATGTAACTCTTCCATCTTTCTCGGGGATTCATGAAAATAGCTAATCAGATATCGAAAGATACAGATTTGGCATAATTTTCATGGATGTGACAAATTGATGTGTAACAAAAATGAATATGATTGGAAATTAAAGGATAGATGAAAATGACAAATATGTTGGTGCAAGTGAAGAGACAATGTGGATAATACTACACTAATGAGAACACCTAGATGGTGTGTTGTTTGTTAGGTCCTTATAATACTTGTTTATCCCCTTATTGTTATTTTTTTTCCCATGTAGTCCCCATATTTTTATTATTGTGCCCCATAGAAGCCCACTATTTCTATTGGTGTTCCCTTACATTCTTATTGTTATGTCGGCTAGGATTATATTTTGACCCATTGGACTCCTATATATAGAAAGGAGGTTTTTTCATTTGTATCATCCAAAAATTGTTCATTTATGTAATGTAAAGGAGGTTTCCCCCTTGAAGTGGCTAATTTCTAAGGCGTTGATCTCTCTTTTCTTATATTTTGGAGCTGGTTTTGTAACATTTGGTATCAGAGATTTGGATTCTAGGGTTTCGTTGCTTCAAATAGGTCATCGTGGAATTTTCGCTATAATTTTTTTTCTGTGAAGGTTTAGACACTTAAAAAAAAAACCATTTGCGAAGAAATCCTGAGGAACTTCGTGTAAAAATTTCAGACCTTGGTTCGCAATATTTTCAGAGATATGATATGTGGAAGTTAGGGTTTTTGCAGTCTCTCGAATTAAATCTAAAAGAGGTCACCTTGGGAAAATCGTCATAACTCTCTCTCTAAGAATCAGATAGGAATTCTATAAAATGTCACTGAAATTACATGGACTTTAGTTTCATTTCTATTAATTTCATAGCAGAAGGAGGAAACAGTGAGACGTGGCACGCTGTACAATTTCTCTCTACTGAACTAGTCCATAATTAGGTCATTGTGTGATATTAGGCATAAAATTTGTCTTGAAGAATCCAAATCTGGTTTGGCCTGTGGCATTGGAAATAAGACTCAGAGGGATAATACAAGATATAAATTCATATCTCAGAGATCCGAAATAACAGAGATAAATCAGGTTCAATATAGACCTCCTAAAAAGCAAGAAAAAGGTGTGAATTTTTTAAACAAGTTTGCATAACTTCTGTTTGAAAAATCAATTTGAAGTGAATCCAAGGGCATATTGAAGCACAGATATCAGTATTGAGTTATATAATGCCTCCAAAAAATAATTCCACACCCATTAAGCCCTCATAAATCTCTACATGATGCATGAAGAGGAAGAATTGTAGTATGATATATCAAAATTACGATACCAAGTGCACCAAATTTTGATCTTACAAAGAGCAACCAAAGATGACATAGATGGTTTAAAAGCAAACATGGAGGCTAAGTTGGATGGTTTGAAGGATCAAATGAAAGCTAATATGTATGATAAAGTAGTGGAAGATCACAACGAGTGTCAACAACAAGTTCTCCAACTCTCAAAGGATAACCTAACTTTGTGCAAAATCGAATGAAACAACAGGAAGATCAACATCGCAGAAAAATAAGTTTTTAAGCAATCACATAAACAAGAACTAGACAAATACGAAATTGATCAATTTCAGTGTATCTCAGCAGGTGGAAGAACTTACCCACTGAAGATTCCATATGGGAGGATGAGAATTTTATATAGAAGCGTCGAGAAATAATCAAGCGTTGAGGAAAGCACTTGTTTGAAGAAGAGTATCATGTTAGGTCCCTATAATACTATTTTATACCCTTATTTTTATTGTGATTATAGCCCCCTTATTGTTATTGGTTTGCCCATGTATTCCCCATATTGTTATTATTGTGCCCCGTAGAAGCCCACTATTGTTATTGTTGTGCCCTTACATTCTTATTGTTATGTCAGCTAGGTTTATATTGTGACCCATTGGAATCCTATATATAGAAAGGAGGTTTTTTCATTTGTATCATCCAATAATTGTTCATTTATGTAATGTAAAGGAGGTTTCCCCCTTGAAGTGGCTAATTTCTAACGCTTTGATCTCTCTTTTCTTCTATTTTTGGAGCTGGTTTCATAACATTGTTACAATAAAGAAGACAACTGGAATGGTCTATGCTTCTTTTAAAATGGTGGGTGGTGAATGTAACATCATCATTTTGATCCCCCATTCAATTTGTAATTAATTATATTAATTTTTCTTGCATTTCCTACATTGGCATGAACGTCTAGTTATGAAAATATGAAATGGAATAATCTAGGACAATCAATATGTATGGAATTGTATTGAATAATGAAAATGTTGACACAAGTAACTAGGTTAAGGAAAGCACTAATATGAGATATGATAATATGAGTGCAAAACTGGTGAGGGAATTGTGAGAATTATCTTTCCAAATCCTTTCCATGAATTTTTAATTTAAATGTACCACCTTTATTTTCTCGCTTCCCAAAACTCATTGAATGAGAGAGACCTACTAGGTAAAATATCCATTCTTCTTAATTATGGGTGTTAGGTGGAAATTTAGAATTTCCTTCAAAATTAATTAAGTTATGACAAGAGGACCGAGCCTAGAGAACTCATGGAAGACCAAGGATGACCTTGGGAAGAGGATAGATGATTGGGAAGGTTCAAGCGATCAAAGAAAAGGGGAAAGAATTACACAATATTCAAGAAAAGGAGTCAAAGGTAAGTATGCATAGTTAGAGAGCACTAAGACACGTGGATACACTCAAATATGGTTATTCTAGAGAATATGTGCATGCATGTAGAGCAAAGAGGTTTGAGTTGTTGCCTTGAATTCAAGTAGGGAATCTCTAATACCCTATATCAAATAACAGGGTCATGGTTTGATGCTTTCTAGATGAGTGTGATAAGTACAAAATGAGGAAGTCATCAAGGAACTATGGAGTAGTAAAGGAACTCTGCATGTGTTGTGCAAACAATTTGAGAGGCTTATAGGGGTCATGGATGCCCAAGGATTAGTGTGAAAGAGGAGTGAACTACTATCATATGCATATGAGGGGAACATCATTAACCTATCCAATTATTATATGTGCTTCACCTTGTGGTATCATATCCTGGATCATGGGTGGCTAGTTGTAGAAATAGTAATGTGAAATTAAGCTTGTGCCAGTTAGGTGGAAAATGGCTAATTCCCAGTTAGTTTAGTAGCTAATATTTTAGATAAGTGTCTCTTTCATGATTCATGAAATGTATCTACATCTAAACATGAAAATTATTTATTTCCCCTCTGATGAAACCCTATAAAAGTGTCTCTAATGTGAGGAATATATTGGATGATTTGATACTTGTGCACTTGTGTGAGTAGTTGTATGTAAATATTTGTGCACAACTGAGTGAGTACTTATAATCGTATGTAATAGCATGGTGAGACACCTTATAGAGATGAATGACAATATATTATGTATGTGGGAGTGGCATGTTGATTGGATGGCTCCTAGAAGGATAAGGATTATTCATTATGATGTATAGGTATAGTTGAGTGATTGGGGTGTTATGTTGTTTGTTTTTGGATAGCTGATAAGGGTAGTGACCTCAAATTTAAAGGCCAATAAGCCTATTTTAAACATCCTTGAATTTATTTGAAGTCTTAAGCATACATCCTTCAAGGCTTGAGTGCAAGTCACCACAACCATCTACTGGTCGTTGTACTACATCTATTGCCTCTATAACATGAGTCTCTGAAATTTTATTTTTATAATTTTCCTTATATGCATGATGCGCATAACTAAATGCATTTTACCATATAGTGCTTTCAAGCACGGGAGTATGAGAACATCACTATATCATTATTTCTATTCATATTTAATAAACATAAATACAATTTTTTTTACAGCAGAATTCAAATAAACAATTAAATTATAAATTATCTAATTAAGACACGAACTAGCTACAGACCTCATACGTTCCTCCCAACCATAGACCACACTACTCATTTTCTCTGAACAGTGGGTCACCCCCAAGATGGGTCTTTGACTCCATGGAGAAATAACTCACCCAAACTAGGTACAGGTTGAGTACCATATATAAATAGGGCCAACATATCAAACCCCATCATTCTCCAACCAACATGCTCACATCCTCCATCAAACCTACACCCAAGTAGGGCACCCCCATTCTCTACACTTACAATCCCTTGGGTTGCACCACTACCTCTAGGGTGTCTAACTTAGTCATCCAAACATGTCTCAAATCCATGTTTTTCTAGGAGTTCCTTTTGCCCTCATGGGGTCTCTAGGTACCCTCCAAGCCCTCACATTGTTGAACCTATCCCCACCTATCATAGGGTCATCCCTTGTTTTCCATCAAGGTGTCCAATCCCCTTTTCCCCAGTTAGATCTTGTAAAATGTATGCCCCATAGTACCAACATCCTTATTTTTATGTGCATGCCCCTCTCTTGACACATGGCACCTCTTAAAGTCACTCGATGGACTTTCGTTAAAATCATGTGCATTTTAATAAATATAAATTCATGTAAAGCCCCATTTTTAATACCCATGGAGTCTTGGCCACTAATACGCATTTTTTTCTTACTTAGTTTGTTGCAATAATAAATTATTTATGTGGTTGACATTTCATATGTACAAAACTAGGTTCTTTATCCTCAAAACATATAAAGACATATACGCATGAGCATATTAGCCCCAAAACATATAAGCATACATGTACATGATCACATCGCCCCCAAAAATAACTCTTTCCTCACCAACCTAATTAATGTGTAATGTTATTTACAATCCACAAATCAAGTTGGGGTCTTACATTCCCCTCTCCCTTATTTATGCATTTCCTCAAAGCATTATATATATATATATATATATATATATATATATATATATATATATATATATATATATATATATATATATATAAGGGTAATCTTCCCTCATTGCATCTTCATGCTCCCATGTAGCATATTCGGGACCAAAATGTGTCCAATGCACCTTTACCAAGGTGATGGATTGATTAAGTATCACTTTGACCTTCATTTCCAAACTTTTCACTGGATGAACCTAAAGGTCTCCCTCAGGGTCCACCTAAATCACATTACAGTCAATTACACAGTTATAATTGTTGAGAAATGTAACTAGTATCAGTCTTGATAGTTGCATTTGAGTCATGATGTAATGTATTTGTCAAAATAAGGAAAAAAAATATTATAAAAGAAAATTATTTATAAGCATGGATTTCATGCTTTGTTTCTAGGTCAAAGCATCCATTGTGTTCTTTTAGGGTTAAGTCACAAGTCTATGTCCTTGTCATAATGGTCTAGACCCTTATTAGGTGTTTTGTATCAAAGAAATAAAATTATTTTGATGTAATTTCTGTTAATTTTTCTTAGGGATATATTGTTATTTTCTTTGGTAATTTCATTTCTTCATTAACACATTATATTCACCCCGTAACATCATAACATTATTCAGATTTACATCATTATTCATCATCATGTGCAACTATGTAGAAAGAACAATATCATCATCATCAATGCATCAGAACATAAATGAACAATAGAAGAAAATCATTCACACATAGAGACACCGGGATTGGTCGGAGACAAGGGAAAAACTCACTATGGGGAAAACCCTTTCAAATTATTCTTCTTATTATATCGTCATCAAATGATTCAGAAAAAGAGAGTACAATGATCCATATCTTCATCCATACAACTATTCAACAAAAATAAGTACACAATATCCATGAAATGAACCCAATAATTTTATACTCAAAATCTTGATTTTGAAGCCTGTAATGAAGTGTCACTATCTGCGGTCAACTACCGAACACTACGGTCACTGAGAGAAATCTTCAGATAACTGAAATTCCATCATTTAGGTCTCGGTCGCATGGAGGAGGAGTCATGAAAGTGACTATAGATGCCCAGCCACTCCAATAAGCTTGGCATGCGAGCGACTAGGGTTGGATCTGGACTGTGGGAAGCGAGCAACTCAGATTCTAAAACCCTAAATCCTAGTCACATGGATGAAGATTTTTCAGTGTGATTGGAAGGCTTCAGTCGTATGGATGAGCTTCTATGTGAGCGACTACAGTCATCTTCTTCCTCTGTTGTGCCAGCGACTATGACCCAAAACCCTAAAACTGAGATGCAAGCTTCAAACCCTACAATTTCACCTCTGAGTGAACCTATTCCTCCGCGAACAAGCCTCGGACCTGTGCGAACCAAAAAAAAGAGATAAAAGAGTGTCTCGTGATGATGTACAAATAAGGTAGAGATCATTTGTATTTATATCCTTCCAATGGTGTCTACTTTACTTTAGGGTCGACCTTATCAAATATGCACATGCGAGATTTTATTCATAAGTACACTTTCCCTTATCCAATTTGAGTGATCTTTAGGTCTATTTTGGTCCTCTTGAAAATAGGAATTCAATGAAATCATTATCCCCATCAAGTGAGCTATCTAAAGTGGAATTTTACCATAGTTTCATATTTTAACACTCCCTGTCAACTAGGGAGAATTCCACCTGCCAATATCTTACCATTAATCAACATGTCATCCTGCCATCATATCCTATCCAGTCTCAAGTATCTCATCATCACGTATCGTCACGAATCATCTTAATTCGTCTATTTCGTATTCATTCTTATCTCTTTATTGTCTCTACCCATATGTTGAAAATTTTCGAATCTAAAAGAAGAATAATTTTGACATCAGAGGAGAGCTCAATCTACCAACCTCTGTCTATTGAGCTACTACCCAGAATCTCTACTAGTGGACTACTACCTAGAATCTCTGCTAGCGGGATACTACCCTGGAATATTGGCAGGGAGTGAGATCTACAACCTGCATCAACATCAAAAAGCATATCATCAGGGAGCACATATCAACCTGGAAATACATCGGGGAGCATATCTCAACTCAAAATCTTAGGGCGGAGCTACTAATACAACCCCATATCGAGAAATAGGTGATGTCAGGGAGTTATTACTAAACCCATCCTATTTCCTACCGATATTCCCAGTAGTGACCCTCAATAGTCATGTGGTAGAACACATCCATCATAATCTGAGCTTGGGTGAGATACTTGACTTACCAAGAGGTAAGGATCACATGCCTCCAAGTTTTCTTAACCCGTTGGCTATACAGGGAGGAACAATCCCAACAAGCCCAGCTTGTGGGTATGATGCAACCTGGGGTATACTTTTCAAAGACCAAGATAGGGTGAGATACTACTCTAAGCCTATGGGAAATAGATAGGGGTCATACCCTATTGTCTAGAGTTCCCTCAACCCTAGGATCCCTCTATCTCAATTCCTCACCCCAGGAGCTCAGACAGGGGGGAAGAGTTGGCTCAGTGCTCTCGATCAACAATTATCTTTTTAGATCAACAAAATATCATCATAATCATATCTGGTAATCATCATATATCAATAGCAATTGTCTCATTTTCATATAGTACATCAAATAAAATATCATTGTAGAACAAAATATACATATATATAACAAAAAAAGGATACATAATCATCCTCCCTCTCAAGGAGGTGTCATCCACAAGCTTAAGCTTGTCTCGTACATCAGCAATGTCTCAATATATGAAAGTATTTCAGTCCTAGCTATATATGAAATTTTCTGCCAATCAGATCCCACTATTTTTCATCACAATGTATCCATGTCACATCCATAAATTTCTCAAACATCTCTCCAAAAATATTTTTCATCTTGCCTCATAGCTAGTCATGCTAGAAATCATCGTACTCATCCTCGATCGTGTTTAAAGCTACGAACTTCTCGTCCCAAAACATAATACCAGTTCTCATACTAAGGTAGTGCTTTTCAATGATAATCCCAAACATCATCAGTACATCCATGTAGTCACGCATCATAGGAAGAATGTCAAAGATAGATCACCCCATGCAAATATCTCGAAGGGTGCTTAGTGGAAACTCTAAGTGTATGAAACAACTGATTCATGAATTGACTAAGGTTCTATGTACAACATATATGGACAGGTGTTCAATCAGAACATCAATGTTTCAATCAATTATCAGTTTCCAACTTGAGTTCAAAAATATCTCTTCACAACTTCTTGAAATTCAATCGGAGTGTCCAAGGATTTGCATTTCTACTTTTTGACACTTCCTTAATAGATTCACAACATATATTTTATTTTCTCAACTCCAGAAATCATGCCATGCTTCATTATTTTTGGCTTCAGAAGCCATCTCCCTCTAACTTAGATCATATGAGGCTCATTACCTGTCAATAGTAGACCGTCAGCATATAAGACCAAAACCAAAATCAAAATCATACCTTGGAATACTTCTGAAGTAGAATTTTGGATCAACACATCATCCTGGATTCACCAGATAACTGTTAATGTGGACATATACCATGCTCACTACAATCATAACACTTTACCAAAGCAATATGTTCAGTATTGCATAATCAAATAAACTAAGTCACCATGTCAAATTTTATATGCCATATCCGAACTAATATCAAAATAATCAATATCACATTATCAAATTCTTTAGACTAGGTGACAGATAGAGCTCTCAGAAAGTCATGCCAACAAGTTATAATTTAATTATCAAACCAAGATTCATCAAATCATCATCATGATCATAATATCAGTCACTAGAGGCAAATTCATATACTAAGAATATATTCCATCCATTTATTGTGAGATTACTTCACATTGAATCACAACTCTCAATACTTCAACCATTGCACTAAGAACAAGGAGGAAAATACAACACCATTATCGAATACCAATATTAGTCACTGAAATTCACTATGCCCATATAGCATTGTTATAAAGGCAAATCATCATTTGCAAAATCAAATCACTAGTCATCAAGTCAAATCCAAAATTTTCTATCATAGTAAGATATATAGTCCAGACAATATCTCGATAATCAAGTTATAGTTCTAAGTCATTATCATGTCAAAACTCCAAACATTGTTCATCAATATCAATCAATCAAATTTAGTCAAACTCTTGCATAACAAACTTCAAAGGTTAAATTATATGGATATCCCGATCACCTGCGAAAACAAGTTCAGTCTACATATTCATGTCATAGTAAACATTCAAACTTCCCTACTCATAGAACTTTCAGTTGTCTACTTCATGTTTGTAGGATTGACATCCTTCAGGTGAACATATGCTTTTATGCACAAAACTTCATTTTTGTGTCCTGCAGGCATAGTTGCACCCATAGGACTTCCTCTACGCGGTTGGGAGACTACAATCTCACCCTTGACCTTACTTTTGTGTAGTTGAGAGGCTACAGTCGCACCTGTAATCCTACTTCTATGTGACTGAGGCTTGGAGTAATGGAAAACTCTCTCTCCATAGATCAGAACTTTTTTGCAGATCAACAATGTCAGATATTTGTCTATTCATGCCCATAAATGATACATCAACAGTAAAGAATATATAATGAAAATGATAATGGGAGTAAGAATTTTATGGAGATGTTCTTCCTCTGAATGGGAATCCATTTCAGTCATATTCATTCATGCCATCAACCTGTCTATAATAATATCATGCATTAGCAAGTCTCTTCGATCATAAAGTCAAACTATACCATATATGCATCATGATCATATCATGTTAGCATCTACTTCATCATGGCATCATGACATCAATCTTTCATCAAGGGTTATTGTCACATAGCTTAACAGGAGTATACTACAACATTACTTATAACTCAATCAAGTCAGGGCATTTAGTTTTACCATATGCCATAGTTACTAAGCATGTCAAAACATAATCATGGTCAACAAAAGATCCTGAATATCAATCTCATTGTTATACTTCTATCATCATGGCTACAATAATTTCCACAAACAATACCAATAGCGTCAAGTTATCATCTACTAGAATCAAGTTGCTAACCTTCTTTATGTGATAAAAATACTCATCCACTATATCAAAGATCAATATTCATAGAATCAAGAAGTTTATCATGTCAAAAAGGTAAGAGATTCGTTTACTACCAAGTGCGCCATTTTATTATAAGAACCATGAATCCAAATCACTTTCATATGTATGCATGAACCATTTGTGAAGTGGAAATTCTCATCATACCTTAGGGATTAATTTTCCATCCAGTTTTGTAGCTGAAACATAATATTGTGGTATTCAAATACCTGTGCACCTTATCATTTTACATAGGCAACTTGTAACACTTTGTCACCATTTCATCAGGTGCCTCATTTGCTAGTTATTCTCTTCCTGTACTGGCCACGATCCTCAAGAAGGATCCACTTATCATATCTCATCAAGAGGTTAGAAACATCAAAATACTTAAATATACATGCAGGAAGTATAAGTAACAATCAAAAAAATAATCAAGTCTCTAGGTCTAAACAAAGGTAAAGATATAGAGAAGCATCATAAATAAAAAAGTACTTATATTCTATGAGAGGTGATCATCTCCCTCTTGAACTAGCGTTTAAGAGCCATCACTTTCCATTGTACATATAACAATGTTGCCTTCACTATTTCAACCAAGTCTATCGGCAACCAGGCCTAATATATAATATCCCATCTAGGGCTTCATCAAATCTGTCACAAGTGCTTGAGATTCTTTACTTTGACCATGTTAGGGTTTCTCTCAAACCCTAACCTCATAATATCCATAAAACCCTAATACACAAATTGTGTAAGGTTTTCTTCAAACCCTAGAATTATTTTAGGTCTCCACCATCCTCTTCTTGCTTCCATCAAAGGTGTCATCATAGGGGTGATATCCATTACTTTTCTTCAACTAGCTCTGAAACCATGTTAATTTTTCTTAGGGATATATTTTTCTTTGATTTGATAATTGCATTTCTTCATTAACACATTACATTCACCCCATAACATCATAACATTATTCATATTTACATCATTATTCAGTAGCATATGCCACTATGTAGAAAGAATAATATCATCATCATCAATGCAGCGGAGCATAAGGGAGCAATATACAAAAATCAATCACACATAGAGACACCAATATTGGTCAGAGACTAGGGCAAAACCCACTATGTGGAAAACTCTTTCGAATTCTTCTTCTTATTAGATTGTCGTCAAATGATTCAGCAAAGGAGAGTAAAATTATCCATACAACTATTCAGCAAAAAAAACTACACAATATCCATGAAATGAACTCAACAATGCTTATACTCAAAATCTTGATTCTGAAGCATATAATGAACTATCATTGTCTGCAGTAAACTACCGAACACTACGTTCACTAAATGAAATATTTGGATAACTGAAATTTCATCATTTAGGTCCTAGTCGCATGGAGGAGGATTCATGTGAGCCACTATAGTTGCCCAGTCACTCCCTTAAGCCTGTCATGCGAGCCACTGGGGTTGGATTTTGACTGTGGGAAGCGAGTGACTGATATTTTGAAACCCTAGCTCCCAGTCGCATGAAAGAAAAAAAATTTGTGTGACTAGAAGGCTCTAGTCACACGGATGAGAATTTTTTGTGAGCGACCGCGTTCGACCTCTTCTTGTGTTGTGCCAACGACTATGACCCAAAACCCTAAAACTGATATGCAAGCTTCGGACCCTGAAATTTCACCTCAGAGCAAACTCGTTCCTCCGCAAACAACCCTCAAACCTATGCGAGCCAAAAACCAAGATAAAAGAGTGTTTCATGATAATGTCCAAATGAGGTAGAGGACACTTGTATTTATATCCTTCCAAGGGTGTATATTTTACTTTAGGGCCGACCTTATCAAATATGCACATGTGGGATTTTCTTATCAATACACTTTATCTTATCCGATTTTAGTCATCTTTAGGTCAATTTTTGTCTTCTCGAAAAGAGGAATTCAATGAAATCATTGTCTCCAACAAGTGAGGTGTCCAAAGTGGAATTTGACCATAGTTTAATATTTTACCAATTTGGTCATCTACTCCTCCACTATCAACTCATCCTGATCACTCTACAATTCAGCCTCAATATCCTTCATGTCGACCTTGTTGAAGATGATTCGAACACCTTTGATGACTATCAATAAACAAAAACTCGATCTATTGTAACATCTAATCATCTCATCTATTTGATCTACAATTTATATGAAGGAAAGAAGTGTGAAAATGTCAATGAAAGAAGAATAAAAGCAAAGAAGGAAAGGGACTGAATATTCCCTATAATAGTCCACATTTGTGAAAATTTTGTGGTACTAGAGCTAGCTAGAAGGCCGAAGGTATAGACTGAAGTTGCAATAAGAAGAAGGAAGAACAAAATCCGATCTGGAGAAAATTATGCATTGATTTAAGTTGACTCTTGGATGGTTGATTTGGAGAATATTGATTGGAAAGGCTTACTTGGTGTTTGGAGGATAATTTGTTGTTGGCATATATGTCTTGGTTGTCTCATTTTATTTGGTTCTTAAAGAGGAGAAGAGAAAGTGTCGGCGTTTCCCCTAGGAGAGGGGTTTTTCCTTGGCTGAGAGCCCACATCTTGTGTTCTTGTTGTTTTAATCTTCATGCATTTATATTTTGGTAGTTGCTGGATGATAGAGAATATAAATAAATACATAAAGAAGTTAAAATAAGACCTAATTAAGATAACTAAACAACACCAGTAATTACCAAAGATAAGAAAATATTTCTTCCTTTTGATTTTCTAATAAGAATTAGGAACATAGTTTTTATTCAATGAAATATGAATCACGTTATGAATATGCATGTATATTGGCAATGCAATCGTACATGAAATTTTGCAAAACTACCCAATTTTAATAAAATTTTCTTTTACTTCACTCTCAAGAATACATGATCACCAACACTAAATTCTCAGTTCAATTTGTCCTTGTTTGCATAGTTTTTTTGTCTATCATGGGAAACTTTTTAATTCTACTTTATTTTTATTACTTTCTCTTCCATTTTCCTAATAAAATCTATCCCAATAATGGCCCTATCCACTAGGTTATCCAAATCACACGTTTGTTTCATTTCCTGCCATACAAGGCCTCAAATGGGTTCATCTTCAAAGATGCTTGATACCCATTGTTATAATTAAACTCGACGAAGTGATAATACTCTCCCATTTGGGAAGTTTATCTGTCACCTACATTCTCAACATATCTTAAATCACATGACTGGCTCTTTTTGTTTAACCATTTGATTATAAATGAAATGTTATGCTAAAGTTTAAATTAGTCCCAAATTCTTTAAATAAACTAGTCCACAAGTTTAATGTAAACTCGGGATTTGTGTCTGAAATAATTTCCATAGGCACACTAAGTAACCTAGCAATTTCCTTCGTATAAATTTTAGCAGCATTTGCTTCCTTATGTGTTGAATTCATTGGATTAAAGTGGGAAAACTTAGTGAATTTTTCCACCATTACCATGATGGTATCATGTTGTCTCACAATCGTGGGAAGATTCGTAGTAAAACATAGAGAAACAATTTCCCATTTCCACTCAAGGATGGGTGTTAGTTGTAGCAATCCACTTGGATATCTATGTTAAAATTTAATTTTTTAAAATTCTAAATATAGTTATATAATCAACCACTTCAATTTCATACCTAGCCAAAAGTATTGTTTCTTGACTACTGACATTGTCTTTCGGTCCCTTAAAGGTACATTGTGCATCCCATTCAACTCTAAATTTTTGAACCCCTTAGAATTTGGCACATAGATCTTTCCTTTGTACAAATGATTTGATCTTCTCCCAATTAATCATTAGGGGAATTTTGAGGTCTACATTGGGCCTCCTAACAAAAATGTACAACCAAAATAAACTTTATGAGAACCAATAGGATTGAAGATGATGATGTCAACCATGGGGGATGATTCACCATTTTTGGAGTAAAAAAGTAAAAATATTAAAAAACAATAAAATAATAAAACTACTTTTTCAACTCGTATTTTCAACTTATCTCCCTAAGAGTTTACTCAAATTTCGAGAGAGATTACTCGTTGGATGCAAAATTCATTCCTCATCCAAGGAGTACCCATGTTGCATACTTTTGATGGACCCTGTTGCATGAAAAATGAGAAATACATGAAAAAATGTGATTGCAATAACCAGTGTACTCCTTAGCCATAGTTCAAATCCCTTATTCTTAAGCCTTCTACACTCTATACTATTATTCTTAATCATCCTTTCTTGTTATATGTCTTAACCTTTGAAGAAGCCATAGCTATAGTATTCATGTAGCATGATGATGGCCACCATAAGCATACCATATATGTATGACATAGTCATGCCCTTATTTACTATCAGATTCATTACTCTATTAGTTTTAGAATCTAATTTTCAGAAAGCCATAAACTATGAATCCCAAGGAAAATTTGAGATAGGCCATGCTTCATTATTTTGAGCTTCAGAAGCCATCTCCCTCTAACTTAGATCATATGAGGCTAATTACCTGTCAATAGTAGACCGTCAGCATATAAGACCAAAACCAAAATCAAAATCATACCTTGGAATACTTCTGAAGTAGAATTTTGGATCAACACATCATCCTGGATTCACCAGATAACTGTTAATGTGGACATATACCATGCTCACTACAATCATAACACTTTACCAAAGCATGATGTTCAGTATTACATAATCAAATAAACTGAGTCACCGTGTCAAATTTTATATGCCATATCAGAACTAATATCAAAATCATCAATATCACAGTATCAGATTCTTTAGACTAGGTGACAGGTAGAGCTCTCAGCAAGCCATGCCAACAAGTTATAATTTAATTATCAAACCAAGATTCATCAAATCATCGTCATGATCATAATATAAGTCACTAGAGGCAAATGCATATACTAAGAATATATTCCATCCATTTATTATGAGATTACTTCACATTGAATCACAACTCTCAATACTTCAACCATTGCACTAAGAACAAGGAGGAAAATACAACACCATTATCGAATACCAATATTAGTAACTGAAATTAACTGTGCCCATATAGCACTGTTATCAAGGCAAATCATAATTCGTAAAATCAAATCACTAGTCATCAGGTCAAATCCAAATTTTTCTATCATAGTGAGATATATAGTCCAGACAATATCTTGATAATCAAGTTATAGTTCTAAGTCATTATCATGTAAAAACTCCAAACATTGCTCATCAATATCAATCAATCAAATTTAGTCAAACTCTTGCATAACAAACTTCAAAGGTTAAATTATAAGCATATCTCGGTCACCTGCAAACACAAGTTCAGTCTACATATTCATATCATAGTAAACATTCAAACTTCCCTACTCATAGAACTTTCAGTTTTCTACTTCATGTTTGTAGGATTGACATCCTTCAGGTGAACATATGCTTTTATGCACAAAACTTCATTTTTGTGTCCTACAGGCATATTCGCACCTATAGGACTTCCTCTGTGTGGTTGGGAGACTACAATCGCACCCTTGACCTTACTTTTGTGTGGTTGATAGGCTACAGTCGCACCTATAATCTTGCTTCTATGTGACTAAGGCTTGGAGTAATGGAAAAATCTCTCTCCATAGATCAGAACTTTGTTGCAGATCAACAATGTCAGATATTTGTCTATTCATGCCCATAAATCATACATCAACAGTAAAGAATATATAATGCAAATGATAATGGTAGTAAGAATATTATGGAGATATTCTTCCTCTGAATGGGAATCCATTTCAGTCATCTTCATTCATGCCATCAACCTATCTATAATAATATCATACATCAACAAATCTCTTCAATCATAAAGTCAAACTATACCATATATGCATCACGATCATATCATGTTAGCAGCTACTTCATCATGGCATCATGACATGAATCTTTCATCAAGGGTTAGTGTCACATAGCTTAATAGGAGTATACTACAACATTACTTATAACTCAATCAAGTCAAGGAATTTAGTTTTACCATATGCCATAGTTACTAATCATGTCAAAACATAATCATGGTCACCAAAAGATCATGAATATCAATCTCATTGTTATACTTCTATCATCGCGGCTCCCATAATTTCCACAAACAATACCAATAGTGTCAATTTATCATCTACTAGAATCAAGGTGTTAAACTTCTTTATGGGATAAAAATATTCATCCACTATATCAAAGATCAATATTCATAGAATCAAGAAGTTCATCATGTCAAAAAGTTAATATATTTGTTTAATACCAAGTGCATCATTTTATTATAAGAACCATGAATCCAAATCACTTTCATATGTATGCATGAACCATTTGTGAAGTGGAAATTCTCATCATACCTTAGGGATTACTTTTCCATCCAGTTTTGCAGCTAAAACATAACATTGTGGTATTCAAATACCTGCGCACCTTATCATTTTACATAGTTAACTTGTAGCACTTTGTCACCATTTCATCAGGTGCCTCATTTGCTAGTTATTCTCTTCTTGTACTGGCCATGATCCTCAAGAAGGATCCACTTATCATATCTCATCAAGAGGTTAGAAACATCAAAATACTTAAATATACATGCAGGAAGTATAAGTAACAATCAAAAAAATAATCAAGTCTATAGGTCTAAACAAAGGTAAAGATATAGAGAAGCATCATAAATAAAAAAGTACTTATATTCAATGAGAGGTGATCATCTCCCTCTTGAACTAACGTTTAAGAGCCATCACTGTCCATTGTACATATAACAATGTTGCCTCACTATTTCAACCAACTCTATCAGCAACCAGGCCTAATATATAATATCCCATCTAGGGCTTCATCAAATTTGTAACAAGTGCTTGAGCTTCTTTACTTTGACCATGTTAGGGTTTCTCTCAAACCCTAACCTCATAATATCCATAAAACCCTAATACACAAATTGTGTAAGGTTTTCTTCAAACCCTAGAATTATTTTAGGTCTCCACCATCCTCTTCTTTCTTCCATCAAAGGTGTCATCATAGGGGTGATATCCATGACTTTTCTTCAACCCAGCTCTGAAACCATGTTAATTTTTCTTAGGGATATATTTTTCTTTGATTTGATAATTGAATTTATTCATTAACACATTACATTCACCCCATAACATCATAACATTATTCATATTTACATCATTATTCAGTAGCATATGCAACTATGTAGAAAGAACAATATCATCATCATCAATGCAGCAGAACATAAGGGAGCAATAGACGAAAATCAATCACACATAGAGGCACCAATATTCGTCAGAGACCAGGGCAAAACCCACTATGTGGAAAACTATTTCAAATTCTTCTTCTTATTAGATTGTCGTCAAATGATTCAGCAAAGGAGAGTAAAATGATCCATACCTTCATCCACACAACTATTCAGCAAAAAAAACTACACAATATCCATGAAATGAACTCAACAATGCTTATACTCAAAATCTTGATTCTGAAGCATGTAATGAACTGTCATTGTCTACAATCAACTACCGAACACTGCGTTCACTAAATGAAATATTTGGATAGCTGAAATTTCATCATTTAGGTCCTAGTCACATGGAGGAGGATTCATGTGAGCCACTATAATTGCCCAGTCACTCCCTTAAGCCTGTCATGCGAGCGACTGGGGTTGGATTTGGACTGTGGGAAGCGAGTGACTGATATTTTGAAACCCTAACTCCTAGTCACATGAATGCAGAATTTTTTGTGTGATTGGAAGGCTCTAGTCACATGGATGAGATTTTTTTTGTGCCAACGACTATGACCCAAAACCCTAAAACTGATATGCAAGCTTCGGACCCTACAATTTCACCTCAGAGCGAACCCGTTCCTCCGCAAACAACCCTCAAACCTATGTGAGCCAAAAACCAAGATAAAAGAGTGTCTTGTGATGATGTCCAAATGAGGTAGAGGACACTTGTATTTATATCCTTCCAAGGGTGTATATTTTACTTTAGGGCCGACCTTATCAAATATGCACATTTGGGATTTTCTTCATCAGTACACCTTATCTTATCCGATTTGATTCATCTTTAGGTCAATTTTTGTCTTCTCGAAAAGAGGAATTCAATGAAATCATTGTATCCAACAAGTGAGGTGTCCAAAGTGGAATTTGACCACAGTTTCATATTTTACCAATTTGGTCATCTACTCCTCCACTATCAAGTCATCCTGATCACTCTACAAGTCAACCTAAATATCCTTCATGTCGACCTTGTTGAAGATGATTCGAACACCTTTGATGACTATCAATAAACAAAAACTTGGTCTATTGTAGCATCTAATCATCTCATCTATTTGATCTACAATTTATATGAAGGAAAGACGTGTGAAAAGGTCAATGAAGGAGGTCTCTTACATTTCAATGAAAGAAGAATAAAAGCAAAGAAGGAAAGGGACTGAGTATTCCCTATAATAGTCCACATTTGTGAAAATTTTTTGGTACTAGAGCTAGCTAGAAGGCCGAATGTATAGACCGAAGTTGCAATAAGAAGAAGGAAGAAAGAAATCCGATCTGGAGTAGATTGTGCATTGATTTAAGTTGACTCTTAGATGGTTGATTTGGAGAATATTGATTGGAAAGGCTTACTTTGTGGTTGGAGGAGAATTTTTTGTTGGCATATATGTCTTGGTTGTCTCATTTGATTTGGTTCTTAAAGAGGAGAAGAGAAAGTGTCGGCTTTTCCCCTAGGAGAGGGTTTTTTCCTTAGCTGAGAGCCCACATCTTGTGTTCTTGTTGTTTTAATATTCATGCATTTATGTTTTGATAGTTGCTTGATGATAGAGAATATAAATAAATACATAAAGAAGTTAAAATAATACCTAATGAAGATAACTAAACAACACCAGTAATTACCAAAGATAAGAAAATCTTTCTTCCTTTTGATTTTCTAATAAGAATTAGGAACATAGTTTTTAATCAATGAAATATGGATCATGTTATGAATATGTATGTATATTGGCAATGCAATCATACATGCAATTTTGCACAACTACCCAATTTCAATGAACTTTTCTTTTACTTCACTCTCAAGAATACATGATCACCAACACTAAATTCTCAGTTCAATTTGTCCTTGTTTGCATAGTTTTTTGTCTATCATGGGAAAACTTTTAATTCTACTTTATTTTTATTACTTTCTCTTCCATTTTCCTAAGAAAATCTATCCCAATAATGGCCCTATCCACTAGGTTATCCAAAATCACACGTTTGTTTCATTTCCTGCCATACAAGGCCTCAAATGGGTTCATCTTCAAAGATGCTTGATACCCATTATTATAAGTAAACTCAACCAAGTGAAAATACTCTCCCATTTGGGCAGTTTATCCGTCACCTACATTCTCAACATATCTTAAATCACATGACTGGCTCTTTTTGTTTGACTGTTTGATTATAAATGGTATGTTGTGCTAAAGTTTAAATTGGTCCCAAATACTTTAAATAAACTAGTCCACAAGTTTAATGTAAACTCGAGATCCGTGTCTGAAATAATTTCCATATGCACACTAAGTAACCTAGCAATTTCCTTCATATAAATTTTAGCAGCATTTTCTTCCTTATGTGTTGAATTCATTGGATTAAAGTGGGAAAACTTAGTGAGTTTTTCCACCATTACCATGATGGTATCATGTTGTCTCGCAATTGTGGGAATATTTGTAGTAAAATCTATAGAAACAATTTCCCATTTCCACTCAAGGATGGGCATTAGTTGTAGCAATCCACTTGGATATCTATGTTAAAATTTAATTTTTTAACATTCTAAACATATGGTTATATAATCAACCACCTCATTTTTCATACCTAGCCAAAAGTATTGTTTCTTGACTACTAATATTGTCTTTCAGTCCCCTAGATTTCCAGCAAAAGGTACCTTGTGTATCCCCTTCAACACTAAATTTTTGAACCCCTGAGAATTTGGCACATAAATATTTCCTTTGTACAAAATGATTTGATCTTCTCCCAATTAATCATTAGGGGAATTTTGATGTCTAAATTGGGCCTCCTAACAAAAATGTACAACCAAAATAAACTTTATGAGAACCAATAGGATTGAAGATGATGATGTCAACCATGGGGGATGATTCACCATTTTTGGAGTAAAAAAGTAAAAAGATTAAAAAATAATAAAATAATAAAACTACTTTTTCAACTCGTATTTTCAACTTATCTCCCTAAGGGTTTACTCAAATTTCGAGAGAGATTACTCGTTGGATGAAAAATTTAATTCCTCATCCAAGGAGTACCCATGTGGCATATTTCACATGGACCCCGCTACACGAAAAATGAGAAATACATATGAAAACGTGATTTTCCATATTTCTGAATCGATCTCCTGCCCACTCACATTCCAAGCAGTGAATGTTGATAATTTAATTTTCCATCCATAGTATCCCATAACAGACATTTTATAATTTCAGCACGATAAAATGAGAAATACATGAAAAACGTGATTGCAATCACATTTTTCATGTATTTCTCATTTTATCGTGTAGCAGAGTCCATAAAAAGTATGCAACATGGGTACTCCTTGGATGGAAAATTAAATTGTGCATCCAACGAGTATTCCTTCTCGAAATGTGAGTAAAACCTTAGGGAGATCAGTTCAAAGTACGAGTTGAAAAAGTAGTTTTTTTCTTTTTTTCCCTCTAAAATTTTATGATGTAATCAAATCTTATTTTATCATTTCCACTATTATTTTATAATTTTCTTAGGAGGCCCATTTTAGACCTAAAAATTCCCCTAATGATTTATGTACTTTTCCTATAAATCAACTTATTGTAGGTTTCCTTTTATTTCTATGTATTGTTGATCTGAATTTTCAGCCTCTAAAATTTTGATTTTTAAAATAGATTTGTATACACTTATGGCTACAACATGGACCACATGCACCCTTCTGCTAAATGTGTCATCCACCTTATTTTTCTTACCTTTCATATACTTAATTTCAAAATCGTAAAAAACCAAAAATTCCAGGCATCTAATTTTTCTAGCATTTAAATTTCGTTGTCCAAACAAGTGCTTCAAACCATTATGGCCAGTTCTAAATTCAAAAATTTTCCCCATGATGTAATTCCTCCACATTTTTAAGACATGTATAATGGTTTCCAACTCTAAATCATGAGTGGCATAATTTATTTCATGCTCTTTCAGCTTCCTTGATTCATAACATATTACATGCCCATTTTGAATGAGGACTCCTCCAAGCCCCTCCTTACATGCATCAATGCACTCAATGAAATGTTTATTTGGATCAACAATATTTAGTATAGGTGCACTTGTTAATAACATTTTTAAATGTTGAAGGACTTTTTCACATTTATGAGACAATTCAAATTTCACGCCTTTGTTTTGAAAGGAAGTGATTGGATGGGCTATTTTTTAGAATCCCTTAATAAATATTATATAGTATCATGTTAAGCCCATGAAAAATCTCACTGTTGTCACATTTTTTGGCATTGCCCACTCCTTGATTTCTTTGATATTTTCTAGGTTTACTGCTACCCATTCCTCTGAAATGATATGACCCAAATAATGAATTTGACCTCGATAAAATGATAATTTTCTCATTTTTCTTTACAGTTGATGCTCTCTAAGTACCTGTAACACCATCCTCAAGAATACACCAAAATTTCATCCAAAAACAAAATAACAAACTTATCCAAATTATTCTGAAAAATGTCATTCATAAGACACATGAAAACACTTAGTGCATTACATAATCCAAATGGTACCACAATAAACTCATAATGCCCAAATCAAGTTTGGAATGTTGTCTTACTAATGTCTTCTTCCTTAATTCTTACTTGATGACCTTGATCTAAGATTAATTTTGGAAAACACCTTAGCCCCTATGAGTCGATAAACTAAGTCACTTATTCTTGGAAAAGGGTATTTGTTCTTCATTGTTACTTTATCTAGTTGTATAAAATAAATAAACAATCATAGTGTACCATCCTTTTTTTTAATAAAGAATACCAGGGCATCCCAAGGTGACATACTTGGGCATATGTAACCTTTCTTTAAGATTTAATCTAATTTTATTTGTAATTCCTTAATTTCTAGTATGCTCATCTTCTATGGAAATTTTGACATTGGGGTAGCTCCAGATACCAATTCTATAGAGAAATCAATATCTCTTTTAGGTGACAACCCTAGAATTTTTTCAAATACATCTTTGAATTACTTAAGTACATGGTGGTATTCAATGTTTGGTGCCTAATCCTTGGTTTTATCCACCATGTGGGATGCATAAATTTGGCACACTTTTCTAGAATTTATCTTCAACTGCATGATTGATATTTCCCTAACAAAAATCGGCCTTGGAATTCCCTACGCTTGTCTTTGATGTAATTTTTCATCAACGAAAGTAAATGATTTATATAATAGTCTCATATTGCATGATGTTTTTCCAACCAATCCATACAAATTGGGAAATCATACAATATTAATGCTATGATGTTTAAATATGCCATTGTGCTTAACCGATTCATATTAATATGGCATGCTTTAACAAGTTTATTTATTCTTCTTTTAGATTTTGTATCTAACTGAACTAACCAAATCCTGTCATGCTTGGTTTTCCTTAAGTTAAATCTTTCAACAAGTTTAGGATCAATATGGCTATGACTGACTCCATAATCAATTAAAATATCAATGGGATAGTTGTTTAACTTACCTTCAACTTCAATCATATGTTCTTAATGATCAGTCTGCTTGTTAGCCAATGTTGTACAGATATTGGGCATGCTTCTACCCATGTCCTTCATTGTATCAACACCTTGAATGTGATGGGTGGTCCTCATTTTGTATTCTTTATGAGGGTATTCTTTGTACATGTGTTCTCCTCCACAACCCCAACACCTAATGGGATGAACTCTTGGTCTCTTACTTAATGAAACGGCCCCCTTTAGTTTGTTATGGTTTTTCTGAGTTTTTTTATTTTCCTATGAAATTTCCTTGAAGAATGAAGGTTACAAACCCTTCTTCCTTTACTCCACCTTGGCTCTTTTCTTTTCATCCCAAGTTTTTTGTAAGGAATGTTTTTTTTCCTTGCTTATAAAGGTATTATGCCTTCCTCATAGCTTCATTCAAGTTCCTTGGTTCATCAAATTTAATTATTTCATTATAAAATCATGGAAACCTACTCACAAATATTTGTATTTTTATCTTTTCATCCTTCATGAAATCAACGTACCTCAAAATTCAATGAATTTCCAATCATACTCTTCCATTTTCATATTTCCTAACTTGATTTCGAAGAACTCCATTTTCCTTTCTTGCATAAATATATTTTAAATTATCTCTATGAGATTTTCTTTTCATCCAAGTTTTTTACTTCTCTGTGTTGTTCCCACCAAAATTTCTTTTTTCCCTTCAAGTGATAGATTTTAATTTGTTCCTCTAAATTGGATGAGTAATTATGTAGATAAAGGTATTTTCTCATATATAACAACCAAGTTTCAGTGTCCTCCCCCTTCTCGTGTTCACCATTAAATGTAGGAGGCTTAATCCTCCTAAGCTCTCCTTGCAAACTATCCAAATCAGGCTTCCTTCTCTTTTTCTTCACGGGTGATATACTTTGACTACTCTCTAATTCTAAAGAAATATAACCTCTCTTAGTTCAATGCCTTGATGAGTGATGGTGTTTCCTAAAAGCACTCCTAGAATTCCTTACATCTCATTACCCTTCCCCCTAATTTGTGAATCATGTTCCTTTGCCTACCTAGAATTAGATCTCTAGTTCATTCTCATTTACATGCTCTATAAAATCTTATTGTTAATTTTCTACTACTCTCTTATCGTCCTTTCATTATCATCTTTGTAGCTAGGAACCTCAATTTTAAGACTCCTCATGGTCTCTTCTAGGTTTGTGTCCTCTAGTTTGTCCCTCCCATGTCGATTTGACTTTGTTTCAACGGTTACCCATGCTAGTGTTCATATATATGATCTCTTCTTCATGGCCATAATACCCTTGAGCATTTGTTATATGTTTGGTCCTTGTGTTAGTTCTGCCTTGTAGACCACCTGCAACCTTCTTTTAAAATTTCTAAGATATTACTTGTACTAAACCGAAATCATGGATCGATAAATTAATTCACCTCTTCAATAGCTTTCTATTGTCTATCCATTTTCCCAAAACCAAGTTTTGAGCTGCAAGCTATTGCCTGTGAAAATTTTGGCCCATTTAACCCAATTTCCCCTTATTTTGTCACAATAACTTTTGTCAATTTTTTTGACAATTGCATATCAAAATTTCAAATCAAATTACATGGCTATGTTTTTGTTCCAATATCTTTCTATTGACTACTTTTGCACCCCAATATGAGATTTGACTACACAGTTACACCCCCTGGAAGTGATTGCATATCTCTTTTTCCTTAAATTGTTTCAATCATAACTTCTTCATATTGGCTTTATTTCATGAATGTAATATGTCATTGGAAAGCTCTCTTCGAGCTCTTTTATTTAAGTTGTAAACACTACTTGTATCATGGTTTTTCACCCCTTGAAAATGTCATTTAGGGCCTCAAAAATGCCTTGCAAGTGGCTGACATGAAAAATCAACTAAAATTTTAGAAAAATATGTTAATTTTTTGGTTGGTTTACAACCTTGGACTAGTCAAATCTATCTACAACTATGTTTTGTGACTATTTTGAGTTATGCATACCATTTTTGTGCACCCTCACTCAATTGGAAAATAATTTTTTGGGTATATTTTACTTTCTAGATCTCATTGGATACGAACTAAATTTGCGTACATTTCCTTAAACACATAGGACACATGCAAATTCCCATTTTGAATTTTCATCCCCACCTAGGCCCCACGGTTCACATGGAACATTCCATGTGGAAATCTATGATAGATGTGGCTAAGGTTCCATCCACTTTATTCCAAAATGCACAATATGCACCCTCACAGATTCAACTATTGATATTACTTTAATCCAACAGTCCAATAAGTATCGTGATGAAAGATGCATGGGGGATAAAGTGAAGTTACACCCCCAATGGATCCAATAGTTGAGATCAATCAGATCCAATGTCCTAGATCCATATCATGCTTAAACAAGTGTGGAGGATAAAATAAAGTTGCATCCCTAATGGATCTAACAACCATGATCACTCCCCATCAATGGCCCAGATCACCCATCAAGCTCTAACTTGTGTGGGGGATAAAATGAAGTTGCACACTTTGATGGATATTACGACTAAGATTGTTCAAATCCAATAACTAAGACTCATATCGGGCCCAAACATGTACGGGGGATAAATTGAAGTAACACCCTTAATGTTGTCCAATCATGACATTGGGGTGTCACCTAGCCCCCTCCACCTTCTAACTCAGCTTCCACCTGACATCGTCACCTCACTATTGATGTCACAATATTCGAAATATATATATTGTCAATAGTACTCATTTTCCTAAAATTTTCTTCTGTGCAAATTTTAGCATTTTTGTTACTAAAATTTACCTATTTCTTTGCAAATTTTGAGCTTGTAACCCTAAATTTAACCTTTATATTTGTCATTCCAATGAATCTTGACCTGACTTGAGAATTTATCCATCTTTATTCCCTACATTTTTTTTTCAAACAGTTGCTATGCAACCTGCAACTCTTATTTGTAAGCATATGTAATGAAACCAGCTCCAAAAATAGAAGAAAAGAGAGATCAACGCCTTAGAAATCATCCACTTCGAGGGGGAAACATCCTTTACATTTCATAAATGAACAATTATTGGATGATACAAATGAAAAAACCTCCTTTCTATATATAGGAGTCCATGGGGTCACAATATAGTCCTAGCCGACTGAACAATAATAATGTAAGGACACAACAGTAACAATAGTCGCTTTTTATGGGACACAATAATAACAATATGGGGTTTATAGGGGTACAACAATAATAATAAAGGGGCTACACTAACAACAATAAGGGACTGCACTAGTAATATAGGGACCTAACATGCCCCTCTCCTTCAAAAAAGTGTTGTCCCCAAAGCTTGAGTAGCTCTAGATGCTTCTGTATAAAATTCTCATCCTCCCATGTGGAATCTTCAGTGGTCAAGTTCTTCCACTTAATGAGATACTCTGAAATCGATCGATTTCGTAGCTGTCAAGTTCTTATTTACATGACTGCTTCAGGTTCCAATATTATTTTTCCTTCCTCATCAAGTTCTGGAAATATTGTTTGAACTGGATGTTTGTCACCTATAACCTTATTCATGCATGAAAAATAGAAAATTGGTGCACTTGAGATGAAGCACAAAGTTCCAATTTGTATGCCATAGTACCAATATTTTGCAACACCTTGTAAGGACCATAGTACTTTGGCGATAATTTATTATCCTTCTTAGCTTGCTTGAGGGAGATTTTTCTGTATGGTTGTAGCCATAAAAATACCCAGTCTCCTACATCAAAACTTCTCTCACTGAGATGTTGATTTTCCTGTTGTTTCATTCGATTTTGTGCCAAATTTAGGTTATCCTTTAAGAATTGGAGAACTTGGTGTTGATGCTTGATGTGATCTTCCACTGCTTGAACCTTATAATTTTCTCTTAAAGATGATGTGATGGACAGTGGATGATACCCATAAAGTGCCAAAAATGGGGTCATTTTTGCTGCAGTATGGAAGGAAGTGTTATACCACCATTCAGCTAGAGGTAACCACCTGACCCATTGTGTTTTTTTATCAGATACAAAAAAACGAATATATCCTTCCAAAAAAAAATCATTATTTCATTTTTCCCATCAGATTGAGGATGATAAGATGAACTATGAGCTAGTTAAGTACCAAAACAAGAAAATAATTCCGTCCAAAACTCTCCAGTAAAAATGGGATCTCTGTCACTTACAATAATCTATGGGTTTCCATGTAGCTTTTGAATTGTTTCCATAAATGTAGTAGCAACTGTACTTGCTTTAAATGGATGAGATAATGCACAAAAGTGTGCATTCTTGGTAAGTCTATCAACTACCACCATGGTGACACTCTCTCCTTCGGACCTAGGTAAAACTGTGATAAAATCCATTGAAACCTCCTCCCAACATTGACTTGAAATGATTAAAGGTTTTAGAAGACCCGAGGTCTTAATTGTCTCAACTTTATTTTGCTGACAAACCAAGCATTCTGCCACAAACTTTTGAATATCAGATTTAAGGCCATCCCAAAAAAATTATTTCTTCACCGTGTGGTAAGTTTTTAAAAATCATGAGTGTCCTCCTAAGGGAGAGGTGAGAGGTGTGCAATTCCAAAAGAATTTTTTTTTTTAATTGGGAATTCTTACAAAGATATAAGTGATCTTTGTACCATAAGGAATAATTTTTCCAACTAAATGCATCAGATGTACTAGGATCTTGCTGCAAATTTTGAATGAGTATCCACACTTCTTCGTCATTCTTCCATTCATCCTTTGCTTCGGTTATCCAATCTCGTTGGATAATATAAATGGCACAAAGAAATGCTTCCACCTCTTCATCCTTTATTGAGAGTGCATCTGTAACAACATTTAGCTTCCCTTTTTTGTAGATGATTTCAAAGTCATAACCCAACATCTTTGTGACCCATTTTTGTTGCTCTTCTGAAGATAGTATCTATTCCAAAAATTATTTAAGACTATCATGATCAGTGTTTACCTTTAAGTTTCTTCCCATTAGGTAAGGTTGCCATTTCTTTAGTGCATGTAGTATTGCCAAAATTCCCTTCTCATAAATAGATTTCTGTAAATACTTTCCTTTGATTGGATGACTTTCAAAAGTAATGGGTCTTCCTTCTTGCATTAAAACAACACCAATTCCAATTCCTAAGGCATCACATTCCACAATAAAGGTTTTTGTGAAGTTTGGCATAGCTAAGACCAATGTTAGGCACATTGCCTCTTTAAGATGTTCAAAGGCCTTAGTTTCTTCAGGAGTCCATGAAAATGCATCTTTCTTCAATAATGTTGTTATAGGTGCTACTATTCTCCCATAATTCTTAACAAATTTGTGATAATACCCTGTTAACCTGCGAAATCCTCGCAATTGCTTTATGTTTGTGGGGAATTTATATTCCTTAATGGCTTTAATTTTGTTAGGGTCTACCTTAACACCCTCATGAGATACAATATGACCTAGATATTCCACCTCTTGTACTCCAAAGAAACATTTGTAGGTTTTTGCATATAATTTTTTCTCTTCCAATAGTTTGAGTACCCTGTCAACATGTTGACCATGATCCTTCCAAGACCTGTTGTAGATTATTATATCATCAAAAAATACTATCACAAATTTTCTAAGGAAGGGTTTAAAAATGGAATTCATCAACCCTTGAAATGTAGAAGGTGCATTGGTAAGGCCAAAATGCATGAACAAAAATTCATAATTACACTCATGAGTTCGAAATATTGTTTTTAGAATATCTTTAGCCTTCATTCTAATTTGGTGCTATCATGAATGAATATCCAACTTGGTAAAATAAATTGCTCCATGTAATTCATCCAATAATTCATAAATCACGAGAATGGGAAATTTATCTATAATGGTGATATTATTGAGCTCCCTATAATCCGAACACATGCGCCATGATCCATCCTTTTTGTGCACCAATACTACTGGAGCAGAGAAAGAACTTTGACTAGGTTGAATTATACCAGCCTCTAACATTTCCTCAATCATACATTCAATTTCTCTTTTAGACATAAGGATTTCTGTAAGGCCTGATGTTTGGAGGAACGCTTCCTGGAATCAAATGAATAGCATAACCATGATAACTAATAGATGGGAGTCCTTTGGGAGTTTCAAACACCTTTGAATGATTGTCCAAGACTTTTTGGAGATCTGGAGAAATATATTATTTTGATGTTGGAGCTTCTAGTGAGCATAATTGTGCAATTACGCATCGGTGTTCTTACTTCAGAAGCTTTTCCATGACATTAGAGCTTATTATATTTCCCAACTTCCCTGCGATACCCTGTAATTCAACTTCCTTTCCTTCAGAAAAAAATAAATAAATAAATAAATAATAAATATATAAATAAATAAATAAAATAAAATAAATAAATAATAAAAAATAAAAAATTCAAGAAAATTTCTTGAAAATTAAAAGCTACTATCCCCAAATATTGTAACCATTGTACTCCTAGTAACCACCTGCCACTTACTGGATGAGGTGGAGGCTGTTACCTAACAACTAACTTCTCTGGTAGTGAGAGGTTTTGTTTTTTATTTTGTTGTTGGAATGAGACACGCAGTGTAGAACTAAAGTATAGAGGAAAAAAGTGACAAAATGAGAATATAAGAAGAAAAAGACTTGCAGACCTGAGTGCTTTGTGCGACCCTTTTTGGAAAAGGTGTCAAGGTTGTGAAGAGATGGTTAGCTCTAGTTTTAATTTCCAGATTATTAATCTCAAGACGGCACCTCTAACTCTCTGAATTTTAGGAAATAAAATTGTTATTAAGTATTTTTTTTGTCATCCAAGTATAAGACTTTGAAACAGAATGCTAGGGACAACAAAATATTTTGTTGAAAGATTATATGGTGAATTACTGAAATTACTTTGGATATCTCATGCATTTAGAACTATAAAAATATTACAGTAGATGTTGAAAAGAAAGTAGATATTTCATTTTTTTAGATTAACTATTTGAGATATATAAATATACTTGAATCTCACAAAACAAGCATGTTCTAGTATCTAAGAACCAATCATACAACATAGAGTGTATGTTTAAGAGAAGGGTTGGTAGTTAGAATTGGCTAGTATTCTTTATTAATTTTCTTTTATCAGTATGATGAATATATTGGCTAGGAGATGTAGATACTCAGGTACTTGGGGTGACTGAGGAAACACCATTTGTGGCCTTGGGCTGGGAACACTAGTGCTTGCTCACTCTGAAGAAATACCTAACAAGGGTGATCTTTGTGCTCCCATGGTAATTTGTCTAGCTGAGGATTCTTCTCATCTTAAACTCTCATCTTCATGTGGTTTCCTTAGGACTGAAGAAACCACTGAGAAGCTTGTGGTTTGAAGAACCTATTTATTTATCAATGGCTTTCCCAATGAAGATGTTAGGTCCCTATAATACTATGTATTCCCCTTATTGTTATTGTTAGTGTAGCCCCTCTATTGTTATTTTTATGCCCATGTATCCCCCGTGTTGTTATTGTGGTGCCCCATAGAAGCCCACTATTGTTATTATTGTGCTCTTACATTATTATTGTTATGTAGGCTTTGATTATATTGTAACCCCTTAGACTCCTATATAAACCAAAGAGGTCTAATAATTTGTATCATTCAAGAATTGTTCATTTATGTAATGTAAACGAGGATTCCGCTTCGAAGAGGACAATTTTTAAGTCTTTGATCTATCTTTACTTATGTTCTTTGAGCTAGTTGCATAACATTTGGTATTAGAGATTTGGAATCTAGGGTTTCACTTATTCAAAAAGTTCATCCTGGAATTTTCACTATAATTTTTTTTCTATGAGGCTTCAGAAGCTAAAATTGCAACCAAGTGGAGTCGAAATATTGGAGAACTTTGTGTATGAATTTCAGATCTTGGTTTGTTGTATTTTCGGATACATGATCCAAGGAAGTCAGGATTTTGTAGGCTCCATAATTTCATCTCAAATAGGTGGTCTAGAGAAAATCATCATAACTTTCTCTCCGAGCATCAAATTTGAATTTCATAAAAAGAGATTGAAATTGCACGGACTGCAGTTTTTCAAGTATCATTTTAAAGGTCAAAGGTTGAAACATTGATATGTGGCACTCCCTACAAGTTCTCTCTACTAAACCAGTCTATAATCAGGCTACCATGGGAAATTTGGCATAACTATTTCTTGAAGAATCCAGACTCGGTATGACTTGTGGGGTTACAAAGAAGACTCAGAGGGCTACCATAGGATGAAATTTCAAATCTTGGAGATCCGAAATTACAGAGATACAATAGTTTCAATATCGGGCTCCTAAAAGAAAGAAAAATGTGTGTATTTTTTTAATTTTTGCATAACTTTTGTTTGAAAAAGCAGTTTGAAGTGATTTAAAGGGCATAGTGAAGTGTGAAAATTCCTAGACCTAGAATCCTACTGGTGCAACTGATGAAAATTATTCTATTTTTTATTTACTTGAATAAATTATTTACAGTGTTCTATTGTAAATATAGAAAATTCATACACTACAACCTTCACAAATTAACTACGGAAAAAATAAATGTGCAGAAACAAAATCTGAGCAACAATAAATCATAATAGACACATGATACCGTTGTTTTTGGACCAATGTCCCCTCAAAAACCCACTGCAAGAAAACTGGTGCAACAACTGAGAGTTTTTTTATTGTGCGGTAATTGTTTGAATACAGTATGGGATGACTGGCTGGATATCCTCACAGAGAATCTGAATAACAAAGAGCTAGTGAGATTACCTCACACACTGACACTGGAAGCCCAAACTCGCCAAACCCTGTAATGACAATCCATCCACTACCTCTGCATAATCTCTGTGTCACTCTGTGTGGGGACTATGTCACTACTACTGGGTGGCTCTTTTGTTGGTTAGATCTGACCCTCTAGCCTCTCCCAGTCTCACACCTCGGCTCTCCGGCACTGGATTTGAATGATCCTTAGCTGAATCACTGACTTCCTCAAGGCTATTATGCTGCCTCTATTGGCTCTGCGTAGTTGCTACGATGCCCCTCTACGTACTGCTCTGTCTTCTCTAAAGTGTATTCCCCGGCTCAGGAAAATCTCCTACCGGAAATTATCTCTACCCCTCTCTGCAATAATCACTCGATCAATCTTCTATCTAAGCACTGCTCACTTCAGAATTTCGATCTCTAGACTTTGTCTATGTATTTTTCAAATGATCCATCAAGTCCTTCTTATAATCTTCTCATTGAGACTTCAACGTTCGAGATTAAATCGTTAATCAACAGCTAAGATTAAATTTTGACTCGATCTTTGTCTTCTCTAGAAGATTCACACTGTGTTTTATTAATACACTTTCATTTTTTTATTTTCCTAGGTTTAGACTTAGGGTCCCATTAAAAATAATTAATTATTTTAATAAAACACACTCTTAGTGGAATTTTCAAAAACGATTCCTGGGTTCTTTAGAATACATGTGCCTAAGTCTCCCTACAAATTTTGAAACTTAGAGCACACCCGATGCTACCCAAATCAACACTCCCTCTTAGCAAGGAATGTGCTCTAGCAATACAACCAGTTGAAGTACTACTCTGATTTTTTCACATCTCCCCCTGCGATGTTGATGTATGACACTGTGTTGTTGCTGACCCTACATGTCACTGCCAACTGCTACTGAACTATAACTTTGTTGCTTACTGCAACAGAAAAACATCCAAACCTAAACTAAGTGTTCAGTAGGATACATCTCATGCTGAAGATCTTACTACTAATAGTCTTTTTCTTGTCCCTCTGAAGCCTTTGCATTGTTTTTGTCTCTACATTTTGCCTTCATGCATTGCTACCAACTCTGCTCAACGTTGCTCAATATCTAGCGCTCTCTAGCCACTACGTTGTCACTTATGCACTCCTCTGCATCAACTGGAACTTGTCCATCCTGTTACCTCTCATTTTGTGCTCATGTATCAAGGTGATGATCTGAGAGGTGGATTCCTTAAGGATCCTACTCAATCTGCAGTTATGTTGAACTACCGTTCTAGATCACCCCAACACTTCCCTGGCGATATATGGGAAATCATCGCAAATTCCTCCTCTATCATTGTTGTTGCAGCCTGCAAATCATGCTTTTCATATTCATCTTTTTTCTTAAGAGGAAAATGTGTGGCGTATTGTCCCATCTCGCACACCTGAAGCACTTGATCTTGGAAATATCCTTCTTCCTTCTGTGGTTGTCCTGCTGCCCCTTTGATGCAAGGGCTGCATTCTCCCCCTCCTCCTTGGGCTTCGAACCACTGTTATTGTTTCCATAAAGTTTGCACATGAGCAGATCTCTCCTCATCTCCTCTTGCTGAAGAGCTTCCCACATTGATTCCTAGTCTGGTAACTTCTCTCTGCCCAAGATGCTCTGGACAAAGACTTGATAGTCTTCGGACACTTAATTGAGGGCTATTCTAACCATCTTTGTTGCCTACGGAGTTAATCCCATATCTTCCAGCTAATATCGGTTCTCCTGAAGTCTGGACAAGAACGGATAAATGTGCTCTCCCTTTTTCATCCTGGTAGTCTACATCTTCTCCTCCAAGAACATGTTCTGCTACTTGGAACACCCCTCATACAGCGTAGCCAATGCTTCCCACGTCTCCCTAGCTTTCCCTTTGCCAGAAATGTGTGATACAATATGATCCTTCACTCTATCAACAATCAATCTCTTGGATTTTTCCATGTTCTTCTTGAAGGCTCTCAATGGTGCGACATCTACCGGTTTAGCCTATGCACTATCGATAAAGTTCTTGAGGTCATGTTCATCTAGAAGAAAGGAGATCCTTGCCTTCCAGATTACATAGTTGGAGGTACCATCCAACCGATCTTGGTCACACAACCCACTAGCTACAATCTCACCCAATCACTGTCGATCTGCTGCCTCTAACCCTTTGCGCAACTGACTCTACACACTCCATGTTGGAGCAAGCCAAATAATTCACAAACTCTGTTGCTTCTGCATGGGAAATTATATTTTCTTGGGAAAGAAACTCTTTGAGGTCATAAATCCCCAAATGTGTCTTATCTTCTGACACTTTCTACACCAGCAATCACTACCTCACAAAAGTTGCATCCTTCCAACTATTCATCTGCGCTGATCTATCTGCCACTGGAAAACTGCAAACCGGAATATCCTACCCCTCTATCGACTCACTTAGAGAGATATTTCCTTGCAGATCTAGCCCTCCTGGCTTGGACTGTGTAATCACTGGGAGATCGATATGCACCTTACGCAACTCTTTGATCCTTGACTTCTTCTTCAACACTGGATCTACTGGATCTTCTCTCTTGCTCCTCCCACACTGCTAAACAAGCTCTGATACCATGTGAAATTTACTAGATCTGGAGTCCTACTGCAATAGCTGATGAGAATTATTCTATTTTTTATTTACTTGAACAAATTATTTGTGGTGTTCTACTGTAAATATAAAAAACTCATACACTACAGCCTTCACACATTAACTACAAAAATAGATAAATGTACGGAAAATAAATTTGAGAAACAATAAATCACAGACACATGACACCATTGGTTTTGGACCAATGTCCCTAGAAAAACCCAATGCGGGGAAAACGGTGCAACAACTAAGGGTTTATTTATTATATAGTAATTTTTTTAATACAATCTGGGATTCCTTGTTGGATATCCTCACAAAGAATCTAATTGACAAAGAGATAGTGAGATTACCTCACACACTAATAGTGGAAGCCCAAACTGGCCAAACCCTGGAATGACAAGCCCTCCACTACCTCTATGCAGTCACTGCGCCATCTCTGCATCACTCTGTGTGGGGACTGCATCACTGCTGCTGGGTGGATCTTCTACTGGCTGGATTTGATCATCTAACCTCTCCCGATTTCACACCCTGACTCTCTAGCACTAGATCTGAATGATCCTCAGCTAAATCACTAACTTCCTCAAGGGTATTGCAATGCCTCAGTTGGCTCTGCGTAGCTGCTATGCTACCCCTCTGTGTACTGATCTTTGTCTTCTCTGAAGTGTATTCCCCGGCTCAGGAAAATCTCCAACCAGAAATTATCTCTACCCCTCTCTATAAGAATCACTCAATCGATCCTCTATTTGAGCACTTCTCACTTTATAATTTCGATCTCTAGACTTTGTCGATGTATTTTCCAAATGATCCATCAAGTCCTTCTTATAATCTTCTTATTGAGACTTCAACGGCCGAGATTAAATCGTTAATCAATGACTAACATTAACTTTTGACTTGATCTTCGTTTTCTCTAAAAAATTCACACTCTGTATTATTAATGCCCTTTAATTATTTTATTTTCCTATGTTTAGACTTAGGGTCCCAATAAAAATAATTAATTATTTTAATAAAACACACTCTGAGTGGAATTTTCAAAAATTATTTTTGGGTTCTTTGGAATACATGTGCCTAAGCCTCCCTACAAATTTTGAGACTTAGAGCACATCTAATGCTACCCAAATCAACACTCCCTCTTAGCAAGGAATGTACTCTAGCAATACAACAAGCTGAAGTACTGCTCTCATTCTGCCACATCTCCCTCTGCACTGTTGATGTCTGACACTCTTTCCTTCCAACACTGTGTTGTTTCATTTGTGTTGTTGTTGTCCCTGCATGATGTTGCTAACTGCTACTTCACTGCAACTCTGTTTCTTACTACAACAGAAAAACATCCAAAACTGAAATAAGAATTTTGTGGGATACATCTCATGCCGAAGATCTGACTGCTGCTAGTCTCTGTGTTGTCCCTTTGAAGCCTTTGTGCTACTGCTAACTCTACAGTGTGCCTTCCTGCACTACTGCCAACTCTTCTCTGCGCTTCTTAGTCTCTGACTCTCTCTAGCCAGTGCGTTGTCACTTCTGCACTCCTCTGCACCAACTAAAACGTGTCCATCTTGCTACCTCTGATTTTGGGCTACCATAGCAAGGTGATGATCTAAGAGGTGGACTCCTCCAGGATCCTGCCCAATCTGTAGTTCTGTTGAACTAATGCTCTAGATCACCCCAATGCTCCCCTAGCTATATATGGGCAATCATCATGAATTCCTCCTCCTCTATCTTTGTTGTTGCAGCCTGCGGATCATGCTTCTCATCTTTTTCCCTCTTCTTGAGAGGAAATTGTGTGGCGTAATGTCTCATCTCGCCACACCCAAAGCACTTAATCTTGGAAAGATCCTTCTTCCTTTTGTGCTACTCCTATTGTCCCTTTGATGCAAGGGTTGCATTCTCCTCCTCCTCCTTGGGCTTCGACCCACTATTGTTGTTTCCATCAATTTTTCACTTGAACAAATCCCTCCTTATCTCTTATGGTTGAATAATTTCCCACATTGATTCCCAGTCTGGTAACTTCTCCCTGCCAATAATGCTCTGGATAAAGATCTGATAGTCTTCGAACACTGAATTGAGGGGCAGTCTGCCATCTTTGTGGCCTACAGAGTTGATCCCACAGCTGCCAGGTGATCTTAGTTCTATTGAAGTCTGCACAGGAACGAATCAATGTGCTCTCCCTTTTCCATCCTGGTACTCTGCATCTGGAAGACCCCTCACATAGCATAGCCAATGCTTTCCACATCTCCGTAGTTGTCCTTTTGCCAGAAATGTGTGACACAATATGATCCTTCACTCCATTTAGGATCAATCTCTTGGATCTTTCCATTTTCTTATTGAAGGGTCTCAATGGTGCGACATATACCATTTCAGCCTGTGCACTGTCGATAAAGTGCTTGAGGTCATGTTCATCTAGAAGGAAGGAGATCCTTGCCTTCCAGATTACGTAGTTGGAGGCACCCTCCAACCGATCTTGGTCATGCAACCCACTGGTTTCCATCTCACCAAACCATTGTCGATTTGGTGCCTCTAACCCTCTATACAACTGGATCCATGCACACCCTGCTGGAGCAAGCCAAATAATTTGCAAACTCTGTTGCTTCTACACGGGAAATCATAGTTTCTTGGGTAAGAAAATCTCTAACGCTTTCTGCACTAGCAATCACTTCCTCACAGAAATTTTTTCCTTCCAGCTGTTGATCTACGTTGATTTGTTGCGTTTCTCCCTCTGCCACTGGAAAACTACAAACTAGAAAATCCTATCTCTCTCTTGGCTCACTCATAGAGAAATTTCCTTGCCTATCTAGCCCTCCTGGTTTGGACTGCACAATCATTGGGATATCGATCTGCAGGTTACAAATCTCTTTGATCCTCAGCTTCTTCTTTAACCCTGGATTTACTGGATTTTCTCTCTTGGTCCTCCTTCACTACTAAACAAGCTCTGATACCATGTGAAAATTCCTAGATTTGGAATCCTAATGCAGTAGTTGGTGACAATTCTTCTATTTGTTATTTACTTGAAAAAATTATTTATGGTGTTCTACTACAAATATATAAAAATCATACACTATAGCCTTCATAAATTAACTGCAGAAAAAAGTAAATTTGCGGAAACAAAATCAGAGCAAAAATAAATCATAAACACATGACACCGTTGTTTTTGGACCAATGTCCCCGGAAAAACCCAATGCAGGAAAATCAGTGGAGCAACTGAGGGTTTTTTATTATGCAGTAATTTTCTTAATACAATCCAGGATGCCTTGTTGGCTATCCTCACAAGGAATCTAATTGAAAAAGAGCTAGTGAGATTACCTCACACACTGAAAATGGAAGCAAAAACTAGCCAAACCCGGGAATGACAAGCCCTCCACTGCCTCTGCGTCACTCTGCGTGGGGACTACATCACTTCTGTTGGGTGGCTATTCTGATCGCTATATCTGACCCTCTGGCCTCTCCTAGTCTCACACCCTAACTCTCCAGCACTGGATCTAACTGATCCTCAGCTGAATCACTGACTTCCTCAAGGCTATTGTGATGCCTCTGTTGGCTCTGCTAGCTGCTACGCTGCCCCTCTATGTACTGCTCTTTGTCTTCTCTGAAGTGTATTCGTTGGCTAAGGAAAATCTCCAACTAAAAATGATCTCTGCCCCTCTTTGCAATAATCACTCGATCGATCTTCTATCTAAGCACTGCTCTCTTCAGAATTTCGATCTCTACACTTTGTCGATGTATTTTCCAAATGATCCATCAAGTCCTTATAATCTTCTCGTTGAGACTTCAACATGCAAGATTAGATCGTTAATCAATGGCTAATATTAACCTTTGACTTGATCTTCATCTTGTCTAGAAGATTCACACTCTGTTTTATTAATACCCTTTAATTATTTTATTTTCCTAAGTTTAGACTTAGGGTCCCATTAAAAATAATTAATTATTTTAATAAAACACACTTTGAGTGGAATTTCCAAAAACGATTTCTGGGTTCTTTGGAATACATGTGCCTAAGCCTCCCTGCAAATTTTGAGACTTAGAGCACATTCGCTGCTACCCAAATCAACATGAAGCATAGATATCGTTGTTTGATTCCAAAATGCCTTTACACAAAAAATAGACACACCTAGTAAGCAACGAGAAAACTCTTCTATGATGCATGAAGAAGAGGAGGAATTGTAGCATGATATATCAAATTTACGAGACCAAATGCAACATTTTTTTCTCTCGCAAAAAGTAACATAAAATGGATTGGAAGCCATGAGGAATGTTAAGATAGATGGTATAAAAAGGGACATGGGAGTTAAGATAGATTGTATAAAAAGGGACATGGGAGTTTTGAATGATGGTTTAAAATCATACATGGAAGCAATGATGAATGTCAAGATAGAGGGGTTGAAGGAAGGTTTGGCAAAGTTTCTAGAAGAAAGGCTTCCCAATGGTGACAAGGTAATCCATGAAAATCATGATGAGGATAAAAGGAATATGAATTATGATTTTAGAGACTCCAATGTTGGGTTTAAGAACCACCACATTCAAAAGATTGATATGAGGAAGTTTGATAGGAAGGATTCGGTAACATGGATACTACACATGGAGAAATATTTTGATCTTCGGGATGTGCAATACACACAAAAGGTGTCCATTACATATTTATATTTAGAACCCAATCAGTTTTTATGCACTAGGGGAATTTTGAGGTCTAAAATGGGCCTCCTAAGGAAAATGTACAATCAAAATTCACTTTATGAGAACCAATCACATTTTAGGGGATGATATCATCCCTAATGGTTGAAGTGGCATTGCTCGAGTTAAAGGTACTTATTTGTCACATTCTCAATGGTGGATAAAAACTCATGGTTAACCATGGTAGTGCTATAAGTACTTTTAAAGTCAAAGTAAAGTACTCATAATAAATGTCATTTCACACTTTTTGAATAAAAATATATTATTGTCATTTAATATTTCTTGAAAGAAACAATGTATATCCCTATACATTTATTATATTATTTTATTTTATTTTATTTTTCTATAGTATATTAATTACATGTTATTATACAATTTAAATAATATAAATTTTAATTAATAGCATATAATATAATTAAAAATTATAAATTTATATTTATATTTTATTTTAAGTTATTTAAGTACAAAGGACAAATGCATTAGTTGTTCAATGATAATTAATTTTTCTTGAAAAACTCATTCTTATTTATAGTCACATCAATAAAAAAAATTATTAATTTTATTTTGGTGCAACTTTGAATTGAATTTAACTATGGTTACATGGATTGTGGTGCAAAAAGTGAATTGAAAATTCATAAATATTATTTTATTGGTTTAGATATTATTTTATTATTTCCTTAGGAGACCCATTTTAGACCTCAAAATTCCCCTAATGGTGTCGGTGGCTTTGTTCTCATAATCCACTTGCCACTTGGTAAATTTTTACAGAGGAAATGATAGCACATTATGAGGATACAAAGAGAAACACCTTCTTTAGCCAATTGATAAATTTCAAACAAAAGGGTTCAATGGCGAAGAACGTTGAGGACTTTCAAAATTTGAATATCAAAGTAACTAATATTCCAGAGGAGCATAGGATTTGAGAGTTTGAGTGGTAATTCATGCCAATGCATTCAACAAAACCAACTTCGACCTTATCTTCACTTGGCAGCACCTAATGCAGCAACTATTGCAATAAAACTTTGAGAACTTTGATCTCCCAAACTATAGCTCGAAATGCAGAGAGAGTGGTGCCAAAATTTCAATTTTCTTCAACTCTATAAGTGTACCCAAAACTGAATCCAGAAATTCCTTCTCCTTCACTTTTCAAACTTCTCTTGTTGCAGATTCCAGATCAAATCCCGAGTTGCAGTGAGATGGTTCCAAGTGAGTTCGATTCCACTGTATATATAGGCTTGAGATGAGCTTCAATTCGAAGAATTGAGTCCAACTTGATTACCTTAAGGCCGACTTGGTGTGGAGGCTTCATAAATCATACTTTACTCAATACTTGACCTATTTGCATGATTCAAAAGCCCAATATGGGAACTTTATCCATTGGTCACTCAACAGTTTAGGCACTGCAATGCCATGGACTAGATTCCTGACCAAGGCAATCTATCCAGGTGGGACTAGCATGGACTAAAGATTTCATCGTGTATAGGTAACATCAGGCTTACTTACTAACCATCAACCCAAGGAACTAGGTGCACATCCACCCAATGCCACTCTCCCAACCAGACATCAACACAAAATTCTGACCCGATGTCTTTCCAAGCAATGCTTCACTCACAAAGCCTCATCACACCTCAATCCAATAGATCAAGAATAACCAATCTCTCCCAATAAAACTGATTGGTAAGCAACATGTTATCAAAACCTTTGAGAGATTCACCTGTACAAACACAACCCCAATTAGTAATACATGTTCAAGTATATAATCAAAGAAAACCTGCAGGGTTTCGATGTTGCTTTTCAGCTAATTTCAATAGGACTATCACTTGAATCTTTGAGAGAAGATTCCTCATACACTTTCCTTTTCTACTTTTCATGTAGAAACATATTATTCAATCGGATCATGCTTTCGTTGTTATAGTAGTACCAAATCATTCTCTAATCATGACTATAATTCTTACTCATGGTCTTCAGTAAGACTTATGTTTTTTAGTCCTGGTCTAGTGCATGATACATGAGGTAGAGAACCATAACCATTTCTTATTTTATCCAGGTTCCCTATTAATCTAGGGAGATCAACTTCTTCTTTTAGGTGTTGGACAATCTTTCATGGCTTCCATCCTTATAATCATACCTATCAGCTTCTCATCTTTATGATGTACCTGCATAGCTTTAGACAGCAAGAAAAACCAAAACTATAGAAGCATAAAGTTGCCATATCAGAATCACGTAAGCTTTTTCAACTTTATACATATTAGATACCCAAACAGGAGACATATATTCTTCAAAAATTTTACTAGAGACTTTTATCATAAACCCTAGACTACTTCACAATGTCTTTCATTATATCTAGGGTTTCAATGTTTCTTTCAAAGGTATAATATACCTTGCTACAACATTTGGTAAACCCTAGAACCAATATAGATTTACAAGATATCTTACAACCTTTAAAATTCACATGTTAGACTTTCCACTAGGGATTCATACAAATATTAGATTTCATACAAAAGAGTCAATCAAGATTGATTACAACTCATACATTGTCTTTCACTAGATTTAGTTACATAGCCTATATTTCAAATCAATTATCAAAACATTTCATGAAGAGCTTGTACTAGGGTTTAATGTAAATCCTAGAATTCATTAAACACACTGTGAGTAACTTCTATTAGGATTTGATGTAAACCCTAGATTTTCCATTGATAAATTTACAGCATACATTATATAGATTCAAATGAACATGCATACTAGAGAATTTAATCATTACAAGGATTCATTTAGACCCTAGACTTTTCAATCATCATCCTATATCTTTCAAACTTTGACTAATGTTTGTTTCCAAACCCTAGATTCTTAGGACCATTAGAAAATAGGTCAACACACATATCTAAGAGATCACCATTATAAGCACATCATATGTTAGTCAACATTAATACATTAGACACACACACACACACACACACACACACACACACACACACACACATATATATATATATATATATTCCTAGATTAGGCTTGGGATTCAATCAAGAAAACATATACCTAGGGTTTCATTCCTAAGACTTTTCATAACAAGTATTTTACCTGTTAGACCTAACCAAAACCTAGTGTTTCGGTTCATTGTCAAATCAAACCCTTATTATATTAGACTTCAGAGGTTCGGGATTTCTAACAACATCATTTTAACTCAAGAAAGTCTAGAGCTTCCATGATCATATCAAAATCCCAAACTTGACAATATCAAATAGCAATTTCTTCATAAATATCCCTAAATAGGTTTAGGGTTTACCACATTATCAACATACCCTTAGGTTAGGGTTTTCTAGAGAACCTCTTTAAAGTTCTATTTATATAAGCAATAAGAGGTGTATAAGGTGGGTAAATTCATCAGTTGATGAATCATCCCAAACAAGAATCCTTTTAGGATTCAGTAGAGCTAGGCATAGCAACGGTTAGTAACATAGAGATGGATATTTAAAGCGAGTAACAAGACTTTATATATTAATACATAATTTTAATTCTTTGACAAACCTTTTGACTTTTGTAACCTTCTTATTTGATTCTTGAAGCCTTCTCCATGATTCTTGAACATCCAGTAGATTGATTCCTAAACAGGGAATAGAGGTAGAAAAGTGATTAGTATTTAATATAACCAAATATTAAATAAATATATGAAGACAAATAGAGGGAATGAAATACTTATCTTGAGGATTTATTGTGGGCTCCCTCCCAAGATTGAGGAAAAATCTAAAATTTATAAAACAAAGAAATATATTTCCAAAAAGATGTTAAACCTATACTACATAAAATATATAAATGAAATATAAGAGAGAAGGGGCTTAGTAGTGCAAGTCTCTGTTGATCTTCTTCAGGATTTTCTTTCTTGGGGGGTGATGTTTCTTCAACCATGTTAGCATGATCTCTGTCTCTTTTCTTACTCTTAGGGTTGTTAGGGCAATAACTCCTATAGTGTCCCATCTTGTGACAATGATAACACTCAATTTTGGACAAATAAACCTTATTCTTTGGTTCCTTCTTCTTGAATATTCCTTTATGATGAGCAACATAAGCATTTGAAACTTCTTCATTGTTGATTACCATGGAGACTCTTAATTCTTCTTGAATGCATGTTTTCCATAGCTCCTCAAAGGTGGTTGTTTCTTTCCAGTTGTCGAGAGTTGAAGCAAAGGAACCCCAAGAAGGTGGTAGTCCCAGAATGGTTGTAATTACTAGTTCTTTATCGGGTAATATTTAATCAATGGTAAGAAGCTCATTCCTTATCCTTGTTATCCTCACAAATAAAGAGGAAACAATATCCTCCTTTGTCATATTAGTAGTTCTTAGTTCATTATTCATTCTTGCCACGTTTCCAATGTTCTTAATGGTGAATATTTTTCACAAAGCCTCATACATTTACTGAGCATGATCAATATTTCCTATGAAGGGGACAGGATTTTCCTTTATGCCTTCAACCATCAAAGTCATAGCTACTAATTCTAGTTCTATGTACTTCACCCTATCAGCATCACTTGATTCTTTTACAGACCTTTTTATATTTCTGACTAAATCTAAGACCTTGTTATTTTCAAGGATAATGTCAATCCTTTTCTTCCAAGACCTATAATTTGTAGCTCCTTCAAGCTTGTTCTCCACCTTGATAGTGTTAGACATATTTCTTGAAGATAGTGAAGACTTCTTTCCTCTAGTGAAATTCTTATAACTTCCTTGATCAAGTCCTTGAGACTGCCTTTTTCCTTCTTCTTTCAACAAAGCTCTGATACCTTGTTAGAGAATCAGAAAGGCAACAAGATCCTCTTGTTCTTGATTATTTACTTGTGATCTCCTTTAATTCTTATTATGTTCTTCTTATCTTTCTTCTTATTATTTCATCAAGAAAATATCAAAGAAAATACACATAGATCAAGAACACCAGAAGTAGACCAACAGCCAGGGCAAAACCCCACTCTTGGAAAAACCCAGACAATAATTCTTCCTTCAATAGTGATTCTTGAGACTCTAGACCTTGACTCGGACTTCCTCCACACCAAGTCAGCCTTCCTTGTGATCCTCCCTGAATCTAGCAGTAGCAGCAGCAGGAGTAGTAGCACTATGATGTAGTTTCTTCGACCTAGAACTTCAACCTTGCTTAATGGGACTTCGATCTTGAGGTAGAGACTTCGATCTAGCCTCAAAGATTTCGATTTAGGCCCAATAAAACTTCTCCAAGCAGCAGTATTTAGGAAAACCAACTTTGACCTTCTCTTCACTTGGCAGCAGCACCTTAGTAACGCCTAATGCAACAATTATTCCAGTAAAACTTTGAGAACTTCGATCTCCCAAACCATAGCTCTAAAATCAGAGAGAGTGGTGCCAAAATTTCGAATTTATTCAACCCTATAAGTTTACCCAAAACCGAATCCAAAAAGTCCTTCTGCTTCACTTCACAAATTTCTCTTGTTGCAACTTCCAAATCGAATTTATGTGTTGCAGTAAGATGGTTCCAAGTGAGTTTGATTCCACTATATATAAAGGCTTAAGATGAACACAAATTCCAGGGCTTGAGGTCAATTGATCACCTTAAGGCCGACTTGGTGTGGAGGCTTCATAAATCATATTTTACTCAATACTTGACCTATTTGCATGATTTTAAAGCCGAATATGGAAAAATTTAAGTATGAAATAATCTTATAGACTTGTAATAAAACCTAGAAGTCCAAAATAGGGACTTTGACCTCAAATAAATATGACCCAAGCATGAAACCCATGCTTTAATAAGTCATTTAATAATAATATAAAAAAAAAATTCTTTATTCTTTTGACAAGTACAATAAGTATTAACTCAAGTACAATTTATGCGTACTGAACCTAGTTACATTCTTCAACAATATTTACAAAATTAAATCCATTAAGGAATGGAAAATCCCCACAACCATAAAGCATCTTTGAGGATTTCTCAGGTTGACAGGGTATTATCACAAGTTTTGTTAAGAATTATGGGACAATAGAAACACCTCTAACAACATTACTGAAGAAAGATGCATTTTCTTGGACTCTAGAAGTAACTAAGGCCTTTGAACATCTTAAAGAGGCAATGTGCCAAGCACCGATCCTAGTTATGCCTGACTTTACAAAATCCTTTATTGTGGAATGTGATGCCTTGAGAAATGGAGTTGGTGTTGTTTTAATGCAAGAAGGAATCATTTCATTATAGGGGATATCACTTCCTTGAACAAATATAACCAAACTTTTTTTCATTTTAGAATTTCCATTTCACCTTAGAAAAACCAAAAACGACAAAAAGTTAAGAAATAGGTTATCTTGCACATATAGTGCGCCGCACTTCATCAGCTTACGATTCCCGGATTGACAAATTAAATGCAGCAATTTAGGACACACTAAATTGACCAAACAGTTATGACTTTGAAATCATCTACAAAAAAGGAAAGAAAAATGTTATTGTAGATGCACTCTCAAGAGAGGATGGGGATGTGGAAGCATTATTTTGTGCCATTTCTATTATCCATCCTGATTGGATAACCAAAGCAAGGGATGAATAGTAGAATGACAAAGAGATGCAGACACTCATTCAAAAGTTGCAGCAATATCTCAGTGCATCTGATACATTTAACTGGAAAAATGATTCATTATGGTACATAGATCGCTTATATCTTTGTAAGAATTCCCAACTCAAGAAAAAGATTATTTTTGAATTTCACACCACCCCCTTAGGAGGGCACTCGAGCTTTTAAAAAACTTACCACAGGGTCAAGAAGGAATTGCTTTGGGATGGCCTTAAATCTTATATTCAGAATTTTGTGGTAGAATGTTTGGTTTTCCAGCAAAATAAATTTGAGACAATTAAGACCCCAGGTCTGTTACAACCTTTAGTCATTCCAAGTCAGCATTGGGAAGAGGTCTCAATGGATTTTATCACAGGTTTACCCAAGTCTGAAGGAAAGAGTGTCATCATGGTGGTAGTTGCTAGACTTACCAAGTATGCACACGTTTGTGCATTATCTCATCCTTTTAAAGCCAGTACAGTTGCTACTACATTTACGTAAAAAATTCAAAGGCTACATAGAAACTCAAAGATTCTTGTAAGTGACAGAGATCTCATTTTCACTGGAAATTTTTGGACGGAATTATTTTCTTGTTTTGGTACTCAATTTGCACATAGCTCATCTTATCATCCTCAATCTGATGAGTAAACTGAGATAGTGAAAAAATGTTTGGTAGGATATCTTTGTTGCTTTGTATCTGATAAACAAACACAATGGGCCAAGTGGTTACCTCTAGCTGAATGGTGGTATAACACTTCCTTCCATACTGTAGAAAAAACAACCCCATAAACCATTTATGGGACTTTAAGGATATCATCCACCATCCATCACATCATCTTTAAGAGAAAATTCTACGGCTCAAGCAATGGAGAATCACATCAAGCATCAAAAAAAATTTCTCCAACACTTATAGGATAACCTCACTCTGACGCAAAATCGAATGAAACAACTGGCAGATCAGCATCGCAGTGAAATAATTTTTGATGTAGGTGACTGGGTATTTTTATAGCTACAACTATACAAACAAGCATCCCTCAAGCAAGCTGAGAAGGATAATAAATTATCACCCAAGTACTATGGTATTTATAAGGTGTTGCAAAAGATTGGTACTATGGCATACAAAGTGGAGTTGCATACATATTTCCAATTACACCTAGTTTTCCATGTTTCATGCTTAAAGAAGGTTATCGATGACAAGATCCCAGTTCAAACAATGTTTCCAGAACTTGACGAAGAAAGAAAAATCATATTTTAGCCTGAACCAATCATGAAAACAAGAACGTGACAGCTACATAATCGATTAATTTCAAAGTATCTCATTAAGTGGAAGAACTTACCCGCTAAAGATTCCACATGCAAGGATGATAATTTTATATAGAAGCATCTAGAACTACACAATCGTTGAGGAAAAAAAAAATTGAAGGAGAGGGGCATGTTAGGTCTAATACTAGTTTATTCCCTTTATTGTTATTGTTAGTATAGCCCCCTATTCTTATTGTTGTGTGCATGTATCCCCCATGTTTTTATTGTTGTGCCCCATTTAAGCCCACTATTTTTATCGTTGTTCCCTTACATTATTATTGTTATGTAGGCTTTGATTATACTGTGATCCCTTAGACTCCTATATATACCAAGGAGGTCTAATCATTTGTATCATCCAAGAATTGTTCATTTATGTAATGTAAAGGAGGTTTCCCCCTCGAAGAGGACAATTTTTAAGTCGTTGATCTATCTTTTCTTATATTATTTGAGTTGGTTGTATAACAGAAGAACATTCCCATGTCATAATAAGACTACGCTCTTGATTTTGAGATGTGATTCTCTGTGAAATAAGGAACCCATGTGATAAAATATGACTGAGTTAAGTTATTGAGATTGAGCGGAGGTTTGCTTAAGGTTGAGGAATACCACTGGGAAACTTGTGGTTTGAAGAAACTACTAATTCATCAGTAGCTTTCCACTGAGGAACCTTCCCATACAATAATGAAATTATGCTCCTGGACTAGAGAAGTCAATCTCTATGTTTATAAAAGATCCTCGTGATGAAGTTGAACGTGATCAGGCCCCATGACATGATAGTGGGAAGTTGTTGTAAATAGTTGAGGGAAGTGAGTCCATGTGCATTTGGTTATTTGATTGGTTGGTGGGTAAAGGTGGGTTACCTTGGAGGTCTTATCTCAACTGGAATTATTGACTTTACATGGTTTAGCACTCCATCCTCAACTCTCGAATTTGGCTCGAGGGTGACTACTATAAAAAGGACTTGGCTACAATGTGTCTAAGGTTGTGCGGAGAGTTGAAGTCGCAATATTAGTTTCCAGATCTATAAACTTAAGATAAGTTTTTCTTATGATGTATGTGCCAGTAAATGATATATGAATGTTTATGGTGTATTTTAAATGCCTTCTAAATATTATTCTCATGTTTGATGTGCTAGTTCAATGCCCACATTAATGTTGAGGAATGATGATTCCTACGTGAATGTATGGATGCTTATTTCTTGATTGTGTGTTGGTTAATAATGGATTTTTAATGTTGGGAAATGGAGTTTCTTGTACAATTGGGAAATGTTGGTTTCTTGCATGGTTTTGGAATGGTATGATTCCTTGTGTTATTCTGAGCATAAATTCTAGTTTAATAGCATGTATGCATATGAGAATTAGTTATTTCCTTAAGTATGGGATATTGTCTAAGTTCCCTGAGTGTCTAGAGATGGGTAGATCTTTGTAATATTTATCGTTTTGTTGCGTTGTTGAAGGAATGGTTTGATTATTGGGTTTACTCTGAGCTCAAATTTAATCTAATTATTTAAGCATGAGGGATAGGAAAATCCCTCTTGTTAAAAATATCTTTGTGTTTTAATGATTTTCATAACTTCTCTGTTTATCGAGTCGATGTTTAATTATAAGCTCAAAAAGAGTAGTGTTACTTCTATGAGTTGTGTGTGTGAGAGAGAGAGAGAGACTGTGTGTGTGTGTGTGTGTGTGTGTGTGTTGAATGGGTTGGGTTGAGCCTTGTTAAAAGCTCAAGGAGGGATAGTGAGGGTAATGTATAAATATGTGCATACGTTGAAAGATCGAGAGGGATTAGCTCTAAGAGATTTACCACTATATGTATAAACTATTATGTAAACGAGAGGGGGCTTAGCATAAGGTGTTAAGGGGTTTTCCCCTTGTCCCTCTGTGTGGGCGTTGTAACCAAGTTTCAAGGGAGGATGAACCTAATCTATCAATATATATGCATGTGTGATGGGGCTAGAATTTAGGGCGTGGAAGAGCATGAAGACACACACCTTGTAAACCATATGGCCAAGAGCCATGACCAGGGCATAGGTAGGAGAGATCTAGCCATCAGATGTTGCAAGGTGTTAGATTTTTCCACGCCTCTTGGAGGTTGGGTGCCTCAGATATTTTGATGGGAAGTTGGCCAAATCTAGCCAGGAATGAAATCTCGAGACGACGTGAAGAATAGGGTCGGTTCTTCAATGATTAGCATGTTGATGCGAAGGACCTCGAAAACACTTATAACATGAAATTTGAACTTACCGTGTAGCAGAGGACTAGGCATGACCCCAGCCAGTGTGGCAAGTGACGTGGACTTAGAGCCACGTGGTGTCCCAAAAAGAGGACATGTGTCAGCTAAATTCAAGGATTTTGTAGGCCCAAGTGGTCTAGATCCGAGTGACATGTGGCACACCTAGTGTGGGGCTACGAAGGTGACATCACCCCCATGGAAAGGGTCATTAAGTCACCTCAATGCCTTTTCCTCGACAATTTCTAATGGAGTCGAGTACAACCCCACTGAGATTTAATCCCTAAGGTGATGTGGAACAATGGAGCCCTCTTGCACAGACATAAGCGGTCATGACCACACGATTGGTTGGAGCAAAGTTGAGCTCGTGAGTAGCCAAGAGGTCTTCCACATAACCCAGGTAGATTGTAAACCTTGCAGAAGAGAATGAGTGAGGAAGACATGTCATGGTGAAGCCCGAACAAGCTACAATAGCTAATGACAACAGGGCACATTCAAGAAAGGTCCTCAAGGGATCCACATAACCCCAGAAGGGTTTCCCCGAAAGATTTAATGGTGTTGGACATTGGGTTCAATGCTCCCCGTGTGTTTTGCAACATGGAATAATCGCCTCTCGTGGATCCTAACTCAGGCGATTGTAGCGGAGACTAATGCCTGTGGGTTTTTGTCTAATGGCAATCGTGATTCCAACAAGTGGTATCAGAGCGATAGGTCTCAAGTTTGAAACTCACCCGGCTCGCGTTGGGGGGGAGATTGTTGGACATTGGGTTCAACGATCCCCAACCACCTCTCATGGATCCTAACTCTGGCGATTGTAGTGGAGACTAATGCCTACGGGTTTTGGTCTAACAGCAATCATGATTCCAACAAATGGGAGACTGCAAGAGGTATTGTCCAGATTTTATTCCTGCACCCGCATACCTTGTGTTATATATATATATATGGTAAACCATGGAAGGAGTTGATCAGTGACCTAGTATGAATAGGTCGGCAGTTGGGGTCATGTTTCCAAGTTGGATAGCAATGTGGGTACCACATGGGGACCACGAGCATGCCACATGGTGGGTCTATATGACGTGGTACTATTTGATAGGCCAATATTTGAACACCCATATTTTTTTATATGGGAGTTAGATTTAGGAAAATTTTATATATCGTTGGGAAGGTCTCAATGACACAAACACAAGGATTTCATTCATTGTAAATTTTGAAGGAATTGAAAAGATCGACAAAAAGTAGACCCCATTTCCATAATGGTACATTAGAGGTCGATTCATCAGAGTAACTACCTACTTCTACCCTTAGTAGGGGCTACGAATATTATGGGGCATGTTACAATATGAAAGGGAATTCAATAAGGTCATTTACTCTTTCATCTCATGGGAATCATTCCTCAAATAGAATGAAATTGTTTTACAATAAAACTATTTTTATTTCTTATGCAGCACTTGGTCCAATATTTCAAAAAATTGCAGTGAATAGGCATAAAAAGGTGTTAAATTTTGAAGATGTTCTACGCTAGATGAAACTATACAAAAGTAAGATGCAGATAGAACATACCAATAGATCGATGGAAGGCAAGCCAAAAACATAGATAAAGAATGGTGGTGTTACGAAGATCAGCAGGATGCTTCAACCAGCAAAGTCTTCATAAGGTAAGCCACCAATATGTGTCACACAACCCTAAGACGTTTCATCAAGAATACTCCACCAAGACACTGCACCAAGATGTCCTAAATGCAGAACCAAGAACGATGTTCCATTACCATCCAAGAGAGAGGAAAATGCCTCCACAAAATGTGTGTAAAATGAAGTCCAATTCTCTCTAATATATAGGCATCTGTGGGGGTGTGTGACACATCTCTTATGCATGAGGGATAAATCAGGCCGACCTTGGACATGTGGAATAAATTCAAAATACATGTTCTTCTCATCCGATCAAGATGATCTTTAGATTGATCTTGCACCTCTCTGAAAGAGGAATCCAATAAAAATATTGGCATCATCATCTGAGCATCACAACATGGATTTTGGACCTAATTTCCCAAAATTAACACTCCCTCTCAACTAGGGAAAACTCCATCCACCAGTTCCATCCAAACATGGTGCGTCATCTTGCAATAACTTGCTTCATTGGATTCTTTATTTCAAAACAAAGGGTGAGTCACAAAGACATCACTCCCGGCTAACCCGAAGTTAGCTCAGAGGTTTGAAACCTCTATATGACTCAAAGGAGTCATATACCAACCCGAAGTTGGTTTAACTAACCCGAAGTCAGTTGGAGGTCTGAAACCTCACTTGGACTCAAGAGATTCATATACTAACCCGAACTTAGTTTAACTGGGCCAAAGCCAGTTGGTGATTCGAAACCTCACTAGATTTGATCCCAGATCAAGTGGTTGAACACATGCCATCCTAGACATAGAGAGTATGGAAATCTCTGATGCATCCATCAGTCTTGTTATTGGTCTCTATCCACATTTCCCACCTCATTAGCCAAATGAGAGGTACCTCCCATGAGTCTGGTACTCCATGGGTAGGATGCATACGGGGCACAGATCAAAGAGAGGTAAACCATCTCAATATCATCACGGTGGGGCGAAAGCACACCAACAAGGTTCGGCAAGCCTATCCCTGTGGTTTCTTATAGCTCCAAGAAGTCATCCCCAAAGACCCCCCGGAGCTCCCAGAGCTCATCGTCCAATAGGACCCTCCAAATAAGGATCGTTCCACGATTCCAAGATTCTCATGGAAGGTTAGGAACATGACCTTTCCCAAAGGCTCTGTGAGAATATACGCAACCTACTCATCAGTTCCTATATGATCGAGCCTTATGGTGCCTCATTGTACCATATCCCAGATAAAATGGTACCATACATCAACATGCTTGGATCGATCATGGAACATGGGATTCTCTGAAAAACGAATCCCCCTCTGGTTATCACAAAGGATAACAGTGGCATCTAGTACATGCTCAAATAGCTCACTAAATAGCTTTCACAACCAAGTGGCTTCACAACAGGCCATACATGTTGCAATGTGTTCAGCCTCAGTGGTGCTCAAAGCTACCGACTTCTGCTTCCAACTCGAAGCAGACCCAAGTGTGAAGCAGCATCCAGATGTGCTCTTGGGATCCACCACATTGCCGGCCCAATTAGCATCAGTATATCCACGGAGTCTCAAACTCTCAACAGTGTATCTTAGCCCATGTTCTATCGTGCCCCAGAGATATCTCAAGAGTTTCTTGGCACCAACCCAGTGAATGTTATGAGGATCGACCATGTGTTGACTCAAAGTGTTCACTGCACAACATATGTCTGGACGAATTTTCCCTAAGAACATCAGGGCCCCTATGAGTTGATGATACTCAGTAGGATTTGCTAGCATGGGCCCAGTAGTGCTTCCACTCAACTTCTTAAATTTGAGCTCCATCAGTGTCGACACGGACTTACAATCCACCATTCCAATTCTTCCCAGTAGCTTCACAATATATTTTCCTTGAGAGAGGAAAATCTCACCAGGTCTCTGCCAGACCTCCAGGCCTAGGAATTAATGCATCAGTCCTAGGTCCTTCATCTCGAAATTGAAAGCGAGCTCCCTCTTACACTGATGAATTAGAGGGTCAACACTTTTTCAGGAAGAGATCGTCCACATAGAGAACCAGAATGAGAGGCTTTTCTCTATCAATCCTTAAATTAAAGGTTCGGATCAGCAATACTTCGAGTGAAGCCTGGCTTCATCAAGCAGTTATCTATCCTCTCATCTCAAACCCTGGAGGCTTGCTTCAACCCATAAATGGGTTCCTTCCACCTGCATACATGAGATTCTATATTATGTACTTCGAACCCCAGAGGTTGCTTCACATACACCTCTTATTTTATCGAAACATGCAGAAAAAATTGATCTTCACATCCTTTAGATGAAGATTCCATCCTTGCGTAGCAGTAAGGGAAACAATAGATCAGATGGTGGTATATCGGACCACATGTGAAAGTATATCATCATAGTCTACACTTTCCTTTAGAGAGAAGCCTCGTGCAACAAATCTTGCCTTGTACTTTTCAGCACTCCCATCAGATCCATGCTTGATCTTATAGAGCCATTGCAAGGTGACAACATCTTTGTCCTCTGGTTTCGGGACCATATCCCAAACATCATCCTTCATAATGGACTCGTACTCTTATTGTATAGCATCCTTCCAGACTTGATGCTTTGCATCTTCTTCAAATGATCTAGGCTCATATTGTACTCATGGTTGCGAAATACCCTTGGCATCTATATGGCTTCTTTCTTTCTCGGAATGTCCCCCTTTTGGGGCCATATGTCTCTCAGCATCCTCGAGAGTACCCTTGAGTCTTCTCTTCTTTCTTCCAGCAATGTCATTTGCTTAGGAGCATACACGGTTGTGGTCTCCCTCTTAATGCTAGCTCCTTTTGTGAGAGAAGACATCTATAAGAACATCCTCCCAAGGATTTCACAGGCAGCATATCAGGTAATTCAAAGTGTATCAGATGTCTTTGTGACACTTGAGGAATGAATAAAAGTCCCCTATGCTTCCCTTTGGCATAACCCTAGCAAATGCCTTCATGATTATTTTGAATTTGGGAATCCCATACACCAACCCAAAAAGGGCTTTGTAATCATAGGCCTGAATCTTACTCACCAGCTGTCAAGACCATTCAAGAATCACAACCATATAGAACAGAAGATATCAAATTTCATGGTTATATATTTTTCCATATGCCTCTAAAGATATCACAGATCAAGATCATATATATAGATTCTACCATATTTCATTGTCCATATCTTCCTACACAACAAGAAAAAATAAAATGACTTACTTGTTGAAGATGCACTTCACTTCCATCCATTTGGATTCTTGTCCTTGATGTACCAAGTAGGTCCTTTGCCTCCTCTACCTGAAGAGAGTATTGCTGCTCCAATACCTCTGCCTCAGTTTCTCACAAGGTCCTTTTCTCCTTCAGATACACTTTCACATATCAGTTGATCAATCTGCCTTCTATGAATGACAGTGCTCCTCCAATGTCATTGAACATAGGCCTATAGCAGTGTGCCCTCTAACAATGATTTTCCACATCATAAGCATTGTTCACAGGGTCTTCATATCTCTTCCTTCTAATAGTCTCCTTACTGCTTCAAGATGATTGAACTTAGGGCACAATTCCACCAGCAATATCACAATAGTTAGCTACTCCTATACCACTATATATCAGCTCCAACACACTATTGTCCTCTCACTCCATCAAGGATAGAATTCCATGGAGAAAACTTTGCAACCATATACACAAGACTTAGCCACTACACACCCTTACGTTACCTTAGGGATCTCGGCTTATGTGGCACTTTACTCATAAAACTCGGCCTTGGACAAGTCTTCTGCGGCCACTTCAGACTAGGTTCTCAACCACTTGTGAACCCCTTAGTCAAACCATAAACTTGGATCTATCGTCACTATAACAGCCTCTGGAAAGGTAGAGGTAACTTGGCCCTAGATTCTGCCTATGAAATAGACCTTTCAGCCACCCTTTCCACAAAACATAAGAGCTACGACCCTCTCCAATACTTCAGGAAGAACACGCACCAATTAGTTGTTCATTTACCCACAAACACAAACATCAAACCATAAAACCATGCCATACCAAAGAGTAGAAAGGGATGTTCTAGAGGATCTACTTAAAATCGCTCGACAAACATAGTGGAATTGCATACAACATTTACAGCTACTGCGCAATTTATTCATACGCAGACTCAGTGTACCCAAATGCATTCTATAGCCACGACTTGCCCAACGCACAGGTGTATTTAGCCTTAGTATTTAAAGATAAGCGCACAACAAGCAGCCTTCAGCATTATCATTCCAATTACTGAATCTCTCTCTCTCTCTCTCTCTCTCTCTCTCTCTCTCAAATATATATATATATATATATATATATATATATATATATATATATATATATATATATATATATATATATATATATATATATATATATATATATATATATATATATATATATATATATATATATATATATATATATATATATATATATATATATATATATATATTTGAATTTGAATGCCAACTAAGATGACTAGATTCACAGCAATAGGAGATTTGGTTTATGTGCCTTGATTAAGGACATTCATCCATGTTCTTGGTGATAAATCATGACCCGATTTAGGGCTAGAAACTCGGCTCAATTCCATAAGTGTCAGAGCTGTGTTGACGTGGGAGCTAGATATTAATTCAGATTCTAATTACAAAAATTGCCAGAAGTATAATATCCTTCTTGGCTCTTCGTTAAAAAGAGAGGGATGTGATTTGAATATTCAACGTGGCAAAGCTGACTATGTTCATTCCCTTGCTTTTGAATTTTCCTAGTTGCAGCTGCTCGAATCCACCTACCACCACAGATCGCCTGTTGGTCCTTGTTGGCACTATGCGTCCAGTGAGATTACAAACTCATCACCAATAATATAGTAGTCTCATCCAGCTGATGAGGAATTTCACATCTAATGAGTGATAGTATGTTGGTACACCTACAAAGCTCATGTTCAATATTTCAACACCGATGCTTTGCAGATTTAATCACTTTTCTCACCATCCACGCATAGATACCACAGTGCACTCTAATTTCAATCGTGCCCTGCTCCATCCACGCATAGCAGCTTGTTGTAGTTGTGGTCTCCTCCAAATCAAACCCAAACAACCATCCATTGTCACTTAAAACTCCTCATCTCACTGCCCTAGATTCTGAAAAAGACAGGCTTTATCTTCTCCTTAGCTCTGATACCATGTTAAATTCTAAAGATGTTCTATGCTAGATGAAAATATACAAAAGTAAGATGCAGATAGAACATACCAATAGATCAATGGAAGACAAGCCAAAAACAAAGATAAAGGACGGTGGTGTTACGGCGATCAGCAGTATGCTTCAACTAGCAAAGTCTTCATAAGGTCAACCACCCACATGTGTCACACAACCCCAAGACATTTCATCAAGAATACTCCACCAATACACTACACCAAGATGCCCTAAACGTAGAATGAAGAAAACTGCTCCATTACCATCCAAGAGAGAATAAAATGCCTCCACAAAATGTGTGTGTAAAATGAACCCCAAGTCTCTCCAATATATAGGCATATGTGGGGGTGTGTGACACATCTCTTATGCATGTGGGATAAATCAGGTCAACCTTGCACATGTGGAATAAATTCAAAATACATGTTCTGCTCATCCGATCAAGATGATATTTAGATCGATCTTGCTCCTCTCTGAAAGAGGAATCCAATAAAAATATTGGCATCGTCATATGAGCAACACAATATGGACTTTGGACCTAGTTTCCCAAAATTAACAAAAGGACATGAAAGTAATATACATAAATGCAAGCCAGTTGAGTGAATAGTGAATTCAAGCAAGCAAAGTAGGCAGTTAATAAAAGTGGAATAGGAAGTAAGAACATGTGCAAGTGGAGCCATGGAAAATTGGTAGGTAACATTTGTAAATCTAAGATGAGATGTTTATTCAAATTCATAATTTTTCTTCTATGTAAGCAGCAAAAGGATTCACCACAACCAAAGCTTTTGATCTTCAATGCCCACTACTAAAATGTAATTTTCAATAAATAAATGGCATGTGCATGCATGAACTGCATCTCTAAGCTTCATAACAATAGGATTCTATTGTATAAAAATAATAACATTTCTTTTTTTGAACTATCATGACATAACCATTTTTTTTTAATTATGTTGAAATATAGAAAAATGATTATATATGTGTGTGTGTGTGTGTGTGTGTGTGCAAAAAACATATTATGAAAAATTTCTTTACTTTTTCATTTTGAAAAATTAGAAACAAATTTTATTTGTTCACATTTCACATATAATTTTTTATGTGTATTTTCATTTGCATTGAAAATAATTTTATATCTTCTAACCAAATTTAAAAAATAATGATGAATTCAATTTTGAACCTTGAACCCTACTAATGTGGTCCTGATAATTTCATTGGGTGTTGATTCATAAATTGGTGAGTATGTTATTGCATATAAAGTTCCGAAATAGGTTTCTTTTGTCATGGGATTAAGTTCTAAGTTCTACTAGGAATGCAAGACAGACATTCACCCAGTTGTCCGACTTCTTTTCACCTCAACCATGTCTTAGTGTCCAAAAATGTTCTGCAATTTTACAGGCTTTGGTTGGGTGCCTACTACAAAATGCAACATGGTACTCAACATTTACCATTGTGAAACTCAGTGGAATACCCACCTTAAATACAAAGGAGCATGCACCCACTGTGAAATTCAAGCAAGAGGTGGGGGATGAGTCCTCTAGATCTTATGCACTTATCCTCAAACTTCCTACAAGTCCTTTGGCAGGTGGCGTCAGAACCATCAGTTGTAGAATCACGAAAGAAGGTGAGTCTTTCTCATGCTTAAATTTTTACTTGATGATCATGACTGGCGCGTTGAGGCCCATTGTGAAATAGAGCACGAGGGTCATTCCCTCAAAGCAAGGAGGGAACACAAATGTATAAATCCATTACGAAGCTTAGGAGTGAAATGTTTGAAGCATAGAAAGTGAATTTTACATACACAAGGGTGGGTATGATTCCATGAAGGTGGTACAAATATTTTCAGTTAAGTCACCCTATAGAACCCATCACCCCAACATGATGTAAGTGTTATTCGTGTTGGAAATACTGAGAGGGGAGGGTGAATTAGTATTTCTTATCAATTAGCACTTTTAAATCTTTTTAGAGCATTATCTAATCTTAAATTATTCTTGATGTTTATCCAATAACAATAGTAAACAATATAACACAATAAGCACATGAATTTTAGGTGGAAAACCCCCTCTGGATCAAAAACCACTGAACTCTTTTCTAATAAATTCTTTAATCTTCATCCCCAACTAAAATAAAAGGTACAACTTCATAGAATTATAGAAAATCAATATTCTCCAACTCCCACTGGAAGGACACCCCAACGCCCTGGTTTCATTATTAGTCAACTGAATGGATGCCCCAACATCCTAGACTGACCTACCACCCTAAAGTGTTCACAGGCTCCAACCTGTAGGTGACTTCATGCACCAACCTAGCACCTCCTTGCCACCCTATAATGATCATAAATAAGACAAGAGTATGGACTCCTATACCAGGGACAATGATCCACGATACAATATGATTCACAGTGATTTTATTGAACTAGACCAATCACCCAATCACACTATGACCTACAACCCAACCATAAAATTATCCAACAATGACACTTATACCTCCCAAAAATGTCTCTACAACTCTAGGTAGATTGACTCTTTTACTATAATGACTCTTTTACAATGAAGACTCTTTTACAATATTACAATGATGATTTTTACAATACTAACTATTGACATGACCTAATACTTGACTTGAAATTGCTTCTTCGAACACTAGTAGTTGTTGAGGTATTGTTGTGCTTGCTTCAAGTAATGGTACTTTGGCGTTGCATTTCCCTTCTAGTATGTGTCTGAGTTTTCCTATTGTGTCCTCCTTCCTACACATGCATTAATGAACAAGACCCAAACCAATATACAAACAAAATACTCACATTGTCCTGCAAACCATATGTCAGAGAAATATTCAAAATTCAAATTTAAATACGTTCAAAATTTATGAACAAAACCCAATCAAACATACATACAAAATACTTACATTGTCCTGCAAAAACACATGTCAAAGGTGATATCCAAATTCAAATTCAAACACTAATCATACATACCTTGTTGTAGCATACTTACCCTTGACTATTGATGTGTTTTCCTTACTATATTAATCCTTGAATGCATATTTTTTCTTGCCTTCTAGAAGCTCGATATTGAATCTATTGTATCTATGTAATTTCGGATCTCCAAGTTCTGAAATTGCGCCATGTGGTAGCCCTCTGATTCATCTTTCCAACCACGTAGGTAATGACCAATATTGGATTCTTCAAGAAATAGTTATGCCCAATCTCCTACGACGACATAACTATAGACTGGTTCAGTTGAGAAAACTTGTACGAAGTGCCATGTGTCATTGTTTCAACCTTCAACCCTAAAAATGATATCCAACAAACTACAATCTGTCCTCTTTCTATCACTTTTTACAAAATTTGAATCCAATGCTCAGAGAGTAAGTTATGATGATTTTCCCAAGGTCGCATGTTAGACATGAAATTCAGGAGCCTGCAAAAACCCTAACTTCCTAAAATCATATCTCTGAAAATATAGCGAACCAATATTTGAAATTCGATCACATGCTTCATTAATATTTCAGCTCAAATGGGTTTTTTTCAGCATCTGAAGATTCGCAGAAAATAAATTATAGCGATAATCCCATGATGTTCTGTTTTAAGTAGCGAAATCCTTGCATTAGGAGGATTTGAGGGTCACAATTTATATAAATGCTTAAGTTGAGAGGGCCTTCAACAAGTGAACATTGGAAGGATTTTAGGAGTTTAAAAACTTATTAATTATTGACTATTCAATCACTACAATTAATGATTAGTGTCATGCCACAAACCCATGGGGTTTTAGCCCACTAACTGGGGTTACTAACTTCAAACACAAATATCTCTCAAACCATGAAGAATTATGTGGCATGCCATATATCAATGTAAATATCTCGACAAGTATAAACCATCCAAAATATCCTTGACTCGGAATAGAGTAAGTTTTCAAGTCAAAATTCCCAATCAAGATCATAGTAGCCCCCTGGTGTTGCTTGGATTGACATCAATGACAAGCATTGATCAACAATCTCCTCCTTTGGCATTGATGGCAACACAAGTGCTCCCCCTGCAATTATGACACCTCTTCCTATAGCATTCTTTCCCCCTTTGTCATTAATGGCGAAGGGTAACTCACCCTGACAAATGCCATCCTTCGGACCTGTACACACCTCAACTCCCCCTTTTTTTTTTACTTAGTTAGATAAGAGAAAGAGTCTAATGAGAACTTGGTAGAATCCCAAGCTTTAGGAGAAGATACTCAAATTATTGATGAGGTAATGGTTTGGTAAAGATGTCAGCAATTTGTTCCTTTGTGCCAACATATTCAAGCTTGATATTCTTTTCGGTGACTTGCTCTCTAACGAAATGATATTTGATCAAAATGTGCTTTGTTTTGGAATGCATCACAGGATTCTTGGAGATACTGATGGCACTAGTGTTATTGAAAAATATGGGAATAGGCCCATCAAACTTGACTTGAAGATCTTGCAAAGTTTGCTTCATCAAGAGAACTTGAGTACAACAAGTTGTTGTCACAATATATTCTGCTTCTGCTGTGGATAATGAGATTGAAGAGTGTTTTTTACTTAACCATGAAACAAGGAAACCACCTGGAGAGAATGTTGTTGCACTGGTACTCTTTCAATCATCAACACTTCCTGCATAATCTGCATCTGTATAAGCTTGGATAACTATATTATTTACTTTGGGATACCATAAACCATATTCTGTTGTGCCCTTAAGATATCAGAGAATTATTTTGATGGCAATAATATGAGATTATTTTGGTGCTGCTTGGAATCTTGTTACTTCTCCAATTTCCTGCATTATGCCTGGCCAAGAAGCTATCACATATAGAAGACTGCCAATCATAGATCTATACAACCTCTGGTCCACATCCTTTGACGAATCTTCTAAACTTAACTTGCTACATGTTACCACTGGGGTAAGGACAGGCTTGCAATCTTCTATCTTGAATTTCTTGAGCATTTCCTTGATGTACTTGGTTTGATATATAAATATTCCTTTATCCTGCTAAGATATCTGAAGCCTTAAAAAAAGTATGTCATCTCACCAAGTAGAGACATTTCAAACTCACTTTGCATCTTTGTGGCAAAGTTTTTACTTAATATGGCACCATTGCCTCCAATAATTATATCGTCTGCATATACCTCGATAATTGTTAGATTATCTTGATCCACTTTCACATAGAGATTTTTGTCGTTGAAGCCCTAAAAAGTATGTCAGCTCACCAAGTAGAGAAATTTCAAACTCACTTTGCATCTTTGTGGCAAATTTTTTACTTAATCTGTCATCATTGCTTCCAAAAATTATATCGTCTGCATATACCTAGATAATTGTTAGTTTATCTTGATCCACTTTCACATAGAGATTGTTGTCGAAGATTCCTTTCTTGAATCCTTGTTGATGTAGATATCCATCAAGATGACCATACCAAGCACTAGGAGCTTGCTTGAGACCATATAGTGCCTTCTTTAATCTGCAGACATAGTCTTACTTTTCAGAGAGCAGAAAACCTTCAGGTTGTTCAATGTAAACTTCTTCCAATTCACCATTTAGAAAGACTAACTTAACATCCATTTATTATACCTTGATTTTTTTTTAGCATGCATAAGCGAGAAACATTCCGATAGCTTCCATTTTGGCAACGGGAGCAAATGTTTCTTCAAAATCAATTCCTTCAACTTGAGCATATCCTTTGCAGACAAATATTTCCTTATTCCTGGTAACTTGTCCATCCTCATTCAATTTGTTTCTGAAAACCCATTTAGTTCCAATAACATTTTTATCCCTTGGTCATGGAACCAATTCCCAAGTGTCATTCTTCTCAATTTCATCTAGTTCTTCATTCACAGTTTCTACCCAGTGTTCATCTTGACTAGATTCCTCAAAATTGCTAGGCTCAAAAGTTGCTAAAAAAGAAAGGTGGGCTTGTTGTGATGAACAAAGTTGTCGACTTCTTCTAGTTCCAATTCCTTCATTTATGTTTTCGATGATTTGATTTGATGGATGATTCTTTTGACACTGTTCTTTTAAAGCTTTTGGGCAATTTTATTGTACATCTTGTTGATCATTTCTTATTTCCTATTGGTTGAATGTTGTTTCTTTATTTGATTAGTCTTGTTTAGGAGCTTCTTCTTCATCCTTCACAGATTCTCCCTTAGATCCCTCAGATTTTCTTGAAGGGACAATCTCATCGTCATCCTTTGTAACACAATCTTCATCAAAACTAAAATTTAGGCTTTCTACTATTTGTTTTTTCCTCGGATTATAGCATCTATAAGCCTTCTTTTTGCGTAAATAACCAACGAAAATACCTTCATCAACATGGGAATCGAACTTGCCCAATTTTTTTATCTTCTCTTTTTATGTAGCATTTGCTTCCAAATATTTTGAAGTATTTGACATTAACTGGCCTTCCTTTCCATCATTCGTATGGAGTCATGTTACAATTGTTCCTTAGCAAACCTCTTTTTATAATGAATACAGTTGTATCGATTGCTTGAACCCGGAATTTATCATCTAATTTTGAGTCATTTAACATTGTTTTGGCCATTTCCTCTACGGTTATGTTTTTTCTTTTAGCAACTCCATTTTGCTGCGATGTTTTGGCTGTTGAGAATTTCATTTTTATTCCATTTTCATCATAGTACTATTGATATACCTTGGAAGTGAATTCTTCGCCATTATCTGATCTCAGACATTTGATCTTCAAATCAATTTCATTTTCGACCAATTCCTTGTATATTCTAAAACACTCGAATGTATCAGTCTTTTTCTTTAAGAATCTGAAGACTGTCATTCTGGTGTAATCATCTACCATTAGCATAAAATATACTTCTCCATCTAAACCTTTTGTTCTCATAGGACCACATAGATCAGTATGTACTAATTCCAATGGACGTGATGCAAAGTGTTCTTTTGTCTTGAACTCAACCTTTGTCTGCTTATTGTGCCAACAAGATTCACATATCGTATTGGTAGGTTTTGAAATTTTAGGCATTTCTCTTACTGCTTCCTTCTTGCTGATCCTGACCAAATTGTCGAAATTTATATGTCCCATCCATTTGTGCCATAACCAAATTTCATCTTCTTTCACCAAAAAGCACCCTTTAGGTGTCTCATCCAAAATATATATGTCATTTGGAGTTTTACTTGTTATAGCCACAATTTTACCGAACTTGTCTTTCCCGATTTCACATTACTTAGAGTTAAATAGAATCATGTGTCCTTGATTGCACATTTGTCTAACACTGAGCAGATTGTGATTCATATTTTCAACCAACAACACATCTTTCGTTAATGCATTATTGCTTCTAAGTGTGATTGTACCTACTCCTATGACATTTGAAGACCCGTCATTTCCAAAAGACATTGTTCCATCCTTCTTTTCCTTCAAGGATATGAACTTATTCCTATCTCCAGTCATATGAGTTGAGCAACCACTATCAACATACCAAATGTTTTTATTGCTTTGAGCCTTGAGAGCAATAGTACATTTTTCAGTCTTCTTTTTCCATATTTGTTCATTCTGGTTTTGCGAGAATTCCTTTATAGAACTTCCAAGTCTACAATCTTTAGCCAGGTGTCCAAAATTGTTACATTTGTAACATTCAACATCATCTCTCAAATGATCAAATCTCTTAATATTCTCTTGAGTTCTGGAATATCCATTTTTGAAAGATCTCCTAAAACTGTATTTATTCCAAACATACGTGCGAAATTTTATAACTTTATGTCCAAACCTTCCACATGAATAACAATGACCATAGGAGATAGGTTGATACTTGAGAGGAAATCTTCTTCGAGGAATTGGCTTCCATGGTTCTTCCTGCGAGTCCTGATCTCTTGAGTTGGCTAGGAGGTATACTTGCTTGTTATATTTTGCATATCCATCTTCTTTTGTTGTCATATAAGGACTTGGATCCTTTTTAGATTTTTCTTTGTAACCAAGACCAGTCTTGTCACTATTTGATTGATGATTGTTGATGATTTTTTCCAATGCCTTGGAGCTGTTGGTGCATTTTTGAATATTTTTTCCATTTTTTACTTGCTTTCGTAGAGAAACTATTTCAACTTCCAATGCTTCTCTTTCTTTGTTCTTTCCTTTAAATCTTCCCTGAGCAATTCTTCAACTCGTTTGTATTCTTCAACCTTGATTTTAAGATTTAGGACTTGTTCCCTTTCTATATTTAATTCATCTTCAAAAGTGTTGACATGCTTCTTCTCGACCTTGAGCTCTTTGATAACCCTAATCACTTCATTTTTAAATTCAACCTCAGTCATCTCTTCTTCTTTGTATCCTTCTTCGTCAGATGCTTCTTATTTATTATGATTGACCATAAAGAATACTCTTTTGTTGATTTCTTCTTTGTTATCATTGTCTTCATCAGATGAGGAGCTATCTTCTTTGCAGAAGAAAATCCTCTTAAACCATTTCTTCTTGATATGCTTGTTGAAATTCCTCAGACCTTTGTTTCCTTTCGTAAATGCTTATGTTGAGAGGGTATTCAACAAGTGAACCTTGGAGGGATTTTAGGAGTTTAAAAAATTGTTAATTATTGACAATTCAATGACCACAACCAATGATTAATGTCATGCTACAACCCCATGGGGTTTTAACCCACTAATTGGGGTTACTAAATTCAAACACAAATACCTCTCAAACCGTGAATAATTGTGTGGCATGCCATATATCAACGGAAACATCTCGAAAAGTAGAAACCATCCAAAACATCCTTGACTCGGAATAGAGTAAGTTGTCAAGTCAAAAATCCTATGCAAGATCGGGGTAGCCCCTCGTGCTGCTTGGTTTGACATCAATGACAACCATTGATCAACAATCTCCCCCTTTGGAATTGATTGCAAAACTAATCCCCCTACGATCATGACACCTCTTCCCCCGGCATTCTCTTCCCCTTTGTCATCAAAGGAAAAGGGTAACTCACCCTGACAAATGTCATCCTGCGGACCTATACACACCTCAACTCCCCCAATTTTTTTTAATTAGTTATATAAGAGAAATATTCTAATGAGAACTTGGGAGAATCCCAAGTTTTATGCAAATATAGTCAAATGCTTCACGAGGTAATGTTTTTGTAAAGATGTCAGCAATTTGTTCCTTTGTGCAACCATATTCAACCTTGATATTCTTTTCGGTGACATGCTCTCTAACAAAATTATATTTGATCAGAATGTGCTTTTTTTTGGAATGCATCACAGGATTCTTGGAGATACTGATGGCACTAGTGTTATCACAAAAGATGGGAATATGCTCATCAAACTTGACCTGAAGATCTTGCAAATTTTGCTTCATCCAGAGAACTTGAGTACAACAGGGTATTGCCGCAATATATTCTGCTTCTGTTGTGGATGACGAGATTAAACACTGCTTTTTACCTAACTATGAAACAAGGCAACCACCTAGATAGAATGATGCTCCATTGGTACTCTTTCGATCAACAACACTTCCTGCCCAATCTGCATCTCTATAAGCTTGGATAACTAGATCATTTCCTTTGGGATACCATAAACGATATTTTGTTGTGCCCTTAAGATATCGGAGAATTATTTTGAAAACAATAATATGAGATTATTTTGGTGTTGCTTGGAATCTTGCTACTTGTCCAATTGCCTGCATTACGTCTGGCCGAATCACTCAACTGAACCAGTCTATAATCTGGTCATCGTAGGAGATTGGGCATAACTATTTCTTGAAGAATCCAATGTTGATAAGACCTACGCAATTGGAAAGAGGACTCAGAGGGCTACCACAGGACAAAATTTCAGACCTTGGAGATCTGAAATTACACAGATACAACAGATTCAATATTGAGCTTCTAGAAGGCAAGAAAAAATATGCATTCAAGGATCACTGCAGTAAGGACAACACATCAACAGTCAAGGGTAAGTCTGCTACAACAAGGTATGTATGATTAGTGTTTGAATTTGAATTTGAATATCATCTCTTACATGTGTTTATGCAGGCCAGTGTAAGTATTTTGTATGTATGTTTGACTGGGTTTTGTTCATAAATGTTGACGTATTTACATTTGAATTTTGAATATTTCTCTAACATATGGTTTGTAGGACAGTGTAAGTATTTTTTTTGTTGATTGGTTTGGGTCTTGTTCATTAATGCATGTCCAGGAAGGAGGACACAATAGGAAAACTCATAAACATACTAGAAGGACAATGCAACACCAAAGTACCATTACTTGAGGCAAGCATAACAATACCTTAGCAACTGCTAGTGTTCAAAGAAGCAGTGTCAAGTCAAGTACCAGGTCATGTCAAAAGGCAGTATTGTAAAAATGATCATTGTAAAATTGTAAACATTCATTATTATAAAAGAGTCATTATTGTAAAAGAGCCAATATGCCTAGATTTGGAGAGGCATTGTTGGGAGGTATAAGTGTCATTAATGGATAATGTTATGGTTGGGTTGCGGGTCGTAGTGTGATTGGGTGATTGGTCTAGTTCAAGAAAATCATTGTGAATCATATTTTATCGTGGATCATTGTCCCTGGTATGAGATTCCACACTCTTGTACTATTTATTATCATTATAGGGTGGCAGGGAGGTGTTAGGTTGGTGCATGAAGTCACCTACAGTTTGGATCTTTTGAACACTTCAGGGTGGTAGGTCGGTCTAGGATGTCGGGGCATCCATTTATTTGACTACTGAAGAAACCAAGGTGTTGGGGAGTCCTTCCAATGGGAGCTAGAGAAGAATGCTTTTCTATTATTATAGGAATTTGTACCTTTCATTTCAGTTGGGGTTGAAGATTAAAGAATTTATTAAAAAATCATTCGGTTGTTTTTTACCCAGAGGGGGTATTCCACCTAAAATTCGTGTGCCTATTGTGTTCTATTGTTTACTGTTGTTACTGGAAAAACATCAAGAATAATTGAAGATTAACTAATGCTCTAAAAATATTTAAAAGTGATAATTGATAAGAAATATTGATTCACCCCCCCCCCCCCCCTCTCAGTATTTCCAACAATTGGAATCAAAGCTTGGTTCCTTCAATAGCAGTCTAACAACTAGAAGGATATCATGGAGTATACTAAGAATAGAGTTCCTCTATTCAATGGAAGTAACTAAGCACTTTGGAGTGGAAGAAAGCAGGTTCATTTCCTGGTGCAAGGATACGAAGTATGGGAAATCATTGAAAAAGGCTTTACGGTGACCCAGGATGAACAGGGTAAGAAAAATATGGTACGTGATGCAAAGGCTAAAGATTTCATTATCAGTGGGCTTATCGAATATGTCTATCTTAAGGTACTGAGTTGCAAAACTATTAAATAACTATGGGGAAAGCTTGGGAATATATAAGCAGGTGACTCAAACGTGAAAGAAGCAAAGCTTCAAATGATGGGTCTCAGCCAGACGTAATGCAGGCAGTTGGACAAGTAACAAGATTCCAGGCAGCACCAAAATAATCTCATATTATTGTCGTCAAAAGAATTCTCCAATATCTTAAGGGCACAACAGAATATGGTTTATGGTATCCCAAAGGAAATAATCTATTTATCCAAGCTTATACAGATGCAGATTGGGCAAGAAGTGTTGATGATCGAAAAGTACCAGTGGAGCAGCATTCTATTTAGGTGGTTTCCTTGTTTCATGGTTAAGTAAAAAACAGTCTTCAATCTCGTTATCCACAGCAAAAGAAGAATATATTGCGGCAACAGCTTGTTTTACTCAAGTTCTCTGGATGAAGAAAAATTTGCAAGATCTTCAAGTCAAGTATGATAAGGCTATTCCCATCTTTTATGATAACACCAGTGCCATCAGTATCTCCAAGAATCATGTGATGTATTCCAAAACAAAGCACATTCCGATCAAATATCATTTTGTTAAAGAGCAGGTCACCGAAAACAATATCAAGCTTGAATATGCTGGCACAAAGGATCAAATTTCTAACATATTTACCAAACCATTACCTTGTGAAGCATTTGAGTATCTTTTCCTAAAGCTTGGGATTCTCCCAAGTTTTCGTTAGACTCTTTCTCTTATATAACTAAGTAAAAAAAAGGGGGGGGGGAGTTGAGGTGTGTACAGGTCCACAGGATGATGTTTGTCAGGGGGAGAGAATGTTGTAGGAAGAGGTGTCAAGATCGCAGGGGGGTACTTTTTTTGCCATCAATGAAAACCACTAATCAACACTTCCTTCATTTTGAGTTGCTCAAATTTTGCCTTGTAATTTGAAGCTTTTCTTCTCTCACGTTTGAGTCACCTGCATATATATTCTCAAGCTTGCCCCATACTTATTTAGCAGTTTTGCAACTCAGTACCTTAAGATAGACAGATTCGATAAGACCACTGATAATGAGATCTTTAGCCTTTGCATCACATACCATATTTTTCTTACCTTGTTCATCCTGGGTCGTTGTAAAGCCTTTTTCAATGATTTCCCATACTTCGTATCCTTGCACTAGCAAATGAACCTGCATTCTTCCACTCCAAAGTGCGTAGTTATTTCAAATTGAACAGAGGAACTCTATTCTTAATATACTCCATGGTCTCCTTCCATTTGTTAAACTGCTATTGAAGGAACCAAGCTCTGATTCCAATTGTTGGAAATACTGGGAGGGGGGGTGAACCAATATTTCTTATCAATTAACACTTTTAAATCTTTTTAGAGAATTATTTAATCTTCAATTATTCTTGATTTTCTTCCAGTAAAAATAGTAAATAATAGAACACAATAGGCACACGAATTTCAGGTGGAATACCCCCTCCAGGTCCAAAACCACTGAATGTTTTTTTAATAAATTCTTTAATCTTCAGCCCCAACTGAAATGAAAGGTACAAATTTCTATAATTTTATAAAATCACTCTTCTCCATCTCCCATTGGAAGGACGCCCCAACACCCCGATTTCTTCAGTAGTCAACTAAATGGATGCACCAACATCCTAGACCGACCTACCACCCTGAAGTGTTCACAAGCTCCAACTTGTAGGTGACCTCATGCACCAACCTAGCACCTCCCTGCCACCCTATAATGATAAAAAATAATACAAGAGTGTCAACTCTCGTACCAGGGACAATGATCCATGCTACAATATGATTCACAATGATTTTCTTGAACTAGACCAATCACCCAATCACACTATGACCTGCAACCCAACCATAAAATTATCCAATAATGACACTTATACCTCCCAACAATGCATCTCCAACTCTAGGCAAATTAAATCTTTTACAATAATGACTCGTTTACAATTTTACAATGATGATTTTTACAATACTGACTTTTGACATGACTTGACATTGCCTCTTTGAACACTAGCAGTTGCTAAGGTATTGTTGTGCTTGCTTCAAGTAATGGCACTTTGGCATTGCATTGTCCTTCTAATATGTGTCTGAGTTGTCCTATTGTGTCATCCTTTCTGCACATGCATTAATGAACAAGATCCAAACCAATATGCAAACAAAATACTTACATTGTCCTACAAACCATATGTTAGAGAAATATTCAAAATTCAAATGTAAATACGTTCAACATTTATGAGCAAAACCCAATCAAACATACATACAAAATACTTACATTGTCCTGCAAAAACACATGTCAGAGATGATATCCAAATTAAAATTCAAAAACTAATCATACATACCTTGTTGTAGCAGACTTACCCTTGATTTTTGATGTGTTTTCCTTACCACAGTAATCCTTGAATGCATATTTTTTCTTGCCTTCTATAAACTCAATATTGAATCTGATGTATCTATGTAATTTGGGATCTCCAAGGTCTGAAATTGCACCCTATGGTAGCCCTTTGAGTCCTCTTTTGAACCCCATAGGTCTGATCAATATTGGATTCTTCAAGAAATAGTTATGCCCAATCTCCTACGATGACCTGATTATATACTGGTTCAGTTGAGTGAACTTGTACGAAGTGCCACGTGTCAGTATTTCAACCTTCGGTCCTAAAAAAGATATCCAACAAACTACAGTCCGTACTTTTTCTGTCACTTTTTACAAAATTTGAATCCAATGCTCAGAGAGAAATTTATGATGATTTTCCCAAGGTCGCATGTTTTCCATGAAATTCGAGAGCCTGGAAAAACCCTAACTTCCTCAGATCATATCTCTCAAAATATAGCGAACTAATATCTAAAATTTGGACACGTGCTTCATCAAGATTTCGGCCCAAATGGGGTTTTTTTTCAACATCCTAAGCTTCACAAAAAAAAAAATTATAGTGATAATGCCACAATGACCTGTTTTAAGTAGCAAAATCCTTGCATCAGGAGGATATGAGGCTCACAATTTATTTAAATACTTAGGTTGAGCGGCTCTTCAACAAGTGAACATTAAAGGGATTTTAGGAGTTTAAAAAAGTACTAATTGTTGACTATTCAATGACCACAACCAATACTATTGTCATGCCACAACCCCATGGGGTTTTAGCCCACTAACTGGGGTTACTAACTTCAAACATGAATATCTCTCAAACCATGAAGAATTACGTGGCGTGCCATATATCAACGGAAAAATATTAACAAGTAGAAACCATCCTAAATATCCTTGACTTGAAATAGAGTAAGTTTTCAAGTCAAAATTCCCAAGCAAGATCAGGTTAGCCCCTAGTGCTACTTCAGTTGACATCAATGACAACCATTGATCAACAACTCGCACTGCGGAGACCATCACCTCGAACAACAAGTGTTAAATGAGAAAAGGTGAGCATGTGCAATTGAATCATTCTCAACCCTGAGAATTCGACCTCGTTGACCTAAGGTGTAGTTTAATTCTTCTACTTTTTGGTTTTTCTTGGTAGAATATGGTAACAAAATTTTGGATGAATCATGGTTTTTAGTTATTTATAATGTATTTTTAAATGCATGAATGGATTCAACACTAAAAAACCCTAAAGCATTTGGATTATGCAAATTTCATAGCTCAAACTTATGATTCCAATAAATCCCTTATCATATTTCACACAAAATTTATTTAAAATTTGTCCCGAAAAAAAAAAAATATATATATATATATATATATATATATATATATTTATAAAAAGTTAGAAAATCAGAAAGGCATAAATATTTTCTTGTACTTGATAATTTAATTGTGATGTTTTAGTATTCTTATTAGTTTTTCTTATTATCTTATTTTCTCTTTGTTCATCAAGAAATTTCCAAAGAAAAAATAGATCAAGGACACCAGATATATGCAGACAGCCGGGGGAAAAACCCACTCTAGGGGAAAACCCAGATAGTAATTCTTCCTTCAATAGTTTTCCTGAGATAATCCAAGACTTTAGACCTTGATACAAACTTCCTCCACACCAATTCAACCTTATTATTCCTTTGCAGATGATCTTATTTTGAGCTGGCAGCAGCAACAAAAACAACATTACTATCCAGCACTTTCTAGGACCCAATAACTTCGATCTTGCTTTTAGAGACTTCGATCTTGGCTGAAAGAATTTGATTTTGACCAATAAAACTTCTTGAGGTAACAGCACCTAGCAATAGCAACTTCGACCTAAACTTGTCTTGGCAGCGGCATCACAACAAGAACTTCGATCTTCCAAACTAGGGCATGAGAGAGAGATAGATGCACCAAAATTTCGATTTTCCTTTTCTCCTTCACCTTGACCAAACTCGCACTTCTTAGCCTTCTTCCTTCACTTTTCACTTTTTCCGACTTCCAAAGAGATATCGAACTTGCTTGATATGATCCTCACCAAATGATTTTGAACTACTTCTTTTATATCCTTTAGGTGAGGTCAAATAGCCTTCCTTGAGGCTGACTTGATCATCTTGAAGCCGACTTGGTGTGGAGGTAACATAAATCATATTTGACTCAATACTAAACCTTTTTACATGATTCGAAAGCCCAAGAAAGGTATTTTTAAATGTACAATTACTTTACAGACTCAGAATAAATCCTAGAAGTCCTCAATGGGGACTTTTACCTAAAACATAATGACCCAAGCATGAAACCCATGCTTTAATAAGTCGTTGTAATAATAATAAAAATTATTTTCTTTATTCTTTTGAGAATTACATTACATAGTGACTCAAATACATTAATGAAGACCAAACCTAGTTACATTCTTCAACACTCCCTCTTAACTAGGGAGGTATTCATAATATACAAGTACAATGAAGGTCTCAAACTATGTGAACTATGAAGAAGTTTTAGGCACCTCAATGCCATGGACTAGATTCCTAACCAGGGTAATCTATCCAAGGTCTCTCAACAATTTAGGCACCACAATGCCACAGACTATATTACTGACCAGGGAAATCTATCAGAGTGGGACTAAGATGGACTAAAGCTTTTAGCCTCTCTAGGTACTATTAGGATATTCTGACACATAGGAAATAGTTAAGAATAACTTAGTCTAGTGTAGAGTTAGGTAAAGTGTGTTTCTTTACTATGTACATTTGTAACTTATAATTCGATGGTCACGATTTGTAGTGATCCGACGGTTCACTCTCTCCTTGGTATTAACGACACTTGATCCGTGGCTTAACACCCGATTGGTCCATGATCTCTATTTAAAGAGCATGTAGGGTCATTTTTTCGGTAACCGTTTATGAGAGAAACATATGTAACTTTTCTTTTTATATTAATAAATTGCCTAAAGTGACCGCGTTGGCTCAGGTCGTGGATTGTTTCCCTCTTCGAGGGTTTTAACCACGTGATAATACTGGTGTACTGATTTGTTATATGTTTGTGAGTAATGACCTTTGGTTTTTGATCTATGGAAATTACCCTGTAAATTCCTACATAGTATCAGAGCTATTTTGAGGGTCACATCCATTATTGATCCAAATCTGAAGCCAGTTTGACTACATGCGACTGTCATTTTCTAGATCTACTATTTCTGAACTTTTTCGGGCCTAGAGAACTACTCTGTTGTATCTGGAGCATCTATTATTTTGAGGAACGCCTTTCATTTCATGCGAAAAGGTTTCTGGTTGCCCAAGTTATGTCAGTTTAGATATGGAGGTATAAAGTATCTGTTTTGCAGTTATACTTGTTAATAGTTCTACTTATTTTGGTTTCCTCTGTTTATTTCGGTTTTTAGGTTTTATTTATTTTCCAGATCTACACCCTCTTCTCTGTTTACTCTCTTTGCTCTACGTTATGTGCGATCTTGGAAAATCATAAACAAGAAGAAGGGATTTTTTTTCCTACGTATGCTCTATCCCCACGTATTTGTGCGATCTCGGGAAATCAGAAATAGTGAAAAAATAGGTAGTTGCTGGTAAGGCTAACGGAAAATCTAACCTTCTGCCATAAGGCTTGCATTTCATTTTTTTTTGCTCGTATTTTTGTGTTTTTTGTGCAGGAAAAAGCACGCACACTGAAGACTAAGAAAAAAAAAAAAACTTCCTCATTTCAAACAATTACAGAGTCCTTTTAATATCTCACTTGGTGAGAAGTTAGTTTATGAGAATAAAGGTCTTGGGTTCAAGTCTCTTTCTCAAGATTATTTTGTAAAAAAACTTTTGTTAAAGGGGCGGGAAGTTTTTTTTTAAAGTTGAACTTCATCATCAAATTCAAACTGTTCCCGTAACTATTCGACATCTACAGCTCAGTTTTTTTCAAAAAGGCATAACTTCTTCATCCAAAAGTCATTTTTCGAGCTGTTTTCTCGAGATCTTTGAATTCGAGCAGTTAGTTTCAGTTTTTTCAGCTTCATATTTTTTTTAAATGGAAATTGCATGTCCTATTATTCTTAACAGCGCCAATTATTTCCAATGGATACCTCACATGGTAAATATACTTAGAAGTAAAGGGATTTATAGAATAGCCACAGGACAAGAAACTAAACCTTCCGATGATGATAAATTCACTAAATGGGAAAATAAACAAGATCAAGCACGAGGGTTGATAGGAATGTCCATTGCTCAAGATCTTCGATTTCATATCCTTGAAATTGACACCCCTGATGAAGCCTTGAAAAAGATAAATATTGTTTTTGGCATTCAAAATAAAATTAGGGCCCACCAGCTTGAAAATGAGTTTCTTACATTGGACCCCAATAATTTCTCCTCCATTGAAGATTTCTTGTCCAAATTCAAGACCCTTAGACTTCTTTTAGAATGTTGTAAGGTCAAAAAGGACGATGGTAGCCTCATCTATTCCATTCTTGCTAAAATTGGCCCTACATACTCTGTATTTTTTTCCACCTTCCATTCCACTAGAGAAGCCATCATTTCTTCAGGAACCGCCCATAAGAACCCCTCTTTTGATGCCTTTTGTGATTCTTTGATAAGAGAACAAGAAAAATTCTTACACCTTGGTCTTATCACTTCTGGAAATGCTTCTAAGAAAGCCTTAGCAGCCCAACAGCAACCATATCAAAAGAATCCCAAGAAGTTGTATCCTAAAATGTATGGTCTGAAACCAAACAAGGGTCCTAAGAAATTTCAGCTGCAAACTGAAAAAAGCAACTCACCAAAATGATAAGGCAAATAAAAACAAAGGGAAGAAGACAGATAGACATTGCAACTTTTGTAATCGTGATGGCCATAGAGAGTCCAAATGTTTTAGGAAGATGGAAGCCTTAGAAGCAACAATGAAGAAGCACAACATAAATTTGGAGCACTCTTCACCTTCATCTTTAGGAATGGCACTTTCTGCTTGTGGTCGTCAAGAATCAAGATCTGGTTATGCATTAAATTTATCTTCTTCTTCTCATTCTCATGCGTGGCTTATTGATTCTGGAGCTTCTTACCACATGGCCAAAAATAAAGCGATGTTTTCTTCTTTAAATGATTGTAACACCAAACATATTTATGTTGGTGATGGTAGATCTCTTAGTTTTGTAGGATCTAGAACCATTCATCTAGTTTAATGATGTACTATGTGTTCCTACCTTTTCATGCAACCTTCTATCTGTTTATCAGATAACTCATTCAGGTGAAGGGAAAATAGTAGAATTCTCACCTCATGATGTTGTAATCACGGACCTCAAAGATCCTAGACATATTTTAGCTATTGGAATTGTTGATGATTCCACAAGGTTGTATAAGTTTGACAACTTTGGGTCATCATGTCTTCCCTCCATTTTTTTTGCTCATAATGATGAAGTGAGCAAACTTTGGCATGAGTGATTTGGTCACTTAAACTATCACTCTCTTCAAACTCTATGTAAGGAAAATATGGTGACGGGTCTTCCTATGGTATCTTGCTGAGATGGTGTTTTCTCCGGATGTGTACTAAGAAAACATCATCAGGATAGTTTTAACAAACGTGCCTCTTGGCACGCTTCAACCCCTTTGCAGCTTGTGCACAGTGATTTATGTGGTCCACTTCATTTTGTTTCTTTCTCTGGTTGCAAGTACTTCTTAACTTTCATTGATGATTTTTCCAGATGCACTTGGGTATACTTCTTAAAACTCAAGAGTGAAGCTTTTAACATGTTCTTAGCCTTTGTTGAGAAACAATCTAGACATCCAATTCTTAAGTTAATATTAGACAATGGAGGAGAATATGTTCACAACAAATTTATCAAATTTTTCACTGAGCATGGCATTCAATTGCAACATATTGTTCCATATACGCCACAACAAAATTTTTTAGCTTAAAGGAATAATCACACTTTAAAAGAAATGGCTAATTGTATGCTTCAATCTAAAGGACTTGGTCTCCATTTTTGGGCAGAAGAAATTAATTGTGAAAACTACATAGTAAATCGCACTCCTACTAAGGTTTTAAAGAATATAACTCCAAAAGAAGCTTGGTGCTCAATCAAACCAGATGTAAGTCACTTTCATTTTTTTGGAAGTGATGCTTGGGCCCATATTCCAGATGTGAAACATAAAGCCTTAAAACCTAAGAGTGAAAAATGCATTTTTGTTGGATATTTTGAAGATGTCAAAGGATATAGACTTCTTCAACCAAAATCCAAAAATATAATCATTAGAAGAGATGTAAAATTTGATGAAAATATATCAGCCTGTGAGCCTAGTTCGGCGGGTGTGCCACTTTTGGCCTACAAGCCTAATTCGGCATATGTGCCACCTCTCTCTATCTCTTCTATTTTTGACAGCATTTCTTCTAGTTCAGATGACGACAGCGAGGATGAAAATCCTCCTCCACCTCTTGAAGATGTTCCTTCAACTTCGCAGCTTCCAAGATGGGTCTTCTCTACTCGGGATGCAGCAGGTTCTCTTGCAGGTGACCCTGCAGATCGATGACGTACATGTTCTCAGTTCCAAAGAGCCTCTTCCTTATTGGCTCAAGTTCCAGAAAATCCCGATCCAGACACCTTTGAAGAACCTTCCGGTCATCCAGATTGGGATGAATCTATGAATGAAGAATATCGTTCCTTATTGGCGAACGATACTTGGGATATTTTTCCTCTTCCAAAAGGACGAAAACTTGTCAGATGCAGATGGGTTTACAAAAAAAAGTTTGGAACAGATGGAAAAGTGGATAGAAATAAAGCTCATCCTGTTGCTAAAGGATTCTCACAAGTTGAAGGCATTGACTATACTGAAACCTTCTCCCCTGTTGCCAAAATGAATTCTATCTGCCTTGTTCTTTCCCTTGCTGCCTCCTTTAAATGGGAAGTCCATCAGATGGATGTTAAATCTGCCTTCTTACATGGAGATTTGCATGAAGAAATTTACATGGAACAAACCCCTGGCTTTATCCAAAACGACTCTAGCCTTGTTTGTCACCTTAGGAAGTCTCTCTATGGTCTCAAACAAGCTCCTCAGGCTTGGTATGCCAAAATCGATAGATTTCTATTAGATAATGGCTTTTCTAGGTGTCATTCTGACAACACTTTCTACACCAAGAAAGTGGGTAAGTCCTTCACCATCCTTATTCTTTATGTTGATGCTCTTATTCTTACTGGTAGTGATCCAAACCATATAAACCATGTGAAGTCTAGCCTCGAAAATAATTTTGAAATGGCAGACTTAGGACACTTGCATTATTTCCTTGGTCTTCAAGTCTTGCAATCCAAAGAAGGCATTACCCTCTCTCAGTCCAAGTATGTGTGTGATCTTCTACACCACTTTCACATGGAAGATTGTAAGCCAACCCCTTCTTCCTTTCAGTCTGGAGTCAAGCTTTTAGTCACTTGTACTACCCCTGAAGTTGATGCTACTTATACCGTCAACTTGTTCGTAAACTTCTATATCTAACCCATACCCGTCCTGACCTTTCCTTTGTCGTTGGTCTTGTCGCTCGGTTTATGCACCAACCTAATTAAATTCACTAGAAAGCAGCTAAAATAATACTTCGATATATTCGAGGTACAGTTCAGTTCGGGATTCATTACAATGCAGGAGCATCTCCATTGTCGATTGGTTTCACTGATTCTAATTGGGCTGGTGACCCTGATGATTGAAAGTCTATTGTAGGATATGTATTCACTCTTAGTTCAGGACCTATTACTTGGTCTTCTAAGAAACAAAGTGCCATCTATATTTCTTCAGCAGAAGCAGAGTATCGTGGTGTAGTTGAAGCCAGCAAGGAAGTCATGTGGCTTCGTCACATCCTGTCTGAATTTGGTGTTCATCAGCAGCATCCAATTGCACTTTGGTGTTATAATTAGAGTTCCATTCAGCTATGTAAAGATCCATTTCAGCATCATCGTATGAAACACATTGACTTCCACATACAATTCATCAGAAATCTCATTCATGATCGTGTTCTTGAAGTGCAGTACTACCCAACCAATGATCAAGTAGTCAATATCTTTACAAAGGCTCTCACAGAAGTGAAGTTTACCAAACTTCGATCCATGCTTGGAGTTTAGGAAATTTATCATTAAGGGGGGATAGGCTCTAATGCCTCCTTCCTTCTCCTATTGTGTCACCTTTGTAAATCCTTCAATCCTATCCCAATTTGTTCTTAAGGGGGGATGTTAGGATATTTCGACACATAGGAAATAGGCTCTTTTTTTGTCAGCTTTGTAAATCCTTCAATCCTATCCCAAGTTGTTCTTAAGGGGGGGTTTTAGGATATTCCGACACAGAAAATTGTTAAGAATAACTTAGTCTAGTGTAGAGTTAGGTAAAGTGTGTTTCTTTACTATGTACATTTGTAACTTATAATCCGAAGGTCATGATTTGTAGTGATCTAACGATTCACTCTCTCCTTGGTATTAACGACACTTGATTCGTGGCTTAGCACCTGATTGGTCCATGATCTCTATTTAAAGAGCATGGAGGGTCATTTGTTCAGTAACTGTTTATGAGAGAAACATGTGTAACTTTTCTTTTTATATTAATAAATTTCTTGAAGTGGCCGCGTTGGCTCAAGTCATGGACTGTTTCCCTCTTCAAGGGTTTTAACCACGTGATAATACTGGTGTATTGATTTGGGATCTTTTTGTGAGCAGTGACCTTTGGTTTTTGATCTACATAAATTACCCTATAAATTCCTACAGATACCATTAGGATTACTTAATAACCATCAACCCAAGGATCCATGTGCATGTCAGAGCTCAATGACCAACGCCACCTTTCCTACTTCGGGAGCTAGACATCAACACAAAGTGTCAGCCAGATGTCATTCCCGGGAAATGCTTCACTCACAAATCCTTAACAACAAATATCGCTTGATAAAATTGATCAGTAACCAACATGCTATCAAAACTTCGAGAGAATTACCTGCACAGCCCCAATCAGTAGTACACTTTAGAAAGTACATAATCAAATACAAACCTTCGGGGTCTTCCAAACAACTATATGTTGCTTCTCAACTTATCACAATAGGATTATCAATCTAATCTTTGACTGAAGATTCCTTATACATTTTCCTACTTCCCATGCAGCCACATATAATGCATTCTCTAATTTTCTCTTTCAAGGTTTCCATCAAGACTATGATATGCTCTCCCTCTCAACCAGGGATATTTCTTCTATCGAGGCTCCCTCTTAACCTAGAGAGATCAGCTTTCTTCTAATGACATTGAAGAAATTTTCATGGCTTCCATCCTTCTCGTCATGCTTATCACATCAACTTCTCTCTCGAACATCTTCACCATATTGAAGATGATGTACTTGCACAAATTAGATAGAAAGTACAACCAAATCCATAGAAGCATGAAGTTAGCCATATCAAATTCTTATAATAACGAAAGCATAATCATAAAGAGACATTATACTTCAATTTCTTGCACAAATTTTGTTACAAACCCTAAATCACATCAATAACTCAATCAAAATATTAGTTTCATCATATCTAGGGTCTTAACATCACTTTCAATGATATGAAAATTTCTTTCAGATAGCAAACCTTGGAAACAAATCAGATTAATGCATCTAACAATTTTCAAAATTCATATGTTAGACTTCCTACTAGGATTTCATTAGCTCCAATGAAAAACAATCAAAACCAATTATAATCAATAACATGAATAGATTCTACTAGGGTTTGATGTAAACCCTAGATTTTCCATCTACGAATTCTCATAAATCACTATATGGATTCATGGGTTCCAGATTGTTATATCACACATTGTAAAGATTTATCTATTACTAGGGTTTAGCTGCAAAAACCTAGATTTCCCATGCAATGTCATCCTAGAATATCAAACTCAAACAAGGGCTTATATTAAACCCTAATAAAACACACATATATAGGAATTCATCATCATACATAAGAACATCATATGTCAGAAAATATATTATACATATACCAACCTAGACCAAGCTAGGGTTTCGACCAAATAGACACATATATACCTAGGGTTTCATTCCTAGGAACTTACTTTAAAGATATAACAAAGGTTTTTCTTACAGACCCAACCAAACCCTAAAGAACTGGGGTTTCGTAACATAGCAAAGCAAACCCTACTATACCAAAACTTCAAAGTTTTGGGATCTCAAACAGCGTCATTCAACCCTAACAAGTTAGGGTTTTCATGATCATGCCAAAACCCCAAACATGACATCATCATCAAAAAATTCAAATAGTGTTTCTCAATAACCCTAAGTAGTCTAGGGTTTCACATATTATCATTAGCATACCCTTAAGTTAGGGTTTTCTAGAGAACCTATCTAGGGTTCTTATACAATCAATCAAGGATGTAGGGAGGGTAGATGTATCAGATGGTGAATCACTCTAAAAAGGAATCTTTATGATTCAAGAGAGCTAGACATAACAATGTTAGTAATGTAGAATAGATAACCAAAAGAATTATTATAAAGAGAACAAATATTATGGTCTAAGATATACCTTTTTTTATTAAAAAACCTTTTAACTTTAATGCTTTGTCTTGTGAGACCTTCTTTCATAATCCTTGAGTATTCAACAAGCCATTTCCTAAACAAGGAAATAGAGGTAGAAAGGTGATTAGTATTTAATACAATAAAAAAAAACTTAAATAAGTACATGAAACCAAAAACTGAAAAGAAATGAGATACATATCTTTGGGAGTTGTTGAGGGCTCCCTCCAAAGCTTGAGGGATACATAAATCTTATAAAAACAAAAAAAAAAAATTCCAAAAAATATGTTAAACCTACAAATACTAAAAATCAAAAATATAAAATAGAATATATAAGGCTAAGAGAAAAGGACTTAGTAGTGTAAGTCCCTTATATCAGATTCTTCGGGTTTAACTTTCTTAGGAGATCCTTCTTCAACAACATTTGTTTGATCTCTTTCCCTCTTCTTATTTCTTGGATTGTCGAGGCAATCACTTTAATAGTGACCCATTTTTTGACATTGATAGCATTCTACCTTGGATATGTCCACCTTCCTTCTAGGTCTTTTTGTCTTCTTGAAGTTCCCTTTCTTGTGTTGAGCAGTGTATGCATTTGAAACTTCTTCATTGTTGGATACTAATGAGATTCTCAATTCCCTCTTCGCTGCAGGCAGACCATAATTCTTCAAAGGTGGGAGTTTCCTTCCAACTGTTGAGTCCTAAAGAAAAATCACTCCAAGAAGGTGGCAACCTTAATAATGCAGTGATCACAAGTTCCTTATCTGGTACAATTTCATCAATGGCAAGAAGATCATCTCTTATTCTTGCTATCCTCACAAATAAAGTAGCCATAGAGTCCTCTTTAGTCATTTTTGTGGTCCTTAGTTCATTCTTCAAACTTGATACTTGACCAATGTTCTTAATAGTCAATAGTTTTGACAAGGCCTCATACATTTTGAGCATGGTCAATGTTGACTATGCATGGGACAAGATTGTCTTTTATGCCTTCTACCATTAGAGGCATGGCCACCAATTCTAATTCTCTGAATTTCACCTTATCTGCATCACTAGAGTCTTTTGTAGGCTTCTTTACTTTTCCTCTAACCAAATCTAATACTTTGTTCTTTTCAAGAATGAGGTCAATCCTCTTCTTCCATGACCTGTAGTTTGATGCTCCTTCAAGTGTGTTCTCTCCCTTGATTGAGTTAGACATTTTCCTTGAAGATAGTGAAATTTTTTCCTTAAATAATTTCCTTTTATGATTCCTTGATCAACTCCTTGAAAATGTATTTTTCTTCTTTCTTCACCAAAGCTCTGATACCATCTTAGAAAATCATAAAGGCAGAAATATTTTCTTATACTTGATAATTTACTTATGATGTTTCAGTATTCTTATTATTAGCTTTTATCTTTGTTCATCAAGAAATTACCAAAGCAAACATAGATCAAGGACACTAGATATAGGTGGACAGCCAGGGAAAAACCCCACTCTAGTGGAAAACCCAGCCAGTAATTCTCCCTTCAATAGTTTTCCTAAGATAATCCAATACTTTAGACCTTGACTCAAACTTCCTCCACACCAAGTCAACATTCTTCTTTCTTTGCAAATGATCCTATTTTGACTTGGCAGCAGCAGCAACAACAACAGCACTATGCAGCACTTTCTAGGACCTAGTAACTTCGATCTTGCTTTGAGATATTTTGATCTTGGATGAAAGACTTTGATCTTGACTTTGAAACTTCGATTTTGAACCAATACCACTTATTGAGGTAGCAGCACCCAGCAATAGAAACTTCAACCTATACTTTCCTTAGCAATGGCATCACAACAAGAACTTCGATCTTCCAAACTAGGGCATGAGAGAGAGAGATAGATGCACCAAAATTTAGATTTTCATTTTCTCCTTCACCTTGACCAAACTCGCACTTATTTGGCCTTCTTCCTTCGCTTCGCACTTTTTTTGACTTCCAAAGAGATATCGAACTTGCTTGAGATGATCTTCAACAAATGAATTCGAACTACTTATTTTATAGCCTTTAGGTGAGGTAGAATAGTCTTCCTTCAGACCGACTTGATCATCTTGAAGTTGACTTGGTGTGGAGGTAACATAATTCATATTTGAATCAATACTAAAAATTTTTACATGATTTGAAATTCCAAGAAGGGTCTTTTTAAATGTACAATGACTTTATAGACTCCGAATAAATCTTAGAAGTCCTCAATGGGGACTTTGACCTAAAACATAATGACCCAAGCATGAAACCCATGCTTTAATAATTCATTGTAGTAATAATAATAATAAAATTTCTTTATTATTTTGACAAGTACATTTCATAGTGACTCAAATACATTAATGAAGACCAAATCTAGTTAGATTCTTCAATAGAAAATTTAGACTATCACATGAACCATACAGTTAATATAAAATTATGTAAAGATATTTGAAATGACATGCATTAAACCAAATAATTAGAAAAATGTGTGAGGTTTAATGCAAACATGACCGAATCCAACCAGCGATATAACCATCCTCACTTAAGTCACTGTAATCTTGATTCAAAACAGATTTGTCATCCCAGGTTCACACAAAGTCCTTACCTAAATAACTAGTTGTAAAGTCTCATTTGTAAGTTGTTTTTATGAGTTCAGTTTAAAATAACTCAATTCTTGAATCTAAAATTGGTTCAACCTTAAGAGGGAAATTTATCAATCCATGAGAGCATCAAAATAATTTACAAAATTCACATCAAGATATGATTAAAAGTGTCCAGGTGAAAATTTAAATATACATATTAATAAGCATCATCCAATCACATCAAAATACACAAATATTAAGTTGAAAACAACCCACATATAAACAATATAAGAAAGACACATCAATATACGACTAAAATTATTCATGTGCAAATCTAAATACACATTAAACAATAAACATCCAATCACATTAAAATATACAAATATTACATGGAAAACAACTCATCAAAGGAAAACCCACGGTGAAAACTCAATGTGCTTATCCCATGGAGCAAAATCAATGACAATCTCCAAGCTCTTCTTCATGATCCATTCATCCTATTGCAAAAGTCATACCAACATCCTTTCAAACAATGAGTATTATCCTTATAATAATAATGACATATTTTAAGAAAATCACCCCATCAATCCAACAATTCCCATTTTTAAGTGTAAAATGAAGAGTTGATTGAGTCAACTTTGATTTGGGATAATAGGTCGGTTGATTTAGCCAAATTTGATCTCTTTATTGATTTAATATAGCATACTCTAATTATTCAGTGTTTTTTCTCTTTTTTGATCAATTTAACCTAAATGTGATGGGGATTTCTTAGAATTGTAAGTTTGAGTTGTGTAATTTGAAAAATATGAGTGCCTCAGGGTTTTTTAAGGCACTGAATTTATTTAGGCATTCAAAAAATAATTTTAAACAACAATAAATCACAATCTTACCAAAAATTGTCTTTCCACCCGTTACTTAACCTTTTACTTTTTTATTTCATTAGATTGTTTTACACGCTTCATTGATTTTCTTTTGAATTCCCTTCTTAGCTTGAGTATTTCATTGCTCATGGGGGTTGAGATAATCTATAAGTGTAATGTCCTCGGGAAATTTTTTGCACAAGGATACCAAAGTTTTTCCAATAGATGATAATACAAAGCAATTAATATAAATCTACAATTTTCCCTCTTATTGATGCCACAAACTGAACAAACCTTCTTAATAAAACAAAAAAATGGACAAAACATTCCACCATATAATAAATTAAGTTCCTTTATCCGTAATACAATAATTCCACATCAAAAATAATGTGTTGTCCCCACACTAATGAGGCAAAACACAGACAATTCAAAGGGTGTGTATGGTCAATGGTCTAACGGAATTCTTGACACAACTATTATTATTTAGTGGTTATGTGTTGATCATGTCGATACCAAATGTTTTGCTACAGGATTTCCACCATGGTTCAAACTTGATCATCCATGTCTAAGCCCTTCATGTCCGCATTGTCTCCGCTTGGTCGTAGAACCCCAATGATAATTGTTCTGAAATGAGTTCGGTTCTTCAATAATTTCGTAGAGCCTATTCTGTTGTGATGTTACATTAGGGGGATTTTGAGGTCTAAAATGGGCCTCCTAAGGAAATTATAAAATAAAATTAGATTACATCATCAAATTTTAGAGAGAACAAAGAAAAACTATTTTTTCAACTTGTATTTTCAACGTATCTCACTATAGGTTTATTCAAATTTCGAGCAGGAACACGCGTTGGATGTAGAATTTGATTCCTCATCCAAGGAGTACCCATTTTTCATACTTTCGATGGACCCTGCTACACGAAAAATGAGAAATACATGAAAAACGTGATTGCAATCACGTTTTTTCATGCATTTCTCATTTTTCGTATAGCAGGGTCCATCAAAAGTATGCAACATGGGTACTCCTTGGATGAGGAATTAAATTTTGCATCCAATGAGTAATCCTGCTCGAAATTTGAGCAAAACCTTAGGGAGATAAGTTGAAAATACAAGTTGAAAAAGTAGTTTTATTAATTTATTATTTTTTAACCTTTTAATTTTTACCCCAAAAATGGTGAATCTTCCCCCATGGTTGACATCATCATCTTGAATCCTATTGGTTCTTATAAATTTTATTTTGGTTCTAAATTTTTCTTAGGAGGCTCATTTTAGACCTCAAAAGTTCTCTAATGATGTCTACTTATTGGCCCCTTGTCTTCTAATAATTCCAATACCCACTAAAACCCCTCGCCAGGAACAAGTTGTATTTGATTTTACTTGTGATCTCTTGTGATTTCAAGGGGGGGCAGGGGGACTTCGTTCATTTTTTACCAGATTTAACTACTGATAGTTACAATGACCTGAAAGTCTTTGTACAATGATTTTTTATAAGAGAGGGAGGTTTTGCGGTTGTTACATGGGCTTCTAAAAGATTCTACTTACATATACTGATTCTAGAGAGACTTGTTCGAATTACCAAACATGAAACCCTCCTCAAATTTGTTTAATTTCCTTCGGATGCTTAAAGAAAAGAGGGATTTCATCACATGGTTCAGTAAACTCCAAATAGGGCCAAATTCCACTTTGGACCACTCATTTGATGGATATTATTATTGCATTGAATGCATCTATTCGAGAGGACCAAAATCGACCTAAAGATCATCAAATTTGGATATGGAAAAATATGTTTTTGAGGTCAAGCCCATAGATGTGCAAATTGTCAAGGTCACCCACATCATCATGTGGGCTCATGAAGCCTAACAGACATGTCTTTTGACACTCAGCGACTTGTGTAAATAAGAGATACATCTACCCTCATTTGGCACGTCATCAACTCAACTTCTTCTCTCTCCTCGTCTGATTGGTTCATACAGCTTATTGGGCATCTATTTTCCTCACACGTATGGAAATAAAACAAGGACGAATTTCAGGACAAATTACAGGGTCAAATTTCAGGAGTTGTTGCAGAGTTTTACCATGGTCATTTTGACCTTCTTTGACTATGTTTTTTGTTCCAAAATTCCACTTTTGGAAGGATGCATTGATTGACACAGGAACCTAAGTTTTCTGGGCATGTTGATTGGGCTGACCGCAGGACTGAAGTTAAAATTTTGACCAAGTTTGATTGTTGCTTTAATGATTATTTTGGGTTGACTTTGACCACCTAAGAAGGCCGAGTTGGACTGGGTATGACCAAGTTGCATTGTGGATAGTTTGTTGCTAGCTTGACCAGTGTTGACTTTCTGGTTAGGGTTGTTGACTGTTGCAAGAAAATTTCATATTTGACAAGGTCGCTTTGATCATCATTTGGCAAGTCAATTTTGACTTTATTGTACTCTCTCTCTTTGTTGAAAATTTGATATAATAATAAGAAGAATTGATCAAAGGGTTTTCCCCATCTTGGGGTTTTTCCTTGGCATTCGTCAAATCCTGGTGTTCTCTTGTCTTGGCTTGTCTTCTACATTTTATTGTTCATATTCTATCTTCAGTTACTTTCAACATGACTTATGGTTAATGTGATTGTTATTGGAAACTAATTTGGAAATTGTCATTGGGTTGCTAAAAGTATATTGAAGTAATTGTGCTAAGCATAGAACATACCATTGTTAACTAAAATTAACATGGTATTAGAGACCAGGTGAAGACAAAGCCTAAGAAAGAGAGAGAAAAGCAATCACTAAGAGAAATATGTTGGACAAGGACAAGCCTCAATGGCTTCTAGATCTTACTTCAAGACTGAGGATAAGTTCAATGACAAATCTAACTATCATGCATGGAATATGACCTTGGATCTAACTTTGGAGGAGCATGAAGTAGTGGACTATGTGTAGGGAAAAATGGTGGAGCCTCCTTCAAATGCATCGGCTACGATTAAGACAAAGTATAGAAAAGGTGAGGTCAAAGAAAAGAAAATTTTGATTAACTCCATTCAAAAGCATTTGGTTGCCTATATTTCTTATTTGGGAACTTCTAAGGAAATATATGATAAGCTAGTTGGGATGTTCAAACTGAAAAATTCAAATCAAATCCTCTTTCTCAAAAACAAGTTGATGGATATTGAAATGAATAAAAGGGAATATATTCAATCCTACTTCATGAGAATAACTCAAATCAAGAATGACTCGCTATCTATTGGAGAAATTATTACTCATGAGAATTACTCTTGGACGTCTTCCAAGACCATGGGATGTATTTGTCACCACCATTCTCAACAATGACAGGATACATGGTTTCGATGATTTATTGGATAGATGCACTCAAGAGGAGACTAGGATGATTGAGAGAGATAAGCCCTCCAATGGAAATGAACCTACTACCTTCTCCGCCCATGCAAAAAGGAAGAATAATGTTGGTCCAAGGGGACAGTGTCAAGGATCTAAGAAGGGATTCAAGGAAGGTGCTATAATTGTAACATGTCCAGCCACTATGCCAGAGAGTTTCCTCACAAGAGGAATACTCCAAGGGATGATGACAACAACAAAAAGAATAATTTCAAAGGCAATGGCAGTCAAAGGAGAAATAGGTTCAACAACAAAGGAAAGAGGAGTGCACTCACTACTCAAAATGGAAATGGTCGACCTCCCAAGAGGAAAAAAAATGCCAGGTATGATGAAAGTAATGTTGTAGAAAAATAAGATGAGCTTTATCTTATTTTCGCTTTATATACTGCCTCTCCTCCGAATACATTGGATCATTAGTTGATTAATATTGGAGCTTCAAGGCACTTCACTGAATACAAAGAGGCCCTCTCAAATTTGGTTGAAAATAAGATTAATTTAAAGATCATAATTGGAGATAACGCCACCTACCTTGTGAAAGGGATAGGTACTATCACTCTTCACTTGAATCAAGGTCAAACCATACATATACAAGAAGTGTTCGATCTGCCCGATTTGAAGAAGAACATGGTGTCTATTTCTGCGATGGAAGACAAAGGCTTCAAGGTAGAATTCATTGATGGAAAGGTATGTATTTGGAAAAGAAACCCTAAATATGCATTTACTCTTGGATTTAGGGTTGATGATCTCTATCAAGTTGGAGGAAGTCATTTGGGAGCTTTTGTGAGTGATACTTCTCTACAATGTGAATTATGGCACCGGAGATTTTCCTGCCCACATTACAAAGCCTTACCTAGGGTAAGGAAGATGGTCACAAGTATGCTCGAGTTTAACATGAAGCGTGAAGGTTTTTGTCAGAGTTGTACAGCTGGGAAACATATAAAGGGAACATTCCCTTCTAGTGAGAGCAACAAAATCGATATTATTCAATTGGTCCATTCTGACCTGTCTGGTATGTTACCTGTAACATCATTCGGAGTATAATCATATTATGCAACCTTTGTGGATTACTACTCTCACAGAACATGGATCTATTTCTTGAAAAGGAAGGATGAAGTGTTCAAATTGTTTTGTTCTTTCAAAACATTGGTGGAAAATCAAATAGGGAAGAAGATCAAGATATTGAGGACCGATAATGGAACCGAATACGAATCAAATGAATTCAATGACTTTTGCGAAGAGGTTGGCATTAAGAGGGATACAATTCTCGCATACACTCCTGAGCAGAATGGTGTTGTTGAAAGGAAGAATCGAACAATCATGGAAACCACTTATGCCATGCTGCATGACCAAGGCTTACCAGAGTTCTTATGGGGAGAAGTTTCCAACATTTTCGTATATGGTCAAAACAAGAGCTTGCATCAAGCCTTGGACTTCAAGACACCATAGGAAGTCTTCACTGGTAAGAAACCTGATGTTTCTCATTTTAGAATATTTTTTGTCTTTTGTATTTTCACGTGCCTAAAGAGAAAAGGAATAAGTTGGAAGCTTCTTGGAAGAAAGGAATATTCATCAGCTACAGTGAAAATTCAAGGGCATATAGAATCTATGTGCCTGGTCAAATAGATGTGGAAGTAAGTTGTGATGTCTCCTTTGATGAAGGCACTACCCTTGGGAAAGCCAGAGATCTCCCTATCCCAAGGAAGGACGATGATGGTTCTACCGAAAAACCAGATGAAAGTCCAATAGATGAGCCTATGCATGATGTTGAAGGAACGATGGATCCTATTTATCCACCTCCTGGTAATCCCTCTACCTCAAGGAAACGTCCACTATGTCTCAAAGATATTCTCGAAGATGTTGAAATAGATATTGCTCCAAAAGGGACATTTCATGCAAGTAAGAAGTCGAACAGGTATCAAGGTTATTTGGTTGCTATGAGTAGTATTGTTCAAGCTAAACAATGCACATTCGAGGAAGTCGTAAAGCACCAGGTTTGGAAAGATGCGATGAATGAGGAGTACGAGTCAATCATGAAGAATGATTTTTGGGATGTGGTGCCTATACCCAAGGACAAGTTTGTGGTCACTTCTAAATGGCTTTACAAAATTAAACATGGAGCTGATGGGAGTGCTGACAAATATAAGGTTGGATTTTTTGCTCTTGGCTTCTCTCAAAAGGGAGTGGACTATGATGAGATATTTGCACCAGTGGCCTGATATACCACTATCCGATCTATTATTGTTCTTGTTGCCAATCAAGGATGGAGCCTACATTGAATGGACTTCAAAACTACTTTCTTGCATGGATCGATTAAGGAGGAAGTCTAATTGGAGCAACCTCAAGGGTTTGAAGTACAAGATCAAAGGACTCATACATGCAAGTTGAAGAAAGCTCTCTATGGGTTGATTCAAGCCCCGAGGGCTTGGTATGAGAGGACTGGCAGTTATCCCGTGAAGTTGGGATTTACAAGGAACTATGTTGATCCTAACCTATACTTCAAGGTTGAAAAGGACATGCCTATTATTTTGGTCCTTTATGTTGATGATATCTTTCTAACAGGTGCAAACCCTCTCATTTATGAATGCAAGAGCGATTTGACTTTCAAGTTCGAGATGAAGGACCTAACATTGATGCATTACTTCTAAGGCATGTGTTGGAAAATCAGAAAGGCAGAAATATTTTCGTTACATTGATAATTACTTTTGATGTTCTTATGTTCTTATTAACTTTCTTGTGTTCTTTTTTTATCTTAGTTCATCAAGAAATTTCCAAAACAATAACACGAAGATCAAGGACACCAGATGTAGGCAGATAGTTAGGGAAAAACCCCTAACTAGGGGAAACCTCAGTCAACAACTCTTCTTCAATAGTTTCATGAGATAATCCAAGACTCTTTGACCTAGACATAAAATTCCTCCAATCACCAAGCCATCCCTTCCCTTCTTCTACAGATGATAACCTTCCAGCAACAACTTCGACCTAGAACAGCACCAACACTTCGATCTAATAGCAGCAACAAAACCTAGACCCTGATGCAACATCAGCTTTGACCTTGATGCAATAGCAGCTTCGACCTTGATGCAATAGCAGCTTCGACCTTGATGAAGCAAAAAAATCGACCTTTATGCAGTAGCCCAGAAACTTCACACAAGAGAGATGACCCAGAAAACTTCGATCTTCTAATTCTCCTTCTCCTTTTGCAATTTCGTACATTGTAGCTTATTCTTCTTATGTATCAAGCTTGTGAGTGGATTCTCCAAATGAATCAAACTACATTGTATATATAGCCTCTTATAGAGTTCAAATTACCTTGATGTAGGCCGACTTGAACAAGTGAGGGTCAACTTGATGTGGAGGTGAAAAATGAATTATTTGACTCAATAATATTTTTTTTTACATGATTCAAAAGCCCAAGAAGGGTCCCATAAAATGGAAAATGACTCTAATGACTCAATATAAAACCTAGAAGTCCTCAATGGGGACTTTGACCTAAAACATGATGACCCAAACATGAAACCCATGCTTTAATAAGTCATAATAGTAATAATAAAAATTAATTTTTCTTTCTTTTCATAAATACATTTCATTATGAATCAAATAAAATTATGAAGTTTGAACCTAGTTACATTCTTCAACACTCCCTCTTAACTAGGGAGGTATTCATACATACATATACAAGTACATGGAAGATATCAAAACACATGAACTATGAAGATTTTAGGCACTCACGGTGCCACGGAGTAGATTCTTGGCCAGGGAAATCTATCCAAGCCCATGAAGAGTTTAGGCACCCATGGTGCCATGAACTAGATTCCTGACCAGTGAAAACTATTCAGGTGGGGCTAAGATCGACTAAAGCTTTCAGCCACTCTAGGTACCATCAAGCTTACTTGTTAATCATAAACTCAGGGAACCAGGTGTGTAATACAAGGTTAGTTCTCTATGACCAACGCCACCTTCCCTACTTCAAGAACAAGACATCAACACACAGGTCGGACAGATGTATTCCCAGGCAATGTGTATTACACACAAAGCCTGAACACTCCTGATTATTCAAATCGGTAAACAATCTCTCCCGATCAAACAGATCGGTAACAACAAATTTCTCTCGATCAAGCATATCGTTACTATCAAGCAAGTAAAACATGCTTCCATATATTTACCTATACAAACACAACCCTAATTAGTAACATTCTTTGAAATATACATAATTAAACACAAACCTTCGGGGTTTTCAGACATCATGATGTTTCTTCTCAATTTATCATAGTAGGACTTATAGGCTTCCAAAAAAAATCTTGACATAAGTTTCCTCAATCATATAGTTCCTTTCCTAATTCACATGCAACAACATATTCTACAATCGGATCCTGCTTTCCTTCTTTCAACAGCACCTCAATATACATTTTCCAATTTCTTCTTCAAGGTATCAATCATGACTATAATATGCCATCCCTCTCAACTTGGGGAGATTTTTTCTATCTAGACTCCCTCTTAACCTAGGGATATAAAATTCTTTCTATGACATCAGAGAATCTTCCATGGCTTCCATCCTTCTTATCATATTCATCTTGATCATTGTCATTCATATAATTTCCTTTATCATGCTTGCCAATCATGTCAACTTTACTTATGAATATATTCAACATCTTGAAGAGTATGTGCCTGCACAACTTAAACAACAAGTGCAACCAAATACATACATAGAAGCATGAAGTTTAACTATATCATAATCATACAATAATGGAAGCATTAGGTTTTAGCAATCAAATACCTAAACACAGTTAGGTTCATAATCGGCAAGAGACATATACTACTATACTTCAACGTCTTGCTTGGGTTTTTGTTACTAACCTTAGATCACATAATTTAATGTAAATCAATCACGATATCAGATTATATCTAGGAATTCAATGACAGACTCTTCTATGAAATACTGCAAACCTTAGGAACAATTCAAACAAGTGTAGTTCTACAATGCATCTAGCAACTTTCAGAGTTCATATGTTAAACTTATACTAGGATTTAATTCAAACCCTAGGTTCCATCTTTGAGACACTGTAGCCTTAGATATCAACAATCAAAATTAATTACAGCAAAATCTAAGGTTTCAACAATATGACCAACTTCTATTCGGGTTTCTAAACCCTAGATTTTATCATCATAATGGAAGCAATATCACCATATCCTAGAATATCAAACTTCTACTAGGGCTTAGTTACAAACCCCTAGAATTCACAAATTATGATCATCAACAAATAGGCTAGCATATGTAGGATTCCATAATCATGCACAAGCATGTCCCAAGACACAAATATCAATACATTAAATCTAGACATATAACAAATTTGATCAGTCTAGGGTTTCAATCAAACGGACAAACATACACCTAGGGTTTCATTCCTAGGAACATACTATAAGGGTTTTTTTCATAAACCCTAATTTATCGAAACCTCTAAAGGTATAAGATTTCAATACATAGACATTACCATCCAACCCTAAAGGACTAGGGTTTCTATATCAAAACTAAAACCCCAAATATCAAAAGAATAATATTTTTCTAGATTTCATCATAACCCTAAGTAGACTAGGGTTTTCACATTAGCATCGGCATACTTTTAGGTTAGGGTGTTACAGAGAACCTTTTTAGGGTTCCACAAAATGATGAATGATTTTAATGAGGGTAGATTCAGTTTAATGATTATTCACCCAAATAACAATCTTTATGATTCAAGTTCCTAGACATGACAATGTTAGTAATGTAAAGCAGATTTATTAAAAAGGAAAGAATATGCTTTTATCACAAAGATTATGGTCTAAGACATACCTTTGTGTTCTATTCTAGAAAAACCTTGTATGACATTAATTCCAATACAACTTCTATCATTCTTTGTCTTGTGAGGTCTTCTCCATAACCCTTGAGCATTCAGCAAGCCTTTCCTAAAAAAGGAAAATATGAAAATAAATGTTATTGGAATCTAATACAAACACATCTAGATAAGAGAGGGAAACCAAATATAAAAAGATTAATACAAGGACTAAGATACTTATCTTTGGAAAATGGTGAGGGCTCCCTCTCAATCCAATCACGAGGGATACCTACAACTTTATCAAAACAATTCAAAAATGTTTTACCTAGAAATCGAAGCATAAAGAAAAACAATTCAAAACTTAGAGTAGAGGACTTAGAAGTGTAAATCCTTTATTTATAATTCTTTGGTTTTGTTTTTCTTTGGAGATCCTTCATCGGCAACGTTTGCTTCATCTGTGTTTCTCTTTTTATTCCTAGGATTGTTAGGACAATCATTTCTATGTGACCCATATTGTGACAATTGTAGCATTCTATCTTGGATAGGTCTACCTTACTTCTTGGCCCTTTAGACTTCTTTAAGGCTCCTGTGTTCTTGTGATGAGCAGAGTAGGCATTTGAAATTTTCTCTTCTTCATTCTCTTTATTGGTTACTAATGAAATTATCACTTCTTCTTGACTACATGCATTTCATAATTGCTCGAATGTAGGAGTTTCCCTCCAACTATTGATCCTTGAAGCAAAGGCACTCCAAGAAGGTGGCAATCCTAGAAGTGCAACGATCGCTAGCTATTTTTCAATTAATATCTCATATATGGCTTGGAGATCATCTCTAATTCTAGCTATCCTTACAAAGAAGGAAGACACAGTATCATCCTTTGTCATTTTCATGGTTCTTAGTTCATTCTTAAGACTTGTAACTTGACCAAGATTCTCGATGGTGAACAATTTGGATAAGGCTTCATACATCTCTTGAGTGAAATATATGTTGGAAATGTATGGGATAAGGTTATCCTTTATACCATCTACCATTAGGCTCATAACCAATATTTCTACCTCTGTAAACTTGCTTTATCTACATCAATTGATCCTTCTAAAGGTTTCTTCACTTTTCCTTTGACTAAATCCAAGACTTTATTCTTTTCAAGGATGATATTTATCCTCTTTTTCCAATCCCTGTAATTGGATGCTCCTTCTAATTTGTTTTCTCCCTTTACTGAGTTAGACATGGTTCTTGAAGATAGGAGGCTTATTTTATTATATGATCCTCTTTGATGACCCTTATTCAAACTTCTTTAGACTCCTTATTCTCCTTTCAATAGATCTTCAGGCTGCCTTTTTCCTTCTTTTTCACCTTAGCTCTGATACCATGTTGGAAAATCAGATAAAGGCACAAATATTTTCTTTAGGTTTATAATTACGTGTGATGTTCTTATGCTCTTATTAACTTTCTTGTCTTTTTCTTTTATCTTAATTAATCAAGCAATTACCAAAACAATAACACTAAGATCAAGGACACCTAGATATGAGTTTTGCCCTAGTTTTCCGCCTACATCTAGTGTCCTTGATCTTCGTGTTATTGTTTTGGTAATTGCTTGATGAGCTAAGATAAAAGAAGAACACAAGAAAGTTAATAAGAACATAATAAAATCACAAATAATTATCATTGTAAAGAAAATATTTTTTCCTTTCTGATTTTCCAACATGGAATCAAAGCTAAGGTGAAGAAGAAGGGAAAAAGGTCGCATGAATATCTATTGAAAGGAGAATAAGGAGTCTCAAGAAGTTGAATAAGGGTCATCAAAGAGTATCACATAAGAAAAGAAGCCTCATATCTTCAAGAACCATGCTTAACTCAATAAAGGGAGAAAACAAATTAGAAGGAGCATCCAATTAGAGGGCTTGGAAAAAGAGGATAGATATCATCCTCGAAGAGAACAGAGTCTTGGATATCATCCAGATTGTACTCGGATTTTCACTTTTGCATAATAATAAAAACCTTCACTGTTGCATTGGTTTTCACAAGTTTGGTTTTTTCGGGGACAATTGTCCAAAAATAACAGTCATATTTTTATGTGTGTTCTAATATTTTCTCAGTTTCCAGCGTCATTGATTTTCCGCATAATTTTATTTGTGAAGGTTGCAGTGTGTTTAATTGGATGTTATCGTAGAAATAAACTGAATAATTAATTTATCAGTTAGAATAATTAATATCAGTTGTTGCAATAGGATTTCAGTTTTGAAATTTTCACAATCTGATAAAAACCCTAGCTTTATCAAGTTTGTTATATGTCTAACTTTAATGTATTTATATTTGTGTATTGGGTTTGTCTGATAAATATTGTTATGATATGCTTATGCATGACTCTGAAATCCTAGATATGTATATATGTGCTAACCTAATTGTTGATGTTTATAAGTTCTAGGGTTTGTAACTAAGCCCTAGTCGAAGTTTGATATTCTATGATATGATGTTATGATGATCAACTATAATGATTACAAAATTTGGTCATATTGTTGAAACCTTAGATTGTGTTGTGATTGGTTTTGATTGTTGATATCTAAGGCTTAGTATCTCATAGATGGAATCTAGGATTTGCATTAAATCCTAGTAGAAGTCTAACATAATAATTCTAAATTTGTTAGATGCATTGTAGAACTACACTTGTTTGAATTGCTTCTAAGGTTTGCAATATGTCATAGTAGATTCTGACATATCTCTAAAAGAATTATTGAGAGCCTAGATATAATAAGACTAATATCTTGATTGAGTTACTTTGAATAATGTGATATAAGGGTTTGTAACAAAACCTTAACAAGAAGTTGAAGTATGGAAGTATGTGTCTTTTGTTGATTATGAACCTAAATATGTTTAGGTATTTGATGTCTAAATTATAATGCTTCCATTATTGTATGATTCCGATATAGTTAACTTCATATGTTTATTTGGTTATACTTGTCATTTAAGTTGTGCAGGTACATAATCTTCAAGATGTTGAAGATATTCGTAATTAAAGTTGACTTGATTGGCTAACATGATGGAGGAATTTATATGAATGACAGTGATCAAGAAGGATGGAAGTCATAGAAAGTAGTTGATCTCCCTAAGTTAACAGGGAGTCTGGATAAAATAAAGGGCATAACTCCCAAGTTGAAAGGGAAAGCATTTGAGAATCATGATGGATACCTTGAAGAAGAAATTGGAGAATGTATATTGAGGTGTTTTTGAAAGAAGGAAAGCAGGATGCGGCTGTAAAATATGTTGTTGCATGTGAAGTAGGAAAGGAAGTTGTATGGTTAAGGAAACTTCATGGTTCATGTGTTTTGAGATATTCCTTGTTCTTACATATGTGTTGAAGTATTTAACTAGGTTCAGTCTTCATATTTGTATTTGAGTCATAATGAAATGTATTTATCAAAAGAAAGAATAAGAAATTATTATTATTCTTATTATTCTTATTAAAGCATGGGTTTCATGCTTGGGTCATCATTTTATAGGTCAAATTCCCCACTGAGGACTTCTAGGTTTTATATTGATTCATTGTCCATTTATAATACCTTTCTTGGGCTTTTGAATTATGTAAAAAGAATTATTATTGAGTCAAATATGTCATTTGTCACCTCCACACCAAGTTGGCCCTCACCTGATCAAGTCGGCCTACTTCAGGGAAATTCGAAATCCAAAAGAGGCTATAAATACATTGCAGTTTGATTCATTTGGAGGATCACTCACAAGTTTGATATACAAGCAGAAGAAGCAGAAGTGTACAAATTTGCAGGAGAAGAGGGATTGCAAGATCGAAGTTTTTCTAGGTCAACTTTCTCACACAGGTGAATTTACTGGGCTATTGCATCAAGATCGAAAATTTTTTTGTTGCATCAAGGTAGAATTTGTTGTTGCATCTAGGTCAAAGTTTTGTTGTTGCTTCAAGGTCGAAGAGTTTTTGCTTCTAGGTTGAGGTTCTCTGGTTGCTATTAGATCGAAGTGTTTTTACTACTACTACTGTTTCTTCTAGGTTGAGGTCTTGTTGCTTCTATTAGATCGAAGTGTTGCTGCTACTACTACTATTGTTCTAGGTTGAAGTTGTTGCCGGAAGGTTATCATCTACAGAAGAAGTGAAGGGCTGACATGGTGATTGGAGGAAGATTGTGTCTAGGTCAAAGAGTCTTGGATTATCTCGTGAAAATATTGAAGGAAGAGATGTTGACTGGGTTTTCCCCTAGATAGAGGTTTGCCCTGGTTGTCTGCCTACATCTGGTGTCCTTGATCTTTGTGTTATTTTTTTGGTAATTGTTTGATGTACTAAGATAAAATAAGAACACAAGAAAGTTAATAAGAACATAAGAAAATCACAAGTAATTATCATCATAAAGAAAATATTTCTACCTTTCTGATTTTCCAACAATAGAGAGTGCTCAGTTAGGCCACATAAGTGTCAAGACTGGGTCGTAGGTTAGGCTGCAGAAGGTGCCAAGATATGCCATGGACATTGCTCCAATTTGGCCACATATGTAGCTCCAATTTGACCGCAGATGAGAGGCCAACAGGGCGCAGAACAGACAACCAATAGGCCGCAGAACAAATGGTAAGTATGACGGAACAAAGGGTAAATAGGTCGTAGAATAGAGGGTAAATAGGTCACATAAGATAGGTGAAGTAGGCCATAGATAGGTGAAGTAGGCTGCAGGAGGTGCCTCAACTAGGCTGCAGATAGTCAGAGATAAGAGCCACAAATAGACCGCAGACATATGCCATCATTAGACCGCAGAAAGGTGTGTCACAGAAGTTCAAGTGTATGTCAAATGATGGAGGATAGATGCATATTTATTGTTGTTTCTATGTACAGAGGGTCATGACTTTTGGGCTGACTTGTGGCATACTTGTAAATTTGGATGGAAAAACACAAATTCAAATTCGCTAATAATATTTAAAATATATTTTCCACTTGCTTGATGATTTCTTGCCCAAGTAAATTTTTCATATCAATTAATAATAAGAGGAGTTTCAAATATTAATTTCCTTTCCTTAAATTAAATTCTCTTTATGGAAACATGGGCTTATTTTGGGGTAGTTGGGTTTCTCTTGGGAAATTCGTCCCATAGCTGCCCCAATTTTCAACACACCGTCTCAACTAGGGAGGAATTTCCATCTACATCATCAATCTCATCTTGGACGTCTCATCATCGATGCGTCATGTATCATCTCGTTTCATCTCATCTTATCATGTCTCATAGAAGAATAACAATCCACAACCGACAGTAGGGAGATCAATTTACCACAAGGGTAAAGATCCTCCAAATCCTACTGGTCTCCAAGTCAAGTTCCATGACCTTCATCTTAGCTGAACAATGATGTCTCAATCTAAAGAAGAAGAATCATCATAGGGGAGATCAATCTACCACCCTATATCTGATGAAATTAGGCAGGATACCACTTACTATGAGAGGTAAGGATCACACATATCCTATTGATCATGACAATAGGCAAGATACCACTTACCATGAGAGGTAAAGATCGCACACATCCTATTGTTTGTTGATCTTCCTACCTTGACCCTCAAGAATCAAGTGGTATAAAACCTGCATCCCATCAGTTGGGGAGGATACCACTTACCATAAATGGTAAGGATCGCACACACATCCATGTCTCCTCGCCCATTGGCCATATGGATGGAAATCCCAACAAGCCTAGCTTGTGGGTAGGATGCATACTAGGGTATACTCGACAGTAGGGGAGATACCATTTACCATAGGTAAGGATCAGACACATCCTACTATGACAATAAGCAGGATACCACTTACCATGAGAGGTAAAAATCGCATGCATTCTATCATTAATGAGTTCCCTCAACCCCAGGAGTTCTCCGACTCCATTCCCACCCTGGGAGCCCTGACAAGAAGAGCATAGGTCAGTGTTCTAAATCAGTCGTGATCCCTTTCCATAAGGGTCACATCCACTAATCCAAGTTTCTCTCTGAAGACCAAGAACATCCCTTTCAGCAAAGGCTTGGTAAGGATGTCAGTTATCTTCTCATCAGTCGAAATGTGATGGAGTCTCACTCCTCTCTGCACCATATCCCGAATGTAGTGATATATAATCTCAATATGCTTAGACCTGTCGTGGAACGTGGGATTCTCTAAAAGTCAAATCCCACTCTACAATATATCACAGTCATGTCTATCTCAACCCACTCTCCAAAGAGCTTTCTCAACCCCACTGCCTCAGAGCTATCCATGCTAGCAACAATGTACTCTACCTCTATTGTACTCAAACCAACAGACTTCTATTTCTGGAGGAAATCATGGCAAACCCCAAGCTAAAGCAGTACCTAGATGTGCTTTTCCTATCAACATTTTTAGTCTCAATCAACATCAGTGTATTCATCAAATTTTCGACAATGTGTCTCAATCAATGAGTAATAGTTTCAACACATATTTAGCAGTAACCCAATATACTTTTCCAATCTCAATCAGGATCAAAGTACATGATGCAAAGAAAGGATCCATCTGAATCATTATGGGATCCATCAAATATGAATCTGAAGAGAAGTCTCTCTCAACTACTTCAGTGTAATCCATCATGCTAAGTCTCTCGACAGCATACATCCCTTAACAAGGAAGTCATCATCACCAATCTCAAGATGTTGATCATTTGGGCTCAAAGGTCAACTACCTCTAGCATTGAACACGAAGATGATTTGATCTTGTCAGAAACACATTATTAGTTTATAAAATCAAATATCAAAGGCATACCTTGAAGAGAGGTCGAGGTCTGCATCATATGTCTGTTAGTCCTTGCATGACAATCCCAGGGGACTTGTCAGAGTCCATATGAGACTTTCTCCAATCTATAATCATGAGTCTCTTTTCCCATGTGCCACAAAGCTCTGAGGTGGCTCCAATTATGCTTCTTCCTTAAGTACTATTGATGCCACCTCATTCACACACCTAGGTAGTGTGGGAAAATTCCATAACTCCACAAGGTGTGACTTGGTGGAAAACTAAGAGTTGGGGTTGTCACCGATTTTCAACCCTCTTCGTTAAAGCTCTCTCCTAGTTAAAGCTAAGGGGGGTGGTCCCTAATGAAATGTTAGATAAAATGATGTGAGATTCTAGGAGATCTCATGTTAATGGGACTACTTCAAAATTATGAGCAAGTTTAGTGAATATAATGAGCAATGTAAGATATGGATTCAATAATCAACACAACATTCAAGAAATAAACATGTAAACCACTGTCGTAATGATTTCTTCAAAGAAATATTAAATACTTGCTCAAAAAAATGAGATGATAAGTAGTCCTACAAAACAAATCAATGTTAGATGAAAAATACCAATTGCAATATACAAATTGCACTTTAAAGAGATGCACAAATAAAGATACTATCATTGATCATAAGCATAAACATAGAAATTTAAAGGGCAATGACTTGCAAATGAAATTCAAAGGACCAAATTATTACTTGCAAATAGAAAATATTGTACTTGATAAATGAGATACTCAACAGCAAAAGATGATAACTTCATTAGAAAGTGAGGTTATTCACCATGACAAGTACAAGAGACAAACTTGCAAGTAAATTGGAAAATTCTCTAAAGTAAATGAGTTAGAATGATATGCAACTTAGCTAAGGTGAGATGCAATTATCATGGTAAATTTTTAAACTAAATTCCTACTCTAGGTGAGAGATTCTCCCTTCAACCTCTTACCAAAGGGTAAAGATTGGGGTGGCTGCAAGGAAGAGAGGTTGAGGAAGCACTTTCCTTCATTAAAGATACCCTTCCCCTAATCCTTACAGGTCATGTGTGTCTTCGTTCCTACAAGGAGACAAAGCCACCTTCATAACTGCAGGGTCACACACTTTACCTTACTCTGTACCAAGTGGAAGAATTTTTAAGGAAAATCTTGGCCGTATTATTTCTAAACAACTAAGCTTATGTTTGGAGGTAAATTTTAAGTATGCAAGATCTAAACTAAAATGCCTACATGGGATGCTTTAGTGCTTGCAAAGGAAAGTATTTATACAAATGCCTCAAAGTAAGTGAATCCATTGGTCAAAATAAGATTGCACCAATGACTTCAATATTACTCACAAGCTTTGTAAAAGTAAATGGCATGTAAATATAAGCTCCATAAGTGACCCACAATTTGCAAGTTTTCTCCAAGTAGATGACAAATGCTTCAAAATATGTACCAATGAATAATTAAGACAATATTGGGTACAAGTTTGACATAAAGATAATGAAGCATGTATCAATAAATCACGTGTGGTAAAAATGCTAGGTAAATGATGCTAAACCAATTAAAATGTAGCTAAAAGTGAAATTCTTACTTGTAAGTAAATGAATGATTGCTAGATTGTAAATTGCTTCAAAGTAAAGTCCTTCAAAATGTATGGTGCACGATCAAAGCAACAAGTAATTATATAATGACATCACATAATGAGGCAATGTAATCCAAAGAAGAAATTGTTAAATTAAGTTTTCCACATAAACTTAAAAGTGTTTGCTTGCTCCAAGAATGTGCATGAAATGTAATAGATTGCAATATACAAATAAATGAAAAATGTAAAGCAAGTTGAAATTAAATTAGATGTGGATGCTATTTGAGTTGGATTAATGAACCAAAAGAGCATGTAAATGAACTAAATTAGAAAGCTAGAAAATATAAATGCAAGTCAACCCACTCAAGAAAAGTCCTCCCTCTAAATGAGGAGGGATTCCATGGGTAAATTCCCAAGCTCCCATAAGAAAATTGGAATTTTTATATGTTACAATGAGGAGAAGGCCTTTACAAGGCTACCCAAAAAGTGAAGGAGAAGATTTTACAAAGTAAGAACTATACAAGCTAGAATCTCCTTACGAAACTTGGCAACCAAGCAATTTTTTCACTTGCTCTGAAGCAAACTCGGCCCTATATAAAGTGCTCACGACCTCCTTGAAATTCAATCCCAACATGTGTCAAAGGTCCTGCAAACACATGTTAGAAGTTTCAAGAAATTTTTCCTCAAAGTCAGTCACAAGATGAGTTATCAAATGTTTCAACTATGGGTTGCAAAACAAAAGGAATGTTAGTGGAGAGAGCATGCAAAGAAGGCAAATTATAATACACACTAATATACAAGAAACTAAATCAAGTGATGGGAGTGAAACCCCATACTTGTCTAGCCTAGAAAATTGCTCTTAATTAGCTTATGTAATCTTTGGAAGATCCGGATTTAAATAAAAGAAGTATGAAATTTAAATTTATAAATGACTCAAGTAGAATATGGGAAAGAGAAGTCTCCTCTTTTAGGTGAAAGCTTTGAAGTCAAAATCAAAGGGTCTTGAGAAATCTTGAATCCATAAGTGAGTTGATCTATTTGAGACTTCTCCCATGCCCAAAAGGATCCTACACACAATTCAAACAAAAATTTTCTACACACTTGGACACAAATATTAGCTTACAAAAGGAGTTAGAGAAACACTATGGATATTATAAAACTAAAGATTCCTCCAAAAATCAATTAGCAATTTCACTCCTAGAATACCACTCTAAATCAAATATATGTGCAAGATAGCTTCCACATATCAATCCAAAATAGATGGCAATAGAAGCTAATAAGAACCAAATGCATACGAAATTGAAGCATAACAATATAACATGAAAAGAGATCACCTCAAGATAGTCAAGATAACACCACCAATGATACCCCAAATTTTGTTTTATTAGCAAAATGAAAGTGTACAAAATGGCAGAGTTTCCTCAAGACCAATAGCTCTTAACATGAATACATAGTGAGAGCCCAATGCTCACTTATATAGAAATTTGGAAGAAAATCCCAATGAGAGATTCAAATGTGTTGGAGAAGATCCCAAGAAGAGAAGTCGAATTCCAAGTGGAGAGATGAGATGACATATGTGGAACCTCAACCAAATCAAACTCCTAGAGATGGTCATTGAATTCTTGATCAAGCAATTCGAATATCCATATGTGAAACCAAGATATGCAAAATGTGCAACAAAAGGGAGTTAACTCCCAACCATAAAGCCAAGAAGTGACACCTCGAATTGATGTTCCCAATGTGCCATGCGTTGAACTATCACCAAGGAATGTGTGGGCCTCTCTGGGTGTTGCGTAGTACCACAAGTGGAGTGTAGTGGAGTGTTCCTGTTGGGTTGCTTCAATGGTCAACTTGGAGTAACTATTTCATACCAAATTTTGACTGAAGATTAGCCTTTTCAATCTGAAAGGGATCTCTCAAGATAACTTATGATATTTTCAATACAAACTCTATTATATGGCTAACTCTATGATAATGAATTGATTGTATATGATTGCAGGTGGAAAATGTAGAAGATTTGCTACCATTGGGCTTATGGAGTCAGTGCTAGAGAATTTAGTAACAAAGGCATTCCTTGTGGAAGTTGAGGCTTGTAGATACTTCAATGAAAGGACAACACACACAGGAAATATTCAATAACTTAAGGTTCAAAGGAAGTCAGAGCATGAGAAACACGAATTCTTAGTAATGAGACATCAAGATATTGAAAGAAAAATATTAAGAGAGATATACCACAGCTTAATACTTAAAGGAAGTCAGAGCATGAGAAACATGAGTTCTGAGTAATCAAGCATTAATACATTGGAAGAAAAACATTAAGAAAGATAGAACAACAACTCATTGAAATATAATAAGAATCTCAGGTGAAGAAAAGTTGTATTGTCACTGTATACGACTGAAACTCCAAAGCTTTACAAATTAGTCTTATGAGATAACATTTCCCAGCTATTTTTTATTCGATATTCCACCTATTAATAGGCTTCAGCACCTTCACATTAGATTTTCCTTCAAGCTGAGCTTTCGAATCCTACTCTTGACACCTGTCATAATTGAAACCACTAACTTGAACAGAAAAATGACAGTTATCTTTAAAGAAAACAAAATCCTAATAGGACTTTATCTCCTATTTACTAAATTCCTTTATCGTATTAGTTAAACAGTTACATAATGGTTACATCATGAATGTCACATGATCGAATGACAAATTACCCTAGTTCAACACCACTTTACATCTTTAAAGCACTCTTAGATTTGTGGAACATAATCCTGCTTTTTAGGAATAGATGACCTTCATTTTTAACGTTGTTTTGACTAATGATCTGGATGTGTGGTACTCTCTTTGAGTCATGAATATCTGCTAATAAGGTCCATTGACATGTTGGAGGTGTCCAGCTAGAAAAAAAAAAATTTAAGATACTCAAAATCCTTCCACAATTGCTCGCTACGAAAACAGGGTAGTTTCGTAGCGAGTTTTAGTAGCGTCAGAAAAATGGATTTTCCATCAATATTCTTGACTTATTTATTGTTCCAACATCTTTAGTATTCCATGACACTTTTCAAACCATCAATATCCCTCCTTAAAACATGCCAAAATTGAGTTTAAATGCAAAAAAAGAACCTACAGGAATTTTCGTAGCGCAGTTTAGTAGCATATTACATTTCACCAACCTCTGCCACTTGTTCCCTCTCTTTGTTGATGTGGACATGTTTGTTGGGTTAAAAGAGCTAAATAAAATCCATTTCCCTCCTTAACTCTTCATAAAACTGGATTCCAAAGCAAAAATGCACCTACAAGAACTTTCGTAGCGTTTTTCTGGCTTCAAGCCTGAAGCATGCTATGAAAACAGCCTAAAAAAGGCAAAATTTGTAGTTTATAAATTAACTCATATTTCTGAATCCATGATATATTTTTCCAAAATGGAGGAGGTTTTTGTAGACCATAATGTTTTGAAGACAAACCTCTCTTTTTTTTTTAAATACCATCTCCAGCTGTCCAGCATCTGCATTTGAAAAACTTGTATAAAACAGGAAATTTTTGTTTTCTGAAAATAGGTCCCAGAGACATCTTCAAATCTCCAAACTGATAGCACCTGTGAGAAAATTGAAAGAGATTATTTTTCATTTTTATGTTCTTGAAAATAACCTATCTCATTATTTCCAAATTCATCTCTTTTCATCCATAATCCTCTCTTTAAACTTACTTCTCAAACAGTCCAAAAACACAGCAATTTCCTTGTTAGCTCCAGCAGAAACTCAAACAACTTGAACTGATGCATGCTTCAGCAAAGATAGGGTCCTCCAAGAATATATTAAGGTCCATGGGCTTCTATATTATCCACAGATCATCCTTTGTATGTTTTTTCCTTCATGGCCATGTCCTTTTATAACCAATCTGCCCTCTTAAAAAGGTGACACTTGGAAAGACAAATTGGACAGCAAACTATTGGTGTGGTGAGGCAGCTCTCAAACAGTGACAGTGAGATGCTTCACATGAAAGAATGAATTTTGAATGAAAAATAGCAGCTTATGGTAAATTTTTCAAGGTGAGTTTGACAACTCAGAGTTTGATGATGACACATGACCATAAAATGCAAATGAATCATTCATAATGAATTCAAATGACCTCACCCTTCACCTATTTAATCAAAAAGTGACACTTCATATCGAATTTGAGAAGACAGGTAAGAAAAAATATTTTCGTAGCATAGTTAGTTTAACCTGTGACAGCTTTGCTACGAAACTATTAGACAGTTTCATAGCGAAAATTGTTGTTTTGTTGTATAAAACGCTACGAAATTTTGAAAAACTGACACAAGCACCCTTTTTGAATTTAAATGTATGGGGAATGAAAACTAACACCATATGAGGTCTGATGGGACATGACATGACATAAATGGAGGTGACCTTGAACCTTAGGATAGGTTAAACATGTAAAAAAAAAAATGAAATTTTCCTATACCAACTTGAAAAGGCTCAAGGAGACCTTATCCTTCTGATGAGTGAATTGTATGACCATGTCAAGTAATGTTTCACAATTTTATGAGTGATAACATATGATATGAAGTGTAGATGGAAGTGGAGACAAAGCCCCAACAATTTCTCAATCAAATATTTTCCAAATATTCCAAGATCATCCCACAAAATCGAGTTGCCAAGTCACCAAGTCGAATTCCTCAATTGTAGCTGGGAATTCGATTTCCCCATGTGTTCATTGCCTTTATGATGTCATGTGCCAAATCATATTCCACTTATCCTTTGACATAACTCTTGACTTGAGATAATTTCCAAGTCATTTCAATGTCATTTTTTCATATGGAGTTATTTATTTCTCTCCATTTTTAATTTATGGGCTAATTTATTCCCACATTTTCCACTAAACTTAGGAAAAGTGGGTTTTGATGGTCTAGAACTTATTTTTTACCCCTCAAAGTGTGTCATGGTAGAAATTTGAGGGTGAGAGGTGCAATTTTGAGCACACATACCACATACAACGTCTCTAGACATCACTTATTACATTTTACATTCAAAATTTATTCAAATTTCCACCCTATGGGAAATTTAAAAAATTAAAAAACTAACCCCTAGACATATTTAAATTCCACAAAATTTTACGAGTGATCTAGTATGGTAATATAAAATGACTCTAGACACTAGGACTTACCCGAGGCATCGCCATCAAGCCACACTCTAGCTTTGGGGTTATGCTTGGAGGAAAAAACTCAATTGATTATTAAGTCCTCGAAAACACCTAATAATTAACCAAGAAAAAAAAAATCCCATAGTAAACTCACTTGATGACAATGTCCAGAGTTAACTATACATGTTACATGAATCAACTCATCACACCAACATCATTGTACATCATCCACGTGGGGCTTGTGGAATCTAAGTACATCGTGAGAAGAGGATGAGAATAAATAGAGTTAAAAAACTCTAATGATATAGTGAACTTTGATGGTACATGAAGCCTCTGACACATCCTCGAGTATGAAGTCTTCAAAAAACATTTAGGTACACTTCAGTGGTCAACAAGTAAATCATGGAGGAAACCAACTTCACATACAACTGATAATAAGTAATAATGCATCAAGTGTTGAGAATTTGGTAGGGCATAGTTTAATTCAATTATCTTACTTCATAATTGCTTGTGTTATACAAGTTATACTTGTTATACTTCTATTACTTAGATCTTGTCTTCATTAGCTTATTATGTCTTTCATCAAGTCAATTATCAAAACACAAGATACACAAATTTTGGCTCTGCAAGCCAGGGCCAAAAACTCTCCCTCTTAGAGAGGAAAACCTGATAATCATTCTTCTTATAGATCATCAATTGACGAGTACCATAACCATGACCTAGACCCTTGACACTAGTATGCCTCCAAGACCTTGTCACTGCTCCACTAGGCTTCTTCTTTTCTGCACTACTTTGCACCAAGACTAGGAAAACTCGGTTCCTAGTGATCTTTCTTTATGCTCTTCCTTGAACTGGCTTAAGCCTCCTAAAGATCCTTTCTTGGTCCCTCTTTATATATACTTGAGGCACAAATTCAATGGATCTTTCTTACTATGGAAACACACCTTCATGTTATGTATATCCTCCAATCTATAGACTGTCCTAGAGAATAGATCTCTTGTACACCTTGCACTTCTTCTTATTCTCGCTGGTTTGTCTTCCTCCTACAGATTGTTCTTTGTACTACATTACAGTTATGTCTTTTCCTACAATTACTCTCAACCTCCCTAAAATGATTGTGATGTATTCGACCCAAAAACAGAGAGCCCTTCATCATTATTATATTCATTCTTTCCTTTGATGTATAACCATATCTTCTCGTTATATATACCATAGACTTATCCCTTTTTCGCACTGCAATACCAACTCTTATTTCGCACTTTATTTCAGAACACATCTGAATTGTCTTCCTGCAATCTAGTCCGAAAAACTCATAGTGATGTGGATTGTTCTTCCTTCAATCTGAGCGAAGTCTACATGGGTATATATAGTGGTCAAACCCTGTTAATTATCCGACATATGCCTAGTGAACCGTTGTGTCATATTCCAGTGAGCCGACATGATATAGGTCGACTTCTATAAGAATTATACACATCATACTTTGAGCCGACATGGTGGAGCATTTAGACAAGGTCTTGGAGCATATCTTTACATCACTAAATTGTCTTTACAAGTGTAACACCTCTTCATATACATGACTCTAACTTATATATTTATGACGAGATGAAAAATGCCTAAATACATCAAGAAGAATTCTTTGACCTATAATAAAAACTTCTTGCTCATGAAACCCACGAAGCAAGCATTACAAAATACATTTTATTGTTTTTGTCTTCTTTATTACATAAATTCATAATTACAAGTCATTATGAAGACCGAACCTAGTTACACTTTTAAACACTCCCTCTTAACTAGGGAGGTATTCATAATGGTACATGATCACTTTCAATCTGAAGAATCTCATAAGAAGAATTATATTTGTAACCCATTTGTTTCTAGAATCATATCAATCTGGCATTGTTATATAGAAAGGCCTTGACTAACAGCTCCATCTCATCATGAGCTACAATTTTGGTGAGACCAATGACTATAGACACCATCGTCATTGTCTCCAACATACTCCACCCAGGTGTTCACCGAGTATAACCTTATAGGACTATTCTTATCAAGATAGCTAATCCTCAAAGCATATTGGTCCTCGACTACTCTTATCAGAATGCTCTACCACATTCTCAAGGAGCAATGGATACTAGATGGTTACCAAATCCAAAAATAATCCATCCTTTCTTCTAATGAAGACAAGAATGGGTGTCTATCTATCCCTCTCACATTGGGAGAATACATATACCATGTGTATACATTCCTCTTCATGGCCTTCACTAAGGCTTACGAATGTTAGTCCTGGTCTAGTGCATGACACATGAGATAGAAAAACACAATTTCCACTCCCTCTTAACCAGGGATGACCAATCTATTCCATCAAGGAATGAACCCAAGCTTTCTCTTGGCTCAGGAATTATCAGGCTCCCTCTTAATCATGGACCTGTAGCAACTTCATGGAACATCTAGCTGCTTGGAGTAAATTTCTTCCTTTGATGTCATGTTAAGAAGTCTTCTTCTTTTGGGACTTCTTCTTCAGGCACAGATCATCCATCACTTTCACCATTCCTTTAGAGATAGATTCATCAGTATCCTCATCTGGTCTAGCTTCGGGTCATGTTTCTATCTTCGTACCATATTTCTCTCAAGGATCTTCCATCATGCCATATGGTTATCAACTATGGAAGACATATACTTCTATTTGTCATCCCTGCATAAGCTCATCAGGTATTATTCAATTATAAATATGAATACTTAAATCAAAATTTACCTTACTGATGATCTTTCACCATGACATCTTTCTTGTAGGCATCGGCATCCTTCGTATACATTGACACATCTCCAAAATATATGTATTTCCGAGGGTCTTCGTCTTTTCCGGACTTCTTATCAGAGTCTACATATCTTCCCAGGAGATTTCTTCGTCAAGTCTTCTTGGCTTCCGGATGATAACTGCCTCTTATCATTGTTGCATTTTACAATCTCTTATTTTCTTTTTCCACACAACTTTTTTTCATTCCTAGGAACTTCTAGTATGCAGTTCCTTGTTTGTACACAACATCTCATATTCCATATGAAGACATATGTTTATTTCATCAATTTTTGATCATGTCTATTAACAACATGTGCATTGGAAGAGTTTTTTCTTTCTTTGATCATACTTCTTTTATCTGCAACCATATAACCTATCTATATAGCATCCAGTGTCAACATAAATATATATTTACCTTATTTTCTTTGAGTCATCCTGCAACAGATATCCATGGAGTGAAGAGCTTTATTCCCTTGATCAATGTCATCATTTCTAATCCCAGAATTTTGCAAGTTAGAATTTCTCAAGGAAACCTATTTCTTTCTTTCTAACCAATGAGTCAAAAGAGGACTTCATTAGAAAATGTCAACAATTGTTTCCTTATTGATTATTGAATGATGACCTTTGATCTAGATGAAGGCCTTCTATAAATGTTGTTTTTCAGCGATGTTTCCAAGAGCCTCTTATATCATAGATGTCACATAAGTGTTACAGACATCCTCCTACAACGAGTTCTCCTCCTTCAATGCTTCCATCATGATCCCAATCCTGGAGTAATGCATTTATCTCATGCTTCCTAACATACTATTTTACAACCTGATAGATACCTCTTAAAGAGGAAGATGATCTCAATCATAATAGAGATCTTTCACTTCTTATTTCTTAGGCTTCTTTGAATCTGAATCTTCCATTTTTCCCGATGATATGGGCTTCTTCCTTTTTCCTCTTCCCCTCATTAGATTTGGGGCAATCTTTCATTACACCCATAACATCATATCTTATCTGTGTTTCATCTTTTCTTCTTGAGGACCAAACTTACCAAATCTTCCCTTTCTCCTTGATATGGAAACATAGGCTTGATTCTCTTTATTTGATCCTATATCCACTTTAGCTTTTAACCTTGTCTCTTTTAATTATCATAAAGATCGTAGATATTAGAATAGTGTTGCTTATTTCTTCCCATAAATGCTTGAAGTGGAGTTTTCCCATCCCTTTTGCCGAGCATTCAGCACCACTGTAGTTATTTCTCTATCAGACAATTCTTCTCCCAATTCTTGATATTGTATTTCGGAAATCTTCATAAAGTATGAATTTATTTCCTCCTTTCTAGACATCTCCAACGTGTATAGTTTTTGTCTTAGATATATTAGTTCACCTGCAGTACTCTCCGAGAACAGCTCCACCAATTTGTCATATATTTATTTTGAAGATTATATTTTGGGAGAGTCCTTTATGGATTCTATAAAAAATCCTTTGGACTATTATGTCTCCCTTCATGTATTTGGCATGACTTCATTGTCCTTTTAATTCATGCAAGAAAGTTTGAATCCCTAACCAGTTTGTTGCTTTCTTTGCAAAAATACATTTTGATAGATTCATATGAAGTTATAAGGACCTTGATGTATAATTTCTTTAGGTGAGATATTTTGTGTTCTTGAGATGGCTTAAGGACTTCTTCAATTTTTGCAAACTGCTCCCTGAATGAGTGAAGATCTTCTTAGAACTTAAGATTGACTCTTCAATGTAGATCCCTTTCTTTTAGAAAACTTTGATCCTTGTGTCTTCTTGCTAAACTTCCCTTCTTAGTTTTCAGCACCTTAGGCTCTGATAACATGTTGAGAATTTGGTAGGCCATAGTTTAATTCAATTCTCTTATTTGATAATTGATTGTGTTATACTTGTTATACTTCTATTACTTATATCTTCTATTCATTAGCTTATTATGTCTTTCATCAAGTCAATTATCAAAACACAAGAGACATAAATTTTGGATCTTCAAGCCAGGGCCAAAAACCTCTCCCTCTTGGAGAGGAAAACCCAATAATCATTCTTCTTATAGATCATAAATTGACGAGTACCATAACCATGACCTAGACCCTTGACACTAGTATCCCTCCAAGACCTTTTCACTGCTCCACTAGGCTTCTTCTTTTTTGCACTGCTTTGCACCAAGACTAGGAAAACACAGTTCCTAGTGATCTTTCTTTTTTCTCTTCCTTGAACTGACTTCAGCCTCTTAAAGATCCTTTCTTGGTCCTTATTTATATATACTTGAGGCACAACTTCAATGGATCTTTCTTACTATGGAAACACATCTTCACGCTGCGTATATCCTCCAATATTTAGATTTTCCTAGAGCATGGATCTCTTGTACACCTTGTACTTCTTCTTATTCTTGATGGCTTGTCTTCCTCCTACACACTTTTCTTGGTACTACATTGCAATTTTGTCTCTTCCTGAAATTACGCTCGGCCTTATTGAAATTATTGTGACGTCTTTGACCCAAAAACAGAGAGCCCTTTATCACTATTATATTCCTTCTTGCCTTCATTGTATAACCTTATATTCTCGTTGTATATACCGTAAACTTATCCCTTTTTCGCACTGCAATACCAACCCTGATTTCGCACATCATTTTAGAACACAACTGAACTGTCATCTTGCAATCTAGTCTAAACAACTCAGAGTGATGTAGATTGTTCTTCCTTCAATCTAAGCAAAGTCTACATGGGTATATATAGTGGTCAGACCCTGTTAATTAGCCAACATGTGCCTAGTGAAATGTTGTGTCATATTCTAGTGAGTCGACATGATATAGGTCGACTTTTATAAGGAGTATATACATCATACTTTGAGCTGACATGGTGAAGCGTTTAGACAAGGTCTTGAAGCATATCTTTATATCACTAAATTGTATTTAAAAGTGTAGCACCTCTTCATATACATGACTCTAACTTATATATTTATGATAATATGAAAAACACCTAAAGACATCAAGAAGAAGTCTTTGACCTATAATAAAAACTTCTTGCTCATGAAACCCATGAAGCAAGCATTACAAAATACATTTTATTATATTTTTCTTCTTTATTACATAAATTCATAATTACAAGTCATTATGAAGACCGAACCTAGTTACACTTTTCAACATCAAGCAATAGGTGTTATGATTTCATCACAATCCTCTCCTTCTAACAGCATCTTCCTTATCACAGAATAATTTTAACATTGGGGAAGCATCTAATACTACTGCATCTTGCTATCTAGAATGGTGTTGGCATGAAGGACATATTGTTCTTATCATATTATCAGACCGTACCATTAAACCTAACAGTCTACTCCCTCTAAATAGGAATAATATTCAATCATAGTTATCAACCTAGAAGACTGGGATCCTTCCTTTAGGGTCTAAGCTCTTGTCCAACTTTCAAGTGACACTCTAATCATGGAATGGCTATGCATCCTTCTCAATATTGATATTGAGGACTCGGTCCTCACATCCATCTGTTGTACCTAATGACCCCAGCACAAGAGAAAGAGCAATAATAGAAAAATAAATAAACGCAATGAAAGTGTACCTGATGATAAGGTAGGATTATCTATCTTCTTGCAGCTACGAGAATGGCTTCTTCATTTTCTAGCACCAACTCCCTCTTGGAGTTGACTCTTCCTGCACCAACACTTTTCATAGAGTTTACTCTTCCTACATTGTTGAGAAATCTAGGGCATTAGGATCAGGAGATTTCTCTTATAATGATAACTTCTTGTGAATAGTTTTTACTTCTTTAGATTATCTTCTCTTTAGTTAGATTATTATAGTGTTCTTCTTCATCAAACAACTACCAAAGCATAAAAAATAAAGAGACAAGAAACACAGGAATAGGTGATCAGCCAGGGCCAAAACCTCTCCCACTTGAGAGGAAAACTCAAATGAATTCTTGTTCTTATAGAGACTTCAATTGACGAATACCAAGACCATGACCAAGACCCTTAACACACCAACCTCTCCAAGACCAAGTCACAAGCCTTCCTTTTCTTCCTTGATTCAACGACGGTTAAATTTATTCCTTGTCCTCATTAGCTCGACTATCCTTCATATTTCAGTCCCTTGTTTCAGATCTGCAACTTTTGGCCCTAATTCATAAACCCTCGTACATGTGATTGACCAATTTTGAACCTTTTTTTTTCCTCGCTCTAGAAGTAGACTTCTTCCTTGGCAATTCGGCTTGAGATCCACCTTATCTTTCACCTTGATCTGACCTTCAAGTTTGACTGTAATATCTCAGCTTCTTCTGCAGTGGACAACACCTATTCCTCGCACGTGTGGAGTGGATCAACCCAAAAACAAATCATAAAATGGTTTGGTTATCTTCATTTTTCTTTGACTGATGAGGCTTCTCCCTTGAGACCTTTGCACCGTTTTTTGGTTCAGATTTCATTGAACGAAATTATGTCCTCAAATGAAGGTCAATCTGACTATATATAGTGGTCTGTCCATCAAATAAGCTGACTTGTGCCATAGGTAAGTCGAATTGCCATCAAGGAGCATCATTTTTCTTCTTTTGAAGGCTGACATGTGGGGGAGCTTGTGACAAGGTCTTGGAGGGTTTATAACATAATTAACTTTTCTCTTTACAATGTATAAAATGCCCAAATGGGTCTTTCATCTTTGGCATTGACTCTATAGACTTTATGACAGGATGACTAATCCTAAAAGCCCAAAATGGGAGCCTTAACCAAAATAAAATTCATTGATCATGAAACCCATGATTCAAGCATTACAAAAATAATTTTCTTTTTCTTTATTACATCAATTAGATAAAATCAAAATTACACATGTCCTTATGAAGACCCAACCTAGTTACATTTTTCAACACTCACTCTTAACTAAGGAGGTATTCATTATCCATACGAGGTACTTGGTCATTCTCAATCTGAATAATTCTCATAAGAAGAGTCGGATTGGTAACCCATATATTTAGCATCATATCAACCAGCATTGTCACATAGAAAGGCCTTGGATAACATCTGTATCTCTCCACAAGGTCAGAGCACAATGTTGGCGATACCAATGATGTATAGACACCCTCATCATTTTCTCTTTCGGAACTTACTCCACCTGGGTTCTTAGAGTGCATTCCACTAGGACTATTCTTATCTTGGATTCCTAGTCCTCAAAGAATATCAGTCCTCTACGACTACTCTTATATTGGATAACCAATCCATTCCATAAAAGGAATGTACCCAAGTTCCCTCTTAATCGGGGACTTTTCCAAGCTCCCTTTTAATCAGGGACTTCTCGAAGCTCCCTCTTGACTAGGGACTTGCATTCAGCGCTCTTTAGGTGGAGACAATGGTACAACCAGCTGCTTGCAAAACTCCTTCCTTTGATGTCATGAATTTCTTCTTTGTCATCAAATCTACATCCTTTTGGGACTTCTTCAAAGGGCACAAACCATCCATCACTTTCATCTAAGAGTTAGCCATGTCATAATTCCTTTCATCGGAAAGTGATCCATCAGTCCATATCTGGCCTTCCTTCATGGCATGTTGCCTTCTTCATGCCATGTTTCATTAATGATATTTCATCTAGCTACATGGTGTTGGGTCTCATAATTATTGCATTTTCATCATGTTTATCCTCACCATTCCTCACATTCCATCACCTCATTTAACCTTTCATCATACCATTTTCATGGGTTCACCTCATTATTTTCCAATTTATTTATTTTTAATATTATAAGAGAATTTATGATTAATTATTAGAAAATTAATATATTTCATGAATCTCGTAAATGTGGATGAGATTTGTAATGTGTAGGATTATTTGGAAGGATTATTCAAAAATATTCTTGAATATTTCCTCCACCATTTTAAGAATTCAAAGGATAATTGTTCAAGCTTATTCAAAGGAGAAGATCATGGAGATTTGGATAACATATCTTATCCAAGATTTGTGAGAGATGAGTGAGGATTTGAAGGGATCATATTTTGTAATTATAGGGATATTGGTTGAGAGAAAAGTGGATTTGTAATTATGAGTTGTTTATCTTGTTTTCAAAGCACTCATGTATAAAAGAGAGTGTTTTCTCTTCATTTTGATATATATAGAAATAGAGGAAAATTGATAGAAATATTAAGAGAGGAATAAAGTTTTGGTTTTGTAATCTTTCATGATGTAATAAGATTGTGTTTTTCTTCATCGTTAATGTTAGCTCACATATGTTGACACAGGTTACTCTTCACATGTTGTTTTTCTCTTATACGATTGCACATTTCCAATTTATGATATGATGCGGTGGTAATGTTGTTGGAGTAGAATTTTTGAGGAAGGAAAATTAGGATCTCCTAAGTTAGGAGCCTCTTCTCTCGCTTTCTACACATCACAAAATATTGCTCTTTATTCTCTCTTCTTAAGGGTAGTAATTTGGGGAAGTACAACCAGGTCCTCCTAAGTTAGGAGCATCTTCCTTGTTTACTGCATCTTGAATCAGAGACGAAAGCATTAGACTAGGCTAATTTAACTTCAGTCCTGTATTTCCATTTTTATGTGCTTCGTAAGACTACGAATTCCTCGGATTGATAATTTATGTTAGGGAAATTATTTGACAATGATAGTTTCGCCTAACACATGGTCACGAGTGGTGGAAGACATCCATAGCTCTTCCCTTGGAAACCCTACATAAGCCCATCCATATATTATTCAAAAAAAAAAAAATGAATCATTAAATCAAAATTACCTTTGTGATGGTCTTTTATCATGACATCTACAAGTTTGCATCAGCATCCTGCATACACATTGACACATCTCCAAAATATATATATTGTCAAGGGTCTCTTTCTTTTTCAAACTTCATCATAGTCTTCATATCTTTCATGGAGATATCCTAGTCAAATCTTTCAGTCCTTGGATATTGATTGTCTTCTTCATAGTTGCATATTCCATGATCTCTTTCCCTTCTTTCTTCACACATTTTCTTCTCAGGAACTTCCAATTAGAGTTCCTCCAATTTTGTCAACTATGAGGACATATTATGTTGATTTCATCTAATCAATGTGTGACCCATGCCTTCCTGCATTATTTCAGAAGGAGGAGATCCTTTCTTTCGATCATGCTCTCGAGATAGAGTATTTGTTCATGTTACCTGCAGCCATATGACATGACTCTCGATTATCAAATACCAGCATGCATACCTCATTTTCCTTTAGGTCATCTAGACTTCCTTCAGCAGCTTCCTTGATTGAAATATTTTCAATTCCTTGACATGCTTCACTTCTTTCGATATCATCCCATGAATTCCCACAAGTTGGAATTCCTGATGAAACGCTTTCTTATCATTTTGATCGATGAACCTTGATCTGACCTTCAAGTTTGATCTTGAGGATCTTGAGTATCCTTATCCAATGGATGTTTCCTTTTGACTAATGAATGATGAGCTTTGTACTAGATGACTTTATCCCTTTTTCCCATAAGTTCCACTTATGCTTCTAATGAGGTTACCAAGAGCTATATCCTTCCATGGGTGATTGCCATAAACTTCTATTTCAACCATATTTCATGCTTCTCTATGATGAAGCCACGAGATCTTGCTTTAAATGCTTCTATGATGCCATGATGCATCCTATGATAGCCATATCTTACAATATAAAACTTTAAAATAGAAACTTGAAAAGAACTTGATGAGGAAGACTATCTCAACCACAGTAGAGATTGTTTACTTCCTCTTTCTTGGACTTCTTCTTTTCAACTTCCTCCACTTCTTAGATGATATGGGCTTCTTCTCTTCTTCTTTTGATATTGTCCTTCTTGAGCTTAAGACAATATTTCTTATAATGCCCATATTCTTGACATCCATAGCATTGAACTTCAGCCATGTTCTTCTTCCCTTTCTAAGGACCAAATTTCCCAAACTTTCCTTTCCCTTCAGCAAATGTTTGAATCGTCTCATTTGATCCTACAATATTTTTTGCCTTCAATTTGTCTTCTTCTATCTTGCATAGAGACCACAGATTATTAAATGGGATAACTTTCTTCTCCTCATAGTGCATTTAGAACAATGGTGATCATTTCTTTATCAGATATCATCTCTCCTAGATCTTGAAGTGATTCCTTATTTGAGATGCTTTTGAGAAACATGTAGATATCCCTTCATCCTTTGATGAATAAATTTGTATAGATCATATCTTAGTGATATGATCTTTCTTGTTGTGCTTTCATAGAATAGTTCTACTAGTTTATCATACATCCCTTTTGATCTCTCCATCTCTGCTATATAGGGGATGAGGGAATCCTTGATGGATTCTTTAAGAATCCTTTGAGCCCTTAGATCCCATTTTATATATTTTGATAGTGCTTTCCCTTCAGATGGTTTGGATATATTTCCATCGACATGATAAATAACTTCATTTTCCTCGAGGACTAAGTCTATCCTCTTTTTCCATGCACGGAAGTTCGACAACCCAAAAAACTTTTTTATCTCCTTGCAAAATGAAGTCATTTTACTAGATTTAATTATAGAAGTAAAGGTACTTACTTGTCAAGTGAAGATGAATTCTTCAACTTGATCCCTTTGTTGATGATGATGTAGATACTAGAAAACATCTTCTTAGTGAAGATAATTTTCTTCAAGAGTGATTCTTGGCTCCACACAGAGAGAGTTCACCTAAGATCCTTCATAATGATGTCCTTGTTGATTATGCTTGATGATGACTTCTTGGTGTCGTAATGCTTCTTGAATAATCTTCTCCAAGGATAAGGATTTTCCTTTTGAGAATAAATCCTTGCTTCGATGAGAGGGAGATTCCCATAGAACCTCTTGATGATGACAGCATCCTTAATATTTCTTTTTTTGGACAAGTAGACATCAAGTTATTTTTTATTTGTAATCTCTTCAACTTGAGTAAAAGTAGGGTCTTGGTCTTATTTTTCTTGATGATTTTTTAAGGCTTCTTCCAGTGTAGACTTCTTCTTTGATCTAGGGTTTTGAAACTTCTATGTATATCTTGACTTCAAGATGATATTCTATATTTGTTTTATGCCCTTTGGTCCTTGAATGCTTGAGCGTCCCATGATAAGATTCCCTTCCTTGATTTTGTCACCTTAGCTCTGAAACCATGTTGAGAAATCTAGGGCATTAGGATCCCGATATTTCTTTTATAATGATAAATGATTGTGAATGTTTTTTACTTCTTTAGATTAGGATCTTATCTATAGTTATATTATTATAGTTTTCTTCATAAAACAGCTACCAAAGCATAAACAATAAAGAGACAAGAGACACTAAATATAGGTGATCATCCAGGGCCAAAACCTCTCCCACTTGAGAGGAAAACCCAAATGAATTCTTCTTCTTATAGAGACTTCAATTGACGAATACCAAGATCATGACCAAGACCCTTGACACACCAACCTCTCCAAGACCAAGTCAGAAACCTTCCTTTTCTTCCTTGAGTCAACGATGGTCAAATTTCTTCCTTCTCCTCATTAGCTCGACTAACCTTCAGATTTCGGTCCCTTGTTTCATATTTGCAACTTTCAGCCCTAATTCAGAAACCTTAGTACGTGTGATTGAATAATTTTGATTGATTTTTCCTCACTCTAGAAAGAAACTTCTTCCTTGGCAACTCGGCTTGAGATCCACCTTATCTTTCACCTTGATCTAACCTTCAAGTTTGATTGTAATATTTTGGCTTTTTCTGCAGTGGACATCACATATTCATCGCATGTTTCGAGTGGATCAACCGAAAAATGGATCTGAAAATGGTTTGGTTGTTTCCCTTTCTCCTTCGCTTGATGATAAGGCTTATCTCTTGAGACCTTTGCGCCTCTTCTTGGTTCAGATTTCCTTGACCGAAATTATGTCCTCAAATTAAGGCCAAGTTTCCAGTGGTTCTTCCATCAAATAAGCCAACTTGTGACATAGGTAAGCCGACTTGCCATCAAGCAGCATCAATTTTCTTCTTTTGAAGGTCAACAAGTGGGGGAGCTTGTGACAAGGTCTTGGAGGGTTTATAACATAATTAACTTGCTCTTTACAATGTATAATATGCCCAAATGGGTCTTTCATCTTTGACATTGACTCTATAGACTTTATGACATGATGACTAATCCTAAAAGCTCGCAATGGGAGCCTTAACTAAAATAAAATTCCTTGATCATGAAACCCGTGATTCAAGCATTACAAAAATAATTTTATTTTTCTTCTTAACATCAATTACATAAAATCACAATTACACGTGTCCTTATGAAGGTTGAACCTAGTTACATTTTTCAACATGCACCAGCTCCCTCTTGGAGCTTACTCTTCCTACACTATTTTGCATCGTGATGATCCACGGGATATACTTTCCTTGATCACATCTTCATCCAATAAGTTAGTCAAAGAATCATTCAGATATTCATGCAGGAAGAATAAACAAGTCTAAAATGATAAATTTAAACAAGTGTAGTGTCACAAATAAATAACATAAGTCTTGAAAGTACTTACCTTTAATGAGGATTGTAGGAAGCTATAAGATCCCTCTTGATTCTACATGAATTTAATTAATATCTCTTTAGTAGACTATATTTGGATATGATGGTACCATGGTTAGACACTAGTTGATTGATGTTTCTTAGGGAAAGCATGCATGAACAACACCATGGTGATTTGGTACTAATTGTTTGATGCTAGTAATGATAAACTATTAATGATATTGATCTAATCTTGATCCTTAGAGAACCTTTTCAACATGTATGACATCTTGATTATGAATATGAATACCTCCCTAGCTAAGAGGGAGTGTTGAAATTGTAATTATGGTCGGTCTTCATAAAAACTATTTATTATCTTTGTACTTGGGAAAAAAAATGATTATTAGCATGTTCTCCATGCTTTTGATTTGGTTAAAAATATGTTTTTGTAAAAGAAGAAAATTTATTATTTTATTTGTAATTACTGTTGGAAAATCAGAAACGCAGAAATATTTTCTTATGTTGATAATTACTTGTGATATTTGTTGTCGCTCAGATTGTATAGGCACTACGGCAATGACTCAGGTCGGGGGTTGTCACTTTGATCCTCGACCTCTTTGTTCTAGTTGTCCCCCAACAGCAGGTTATGGGGAGTAGTCCCTATGGAAAAGAGAAGATGAAAGACAAGTTGGCAACCAACAAGTCTGGGAGACACGATTGAGTGGCCTAGCTGCTTGGTTAATTTAAGCAAGATTTAAGGATTGAATTAAATTAAAACTTGAGACCAGTGCCTTATGGAATCAATTTCTTGCTTATTATCAATTAAACGTTAAGAAATCGGATGGGAAATCATTGCTCGAATGATCATTAACCTATATGCTATGAAAATCCTAAGATCTAGATGTGATGCAGGAGTCTTGGTTACTTTTAGTTATATTCCTAGTCTAAGTAAGACCTTTCTCTCAACTGTTTTGGAACTATTCTTTAGAGTAGGTTGTGGGATGAAAGCCAATGGGAAGCAAGCAGAGGCTTAATTAACAATACCTCCCCATGTCTTCCAACCACCTGATGTCTCTGGCACTGCAAAGACTATGGCTCTGACCACTTCAAGGTCACCGTGTTAACCCCTAGAAAGATGTTGAATCCCTCAAGCTAAATAAGAAAGGGTGGCCCTAGATGTCTATCAACCAAGCTTATGCTTGCAGGTAAGTTATTAATGCAACTAGACTTAGAATTCAATGCAAGATGGGTCGAGTGATTTCTTATGTTAAGATTGGTTAATGTGTAAGTATTTAAGTTAAAATTATTCTTTATGACAAGAGTACTTAACTATAAATGGAAAGACAATCTTAACAATAAGAATGTGTCGAATATTCAAGTGTGAACAAGATACTAAAAATATTCACAAAATTTCAATAACTACGAGATGTACAAAAATCTCGTAATAACTTAATTCACACTTAATCAAGATATCAATTTGCAAGATTGTTAAATACAATGCCACAATTGAAACGAAAAGATATTTTAACAAAGTATATGTGAATGTCAATGTTAAGAGATGCTCACTTAGAATCATTCACCAACATAGATATTTCAAAAAAACCAAAATCACTCAAGATGCCAATGCTTAATATAGACAATAATATTATCAAAGCTTCTTAAGATATGATGGAAAAGCAAGATTATGTGTTTACTTTAGAGCAACTATCCAATTCTTCAATTAGATCCCCAACACAATAATGCCAATTAGATACCAAAATACTTAAGAGAGAAAGATACATTAGTGTCAATTAGATTTCAATGCCCAAAGTAACTTAAACCATTCAACAAAATTGGAAAATTAGAGATTAGATGTTTAAGTGCTTTATGAATGGATCTAGTGCAAAGTTAATGATATTTGGAGCTTATGAATGAGCTTACAAGAAACAAGTAAATGTTAGCTTTCAAATAACCAATGTTTAAACAAGCTTCTTCACAATAGCACTTAGAATCAATGAGACCACTAGTGTAACATATATTCCAATTAATTGAGCACTTATTAACTCTTTAGGACGGCAGCAAGTAGAATCACTCTAGATCCAATAATGACAAGCAATGTATGAACCAAATATGAGCAATGAGACACCCAATGACTTGCCGGATGAAAATTTGACTTAACCAACCTTCTTATGATATATGTTTTAGTGTTATATCAGATCTTAAAGCACTTATGACAGCAGTAAGAAAAGAGTGAACACAGTGAGCCACCAATGTGATAGTGTGTGCCAAAATGTGCCAAACAATTGCCAAATGTCAAAACCAACTAATCAAATTGAAAATTTAGATTTTTAGGACTTTTAAGATGCTATTACCATATATGATTAGACATATTATACAGAGATATTCAGTCAAAAGATCAGTTATATTTATGTTCAAGAATTTATTCCCAACTCACAAATGGACTAGCAAATGTATACAATGAATTTCTTAGTGTGTTAGGAAAATTGTGAGTTAGTTTTAGGGCACTCTAACGAATGTTATATCATTGTTATGAGATAGTTATCACAGATGTATCAAAACAATGAAAAGACAAGGGTTTAGATATTAAACACTAGGCCCAAGGCCTTGAAGAACTTTCCCGACTTGCGAAAAAAATTCCTAATTGATTTGGCACCTGAAAACACAAGACTTGAGCCAATTTCTCCTACAAAACCCACCAATATTCAGTCCAAAAAATCAAGGTCACTTGCAGAGAGGGAAAGAGGGAAAATTTAGGCAAAATAAGGGCCAAAGAGAGGAGAACAAGGCCAAGAAGGCCTGACATCTCAAGGGAAGGAGCCATAATGGGCTCATGGCAAGCCCAAGAGAGTTGCCATTAGGCCTAAGGGAGGGCCGAAAAGGCCCTTAAGGGTTGCGGCCTAGGGCACAAAGGCCTTTAAGGCCTACGGTTCCCCTAGAAGGGAGGCTGAGAGGCTAAACAAGGCATACGGCTAAGCCGCTAGTCCAAATGGAGGAGACTGGAGAGAGGAGAGTTTAAGGGAAGGGGGACGGGGGAGAAGAGAAGGAGATCAGAGGGATAAGGAGGCTGAGAAAGGGGAGATAGAGAGATGGAAGGAGGGAGGAAGGCCTTTCAGGGCCACAGCAAGGTAAAGGAGGGCAGGCCAAGAGAGCTAGGACTCACGGCCAGGCCTACAAGGCCCTATAATGCTCACGGCAGGGGCTAGAGAGGAGTTTGAAGCTCTTAAGGGCTTGCGTCCAGCCTCTAAGGGCTGAAAATGGATGAAACAGGGGGGAGAAAGGCTGACGTTATAGGCCAAGGAGGTTGGATGGCTGGCCTGGAGAAGAATATCGGGCCTAGGAGCCCTGAAAAAATTGAAACCCCTGCTAGAAAAATTATTTTGCTTCAAATATTCAATATTTATGCAAAACTTCAGAGTTGGCCCTTCAAAAAAATTGGAGAGGCTAGATCTTACCCTCAAGGGCCTAGATCTAGCTCTAATCCAGCAATTTTCAGTTGATCTCACCTGCACAAATAAATTCACAAATATCCAAAACCCCAATATATACAAAAATTCAAAATAAATCCCAAAACCCCAACTACAAACAAGGGTTGGAAAATAAATTATTTACAAAAAAATTATTATACAAATATATTTACAAAATATACATGTCTACAATGCTTAAAAGAATTATTGAGAGATAAATTTTTTGTAAATTTTGATATTCACTAAATGTATTTCAAAAGATAAATGCCAAATCACAGCTTTAGTGAAGTTATAACACCACAATATTCAAGATTCAAACATGGTCAGCATGTGCCCACAGTTTGTGAACTTGGAGTCCAAGGTCTGGGGAACCTGCAAACACTATATATTTTCTTAATGATAAACCATTAGAATACACAGTGAATCAGATCTCCTAAGGTAAGCCCACATCTTATCAATAGAATGTTCATATCACCTACAATGAAATAACGATTCAAAAATTATAAAGCATAATATAGAATGCCCATACCCAACACATACCACAAATCAGTAGACCAGAGACACCATGAACTGCACCCCAAAGTCTTTTATTATGATTATTCAAAATGTTCCCAACGGGACAATAGCTTTACATCAGCTTTATAGAATTACATTAACCAAACATCAGATCTGGCTTGAGACACAAATGACCTCTAATTTATAGATAAATCCTCCAAGTGGAAAATAACGGCTAGTTGGCTTGATCCCCGTCAAAATAATCTCGGTCGTTGATAGATCCTTGATCAACTTTTTATCTTTGTCGTCGAAAATACTTAATTTTGAGGAATTTTCGAATTCCCCATTAAACCCATTTTTTATTAGCTCAAAAATAATTATTTTGAGCTATTTCCTCATAAATTTGACTTTGACTTAACCAACAAGGTCCAAAGGTCCAATTTTTCTTGAAATTTCCAATATTCCCTTGGTGGGGGACCTCTAAAAATTAATTTCTTCAAGACCCACGAATTTTTCCACTTGGAAGATTTTATTTCTCTAGCAATTTAATTTTGACTCTAATTAATTAATTTTTTGGCTTAGGATTAATTTTATTTTTTTCCAGAAAAATTAGTTAATTGACACTTGAGGGGATTAACTATTTTTTCCACCCTCTAATATTTTAGCCATAGTGTCTAAATATGAGGGACTATGCACTAAAATATTTTTTACATGAGATTTACAAAGATCAACCGTCAAAGGGGGAATATCAGTTCGTTATAGACCCTCAAATAACTTACCCAATTCTGCAACAAAATATGATCTAGTAGACCAAGTGACTTGTAATAAAATAATTATCCAATTAGCTTAAATTATTCCCAAATCACTTTTACAGAAGATTCGACTAAAACACTAGGAATCACCTAAGAATTTGATGATAAATTCCACCCTAGCTTTGGGGTGAGGCTGGAGGGAACAAATGTGCCAACCATCTGTGTTTAGAAACACAAATGAATCAATGAGACGAAAAACCACTTAGGATGAAATTCTCGCCAAAATAATAGGCTTACCTAGGTTTTTACATACATACATGGTATTACTAGCATCATTTACATTACAATTTTTTGCAGAACGGGTTTACAAGGACTCAAAAATTGATGGTCGATGATCTTGATATTTTGAAAAAATATGGTGCAACTGCTTCCTTGGAACTTTGAAAAAATGAGTGCAACAATATTATTATGTTCCTATTAGCTTTTTTATGTTCTTCTTTTATCTTCTTCTCATCAAGCAATGCTCAAAGCAAAAACATGAAGATCATGGACACCAGATATAGGTACTCAAGTAGGGCTAAAACCCTTATATAGGAGAAAACACAGTCAAAGAACTCTTCCCTTAGTAGATTCAAATGAGATAGACCAAGACCCTAGACCAAAAAAACCTTCCTCCTCCACCAAGTCAGCCTTCCAAGGTGATTTAGTAGTCTCTTCTTATCCAGCAGCTTTAGCCCTCCAATAACCTATTTGACTTCCCAGCTTCAAAACTTCGACCCCCAGCTACAGAATTTCGGCCTAGCTTTAGCACTGAAATTCTCATCCCCTCCAGCAGCTTGACAGCGTCACACGTGTGAGAGAAAGAGAGATAATTTTGACTTATTATGCTTGTGAGAGACCTCCTTCTCCTTTGCTATCATTTTCTTTTTCTTCCCTTGAAATTTGAATTTTTCCTAGCCCTAGAAGTTGCAGATCAAACTTGTTGAGTTGGTGTGACAAATGAGGTCGATTTGTTGCCTTTATATAGGAGTTTTTGCCACTCAGTTAGGCCGACTTGTCCTTCTTTGAGGCCGACTTGGTGGAGGAGGCCTAATTGACCTATTTTATAATAAAATAAATTTCTTTCTTGACAAATAAAGCCAAATAAGGGTCTTTTACATTATGGCATGGACAAGGACACTTGACATCAACCCTAGAAGTCTTCAATAGAGACTTTGACCTAAAAACAATTGACCCAAGCATGAAACCCATGCTTTAATAAGTTAATTTCTTTAATAATAAAATTTATTTTTCTTTCTTTTGACAGATACATTACATCATGACTCAAATACAATTATGAAGACTGATACTAGTTACATTCTTCAACACTCTTTAACTAGGGAGGTATTCATAATTAAAAATATATAGAGGTACATGGATGATCTCAAAATGAACTTCAAAGAGTTATAGCACACTGAGTGTTGTGAACTAGATTCTTGAACAGGTTAATCTATCCGGGAGGGACTAAGATGGACTCAAGCTTTCAGCCACTAAAAGTACCATCGAACTTACTAGCTAACCATCAACCCAGGGATCTAGGTACGTATCCAAGGTCGGAGCTCCATGACCAACATCACCCTCTATCTTCGAGATCTAGAGATCAACACATAGGTCGACCAGATGTCCTCCCAAGCATCCACCATTAGATGCTTCAACTCTCCCTATCAAACTAGATTTACCCATTTTTCAAAGCATGCTTCCAGAGTGTCCAACCTTCTTATGGATAGATTTACTTGTACAAACACAACCCCATTCAATAATAAACTTTCAAATATATATATAAGTAAAAATAAACCTTTGGGGTCCTCAATCATTCGGATGTTGCTTATATAATCATCAAGTTATCCATATACAACTTGTCTGAAGTTTTCTTATTCTTTCATTTCTTCAACAGCACCAAATACATCTTCAAATCTTTCTCAAGTATTTTGTTTGTGACTTTATGAATAATTATCGATAGAACTTTTTGCTTACTTCAAAGTATTCACAGTCATAATATGCCCTCCCTCTCAACTGGGGAGATATACTCTTTCTTCTATCCAGGCTCCCTCTTAATTTAGAGAGATCAAATACTTCCTTCTTCTATAACATCACAAAGCCTTTCATCGCTTCATTTACGGTATCAATTTCATCTTGATCATCATAACTTCCTTAATCGTTCTTATTATTATCATACGAACATCTTCATCATCTGAAGATATTGTACCAACAAATATTCAAAAGCAAGTACAACCAAATACAAACATATAGAAGCATGAAGTTAACTATCTCATAATCATATTGCTATACTTAGATTTTAGATATCAAACACATAAACTTAGTTAGGTTCAAGAGACATATATTTTTACATGTTATATATCAACCTCTTGCTATAGTTTTGTCATAAACCATAGACTTCATCATCAAGACATAGAGCAACGCAATCAAGATATCGGTCTCATTATATCTAGGGCCTCAATATTACTTTCAAAGATATATGACAGACTCTATTATGATTTATTGTAGACCCTAGATTCCAACTTCGAGACACAAAGCCAGCAATTAATCAAATCATAGCACTAAGGTTTTAATAGACTTATACTAGGGTTTGATGCAAACCCTATATTTTATCATCAAAACTAAATCGTATCGAAAACAATATCATATCCTAGAATATCAATCTCTACTTAGGATTTACAAACCCTAGGTTTTGCAAACTAAAACATGAACATTAACCATTAGGTCAGCATGCTCACATATACATATCTAGGATCTCATCATCACATACTAGCATCTCATATCAATATTCATACGTACTAGGTAAACCCAAGACACAAACATTAATACATCAAAGTTAGAAATACGACAATTTTTCTTCTAGGCTAGGGTTTCGATCACACATACAAACATACACCTAGGGTTTCATTCCTAAGATATTAATATAGATATTACAGGGATTTTTCTCATAAACCCTAATTCATCAAACTATAAAGATCTAGGGTTTCAATACATAACTTCGACATTAACAACAAATCCTAAAGAACTAGGGTTTCTATCATAGCAATACCAAAACCTAAACATCAAAAGAATAGGATTTTATACTTCATAAATAACCTTAAGTGGACTAGGGTTTCATAAAAATTGACATACCCTTAGGTTAGGGTTTTACAGTGAACCTTTTTAGGGTTTCACGAGAATGATAATATAATGAGGGTACATTCAATATAATAATTAATCACCCTAACACGAACCTTTATGATTCAAATCCCTAGACATAACGATGTCAGTAATGTAAAGCAAATTTTAAAATAAAATGAACATACCTTTTACATGAAAATATTTTTATAACAAAGCTTATATTCTAAGACATACCTTGAGTTGTTCCTTAACAAACCTTGTAGGACATCAATTTTTCAAGGGCTTCCTTTGCAGCATAACTTCTTCCACGTTTTATCCTTTGAAGTCTCTTCCATAACATTTGTGTATTCTGCAGTATTTCCTAATAAAGAAAAAAGTTATTAGCAAACAATACAAGCAAGTCTTGATGTGAGGAAGAAACCAAACATGAAAATATGAACAAAGAATAAGATACTTATCTTTTGGTAAAATAGTGGAGGCTCCCTCTTAACCTAATCCTTTTGAAGGACGCCTACAAATTTCAAAATAACTCAAAAATGTTCTAACACGACATGTTAGACCTACAAACTCTAGAAATCAAACCACAAAGAAAGATAATGCAAAACTTAAGATAGAAGGATATGTGAGGGATAGTATCCCTAAGAGTCTCTAGCAAATAAGTCTTTGACTTCAGATTCTTCCATCTTGTTCTTCTTTGGAGGAGCCTCATTAGCAACATTCGCATGTTCTCTTTCTCCCTTCCCTTTCCTTGGATTTCACGACATTGATTTTTATAAAGGCCCATCTTATGACAATTATAGCATTCAATCTTTGATAGGTCAACTTTCTTCTTTGGTACCTTAAACTTCTTGAAGGTTCCCTTCTTCTTGTGATGAGCAGAATAGGCATTAGATGTATTTTCTTCGTCGTCTTCCTTTTTGTTGTTTAATAACAATATTCGGGCCTCTTCTTGACTACATGCATTCCACATTTTTTCAAACGTTGGAGTATCATTCCAACTGTTGATTCCTAATGCAAAAGCACTCCAATATTTCGATAGACTTAGAAGAGAAGTAATTACCAGCTCTTTTTCTGGTACAATTTCATCTATTGCTTGGAGTTCATCTCTGATTCTAGATATTCTTATAAATTAGGATGCCACAGTATTGTTTTTCGTCATCTTAATAGTTCTTAATTCATTCTTGAGGCTTGCTATTTGACCAATTTTCTCGATGGTGAATAATTTGGAGAGAGCCTCATACATTTCTTGAGTAGAATCTATGTTGAATATGTATGGAATTAGGTTATCCTTAACTCCATCTATTATTAGTTTCATGGCCAATATTTCAGTTTCTTTGAACTTCTCCTTCTCTGCTTCAACAATAGGCTTCTTGACCTTTCCTAGAACAAGATCCAAAACCTTGTGCTTAGCGAGGATAAGATCTATCCTCTTTTTCATACCCTGTACTTGGAGGCTCATTCTAGCTTGTTTACTTCCTCCATTGAAGTTGGCATAGTTTATGTAGATAGTATACTTCTCTTATTATATTATCATTTTCCTTCAATAGATCTGCAGGCTACTTTTTTCCTCCTTTCACCTTAGCTCTAATACCATGTTGGAAAATCAGAAAGTCAGAAAGATTTTCTTATGTTGATAATTAATTGCGATTTTATTATGCTCGTACTAGCTTCTTTATGTCCTTCCTTTATCTTCTTCTCATCAAGCAATCATCAAATAAAAAACATGAAGATTGTGGACACCATATGTAGGCACTCAGCTAGGGATAAAACCCCTATATAGGGGAAAACCCAGTCAAAGAACTCTTCCTTCACTTGATTCAAATGAGATATACCAAGACCCTAGACCAACAGACCTTCCTCCTCCACCAAGTCAGCCTTCCAAGGTGGTTTAGTAGTCTCTTTTTATCCAGCAACTTCATCCCAGCAATAACCCGGAGATTTGACTTCCCAGCTTCAAAACTTCGACCTCGGACTACATAATTTCAGCCTAGATTCAACACTACATTTTTTGGCCCCTCCAACAGCTTGACAGCTTCACACATGTGAGAGAAAGAGAGATATTTTCGTTTTTTTATGCTCGTGAGAGACCTCCTCCTTTTTTATCCTTTTCTTCTTCTTCCCTTGAAAATCGCATTTTTTATGGCCCCAGAAGTTGCAGATCAAACTTGTTGAGTTGGTGTGACAAATGAGGTCGAGTTGTTGCCTTTATATAGGAATTTATGCCCCTTAGTTAGGCTAACTTGTCCTCCTTTAAGGCCGACTTGGTGGAGTCATTCTAATTGACCTATTTATAATAAAATAAATTTATTTCTTGACAAATAAAGCCCAAGAAGGGTCTTTTACATTATGACATGGACAAGGGCACTTGACATAAACCCTAGAAGTATTCAATGGAGACTTTGACCTAAAAACAATTGACCCAAGCATGAAACCCATGCTTTAATAAGTCAATCTCATTAATAATAAAATTTCTTTTTATTTATTTTGATAAAGACATTACATCATGACTCAAATACAATTATGAAGGCCGATACTAGTTATATTCTTCAACAATTACAAGTGGCTCCACATGTGCTAATTCGTCCCTTCTAGATGGTCAAGTCGGCTTGCCTAGAAACACAACCATTTGGATCACATGATGGCTATATAAAGAGGTTAATTCGCTCTCCTTGGCATGCAATTCGATTACACACTTTTCTTATGTTCTCTTATGCAAAGGACTACAAAGAAGAGTTCAAGTGCGGATTTGATCTAGTCTGAATTGATGGCCAAGTTCTATGGCTATTATCGATGATCCAAAGTCTGAGATTCCTATTGTCTGAGATTTGCTATTAGGCGGAGACCTAGTAGGCTACATTGAGCCTCTTGTTGTGATTTGAGAAGATATGTTATGGTTCGAAGTTGTTGATAGTTGAAGGGTTCCTCTAGATCGAGATACAGAAGTGAAATTTGAGGCTTACATTCTATGGTTCGAAGTAACACACTCGTCTGAGTTTAGTATGCTATTGAATTAAGGTTAGACCGAGATCCTAGTCAACATATGAGAGATCTGAGTTTTGATCAATCTCTCTAATTTTTTAGACATATATTTTGGTCTGAGTTCTGATATATTTCTCTGAAATTTGTGGCATATATATTGTTCTGAGCAGGGTTGGGGGGAGCAGCTCCCCCGCTCGAACCCTCTCCCGAATTGCGCTCCCTTCAGGAGTGAACTGGGAGCGCGCTCTTGAAATCACTCTCGCAGTGGAGAAATTTTCGGGAGTGAACCAGGGAGCGAAATTTTCGCTCCCTAGCCTTTTCTGCAATTTTTTTTTTGCAAAAAAATTCCAAATGCAATTTTTTTCAAAGAAACAGTAAGTTTTGAGTGGCGCGACCTAATGATCAAGCCTATGGCCCTAGTATGGATATGTGATTCATGGTAATGTTAAATTCTTAAATTAAAAGGATGCCATCCTTTTACTTAAATTTTTAACATTACCATGAAATGACTCAGGATGTTTGAGAGTGGTTTCGGCCTCATCAGATTTCATATGGAGAAAGTAGAATTTTAGATCACATTCAAAATCAAAAAAACTTATCAGTTTTTTAGGATTTCAGGATTTGGGGGATTGCAATGTTTCCATTTGATTTTGTCATGTATTAGGGTATGGAACTCATATTTAATCAACAGCACCAATCCCTCTATGTACCTTGATTGTTAAAATTGGAAAAATAGGTCCAAACTCTGGGTTGTGCTGCTTAGATGACGATCCCAATATTTTTATTGGATTCCTCTTTCGAAGAGGTATAAGATTGATCTAAAGATCATCTCGATCGGATGAGCAGAACATGTACTTTGAATTTATTCCACTTATGTGCTAGGTCGGCCTGGAATAAAATATAGACTTAAATGTCTTAAAGAACGTGTCACACACCCCCAAAGATTCCTATATGTTGGAGAGACTTAGAATTCATTTGACACATTGTGTGGAGGAATTCTCTCTCTCTCTGGATGGCATTGGAGCTACGTATCTATGGACTATTCTTTGTTTGGGTTGTTTTGGGTTATGTGTGACACGCTTGGCTGAATGACCTATTGGAGAATTTACTGGTAGAAGCATCCTGTTGATCGCCATAACGCCACCATTCATCATCTCTGTTTTTGGCTTGTCTCACATCGATCTATTAGTATGTTCTGTCTCCTTCATTATTGTGTGCCCTAATCTGAAATGGCATAAAACATGTTCAGAAATTAACATTGATGTTAGTGACATTGGTTGTCAAACTCCTCTATCATGACCCTACTAAAAATGTACCCATCACTCAAACAAAATCTTGACTTGACATGCTATGTATTTTCTTTTTTATGTTAATGCTTAGAGGGTGATATTAATGACAAATATCCCTATACAAATCCAGAGGTAATGACAAAGATACATCTGGATATTAATGCTTAGAGGGTGATATTAATGACAAAAATCCTAATTTTCCAACAAGACTAAAAAATTAGACATTTCTCGTGGCAGCAAGAGGCCTAAGCGTTAGCTATAGATAATAGATTTACTTGTCTTTTCTAGTTTCTAGTAGTTTTTATAATTGTCAACTCTTTCATATTTATTATGATATCTTTTGTAAACAATATATAACAATTTAAGTTTGAAGTCTGAAGTTGGCCATTATAACTCATTGGTAATGAATCATGAATATGATGCTTCGTGAAAGTTGAAAGTTGTTTCATTTTATAACATTTCATTTCATGTTAGATATTCTTTTTTGTAATGTTTACACTTAGCTTACAAGTACAACTTTGGTGATCAATGATGATAAATGTTATATATTGAATTTTGAAAGCTTGAAACTTTAAGATTGATGAATCATGAGACTCAATATGGTGTACGTTACTAACTTGTAGACGTGGTTGATGAAGATTATAACTTCTAGATGATTGATATTATATGGTTCAATGTATGCTTTTATGCTTTTTTAGATCTAATTCATCATTCTACATGCTTTTGTTGACATATATGCATAAATATATATATATATATATATATATATATATATATATATATATATATATATATATATATATATATTCACTCCTGAACCTAGAGCTTCTGAAAATGTCGCTCCCACTCCCGCTCCCAAGTAACCTTGGTTTTGAGTTCTAATCTGAGGTCACTTCAGATCCGTCTCTAGTCTGTTATTTTAGTCACTTTAGGACTATGATTTGGTCCAAGTTTGTGCACCCTCATATCTGTATCCTATCCGAAGTCCAAGCCTCAAAGGGAAGAGATCCAAGCTTTGTTTTTGTGATATGGTGAGAGGACCAGTCTCTTGTTGGTAATCTTGTTGGACATTATGTAGCAGACATTGTGGAGGATATCTTAGCACTTGTGGAAAACATCTTGTGGTAATTTTTATCCATGTATTGATGTACTATTGAAGGATCTCTCTAAGGAAAGGTTTGACTGGGTTTTCCCCCTTGTGGGGTTTTACCCTGGTCTCTGACCTAAACATTGGTGTCTCTTGTTTTTTATGCATTGTAATCTCTACTTTCGTATCACTGCTATTGGTTGAATTTCTGATGTATAATTTCTTGATGAAAATTTATTAAGCTAAAATAATGGTAAATAATATCACAAGTAATTATTTGCGGATCAGAAACGGTTTCTCAACACCAACTAGTTTGGAATATATTCACTTTCATCCAAAACAATAGTCATAATTTCTTGCATTGAAGTTATCACATTTTCTAGATTATATTCATTGACAACAGAGAATAAAATGTGAAATATTTCAAGGATCGGGTCATCACAATCAAGGTCCAATGACATAACACATCATTTCAATTTTTCCATCGTTTCTAAAATGGTAGCCCTCCTCCCAAATGAGGGATCGTTTATATCATCCAAACCTTGGAAAGTTTTAACAATTAACTGAAATATGTCCCTCAATACATCAACATTATAAGGAGCATTTGGTATTGTGATTCTGATGATCTCACTAGTCCATGTGGCCATCATAAGTGACACTTCTCCATCCCGGTGTCAAAAACAACTCTGGTGTAATTAATGCTTTCCTTGATGGGTGTATTGCTTCCAGCATCATCTATGAAGGAGATTGACCTACCTTAGACAAATCACTTGCCACTTTCTTGAGAATTTCCAGAAGAGTAACATTGGAATGAGGGAGTTGTTGTAGCTTCCCCCTTGCTTCAAACACTTGTTTCTTCAATTGATTTTCCATTTGAAATTTTTCTCATTGAATACCCTTTAGGTTGGTAGGATGAACAGCTCTAATATCATTGTAACTCTTGGCCACCTGTTGACAGTAATTTGGTATGGGCTTCTTGTTGACTAATAGTTTTGGATTTTCATGTTTTAATTTGTTTGATGGTTTACTCCACACCTTCACATGCATGCAAATCTTTAATTCTAAGAGCAATAGAGCAAACAAAAAGAATATAGATGTGGATAAAAGTATTGATTTCTATTGAAATGAAAGACTGAAAATTACATGCCTGGTGAAATTCTCTAGTAATTATATATTGTTGCTTGAAGTTATCGGCTAGATCTGGACCTACCTACCTTCGTAGATTGAAGTACTGGATGTGAAACTACTCGCATGGACTGAATACTGAACTGATCTCTCGTCACTAATGTTCTCAACTATAGGAGAGGTTGATTGGCATGTGTATGGATAATAAACATTGTTGTATATTTGACCAATAGATGGAGTCAGCTTCATCACCCACTCATATCACTGAGTGCACTTACCAATGACTGTACAGTCCTCCCAATTTATCCATGACATTTGATCTTCCCTTTTTCACTCGTGGTACCCAACATGCCAACTCTCAGACCGAGCTATGGTTTTTGAACACCTTGTTGACCTATGGTTTGTCTTCATAACTCTTCCAACCACCTCTTCCTGATAAAATCAGCCTCGTAATCATGTGATACCACTGTAGACAACACACCCAACCCTCCTGTACACAGCCTCCACAATAGATAGATCGAGCCACCAATTAACCTCTCTCAAGCAACCACAAACCATTCATTGTAACCCGACCTCTTCTCCAAGGCCACGCATGCTAACTAGGCATTGATACAACACAATAGCAGCTCGAATCCACCTCTATTCTATGAACACAATCACCCGCAACGCGTGCACTCCTCTTTTGCACTTATACTATCTCAAACAACAGCCCAATTCCCCTCTTGGGCACCTCTGCAACCGTATACAGTCACCTATTCGCCACCTATGGGTTCTCATGGTCACAAAAACACAGATCGAACCTGTATTTAACTTAGCATTTCGCTAGTGTGCTCTAGCAACACAATATTCTCTTTCCTATGCATTCAGGTGGCCAAGAATAGCCTCCTGAGTCTCCTCATCCGTAAGGTAACTCGTAGGGGAATAACAGACGAGTAAACCCTATCAAAACTGTTGGAAAATATGTAACTAGGTTTGGTCTTCATAAATATGAAATGTACTTTTAATTCTTGTATTTTGTAAAATGAAAGAAAAATTATTGGTCTTGTTTTTGGAGCATGGGTTTCATGCTCAATGTCTTTTATTCTAGGGTTCAAGCACCCATTGAGTGCTTCTAGGTTTTATCCTAGGTCAAGAAGCCAAAAAGTTACTGTCATAAGTTGAAGACCCCATCAAGCACATTGTAACTTGTAAAGAAAATTATTTTTGTAATTAAAAGTGTCAAAATACCCTTCAAGACCAAGTCGGTCTGGCAGCTGAGAAGTAGGCCTATTTTGAGGAGCCACGTCCACCTTAACAAGAATATATAAAGGAGGGAACTCGACCTCCTTGAGACATATTCACTTCTCATCTCTCGATGACAGTAACCTTGATATGGAAGTAACCTAGTATGGCATTAACCTTTGGTGTATGACAATGACTATGACTGTGATCTATATGACAATGACTTGGAGACATGACAATGATCTATATGACAGTGACTCGGAGACATGATTGTGATCTATATGAAAGCGACTTGGAGGCATGGTTGTGATCTATATGATAGTAACCTTGTTACATAACATGACTTTGATGTATGACTATGACAGTACCCTTGTTGCATAACAGTGACCTTGATGAATGATAGTGACAGTGACCATGATATGGCAGTGACACCCTGATGTATGGCATTGTATCTTTGATGTATGGTTGTCTCTATATAGTGATATATAACAGTGATGTGTGGTTTATTTGTATGACAACGACTTGATAGAGAAATATGCTACTTGGAGATCTATCAAAGACAGTTTGTTAATACCTCCCTATACTTGTCTACTGCCAGGTTTGGCCTAGGAGGCCTAATGTATTGGATGATGAAAGATATGTCTCATAATTATTTGTACATTGTATCTCAGTTGAAAATTTGATGAATATCTAAGAAGAATAATTTGGTTGAGTTTTCCCCCTTGTGGGGTTTTGCCGTGGTCTCTGATCTAAATCATGTTGTCTTTATTGTGCATGTTTTTCTTCTATTGTTCCTTATTGTTCTGCTACATTGTTGATGTTATTGTTCTCTCTACATAATTGCTAATGATGATATGATTTTATGGGGTGAATGTTGTTGAAAAGTGTTACTAGGTCGGTCTTCATGATGACTATGTAATTATGTACTTATGTAAAGAAGAAGTCAAAAATATTAAAATGTATTTTTGGTTTACTTGCTTCATGGGTTTCATGAGCAAGATTTTTAGTATAGGTCTATAGACTTCTTCTTGATGTCTATTAGGAACATAAGTGTAATCATATTAGGGGAATTTTGAGGTCTAAAATGGGCCTCCTAAAGAAATAATAAAATAATAGCTCAACCAATAAAATAATATTTATGAATTTGTAATTCACTTTTTGCACCAAAATCTATGTAACCATGGTTAAATTCAATTCAAATGTTGTACCAAAATAAAATTAATAAAAAAATTGTATTGATGTGACTATAAATAAGAATGATATTTTCAAGAAAAATTCATTATCATTGCACAACTAATGCATTTTTCCATTGTACTTAAATAACTTAAAATGAAATATAAATATAAATTCTTAAATTCTTAATTATAGAATACAATATTAATTAAAATTTATATTATTTAAATTATATAATAAGATGCAATTAATATACTAGTTGAAAATAATATAATATAATATATGTAATATATTGTTTTATGTATAAATTTTATATTATATATTGAATTGATTTGATTTATAATATTGAAATGACAACAATAATATTTTATTCAAAAAGTGTGAAATGACATTTATTATGAGTACTTTACTTTATGACTTTAAAAGTACTTAGAGCACTACCATGGTTAACTATGATTTTTTATCCACCATTGAGAATGTGACAAGTAAGTACCTTTAACTCAAGCAATGCCACCTCAACCATTAGGGATGATGTAATCCCCTAAAATGTGATTGGTTCTCATAAAGTGAATATTGATTGTACATTTTCCTTAGGAGGCCCATTTTAGACCTCAAAATTCCCCTAATTAAGAGTCATGTAAATGGTGTGTTTAGTCTGAAGAATATCCTCCAAGACATTGCAGAAGAATGGCCTTCAAGACTGCCCATATTCAACGTTGAAGATAAGCATGTTTGTTGTAATGAAGTCGGCCTACATGATGGCTGAAAGGTCGGCTTAATATCTGGCTGGAACAACTATTTATACCCCTACATATGTTGCGGTGAAGACACATATTTCTGTGGATCTGTCTGAGGTTGTACAGCGGTTAAAAGGAATGCGGATTCACCTGAAATGGAAGTAATTGAAGGGTATAAATTGCAGAAGTAACTGAAGGTATAGACTGTGGAAGCGACTGAAGGCTACATATTGCGGAAGTGACTGAAGGCTACAAATTGCGGAAGTGACTGTTTTCGAATAGGTACAATAAGGTACAAAATTGGTGCAGCAAATTGCGGAAGGTGCAGGAAGGATACAGTAAGGAAATCTATGAGTTTAAAGTATCTGAGGAAAGAGTTTGTCAAATTCAAGACAATGATCTATAAGTGGTAGAAAGTAAGGAAGGTAAATCAGAGATTTACCTTCCTAACTACTTGTCAAGAAATTCAGTTGCAAGTGAAAATAATTCTGTCTCTATACATTTGATTGAGTAATTTGATAATTGACTTGATGAAAGATTAAATAAGAATATACATAAGCAAGATCACAAGTAATTATCAATAAGAGAATTTTTGTATTAATCTCAAGTCCTACAAATTCTCAACATGGTATCAGAGCTATGGCAAAAGAAGATCACCTTATTGGAAAGAAGATTTTGGAATTAGAGAGAAGTTACTGTCTAAGATCCAATTCAGAGAGAAGAATTTGGGTGCTATTGTAGAGATACAAGCTCAGTGGTACTGATACAAGTTCGATGCAATTTCAGTGATACAAATTCTCAACAACTTCAACATCGTGCATCACAGTAATTGGGTCAAGGAAATCTAAGGGTCATCTATGTCTATACTTTAGATAGGCCAAGGAATTCTTTAGTAATATACAGGTCTACCATACAGTGAAGACAAGGGTGATTGAAAGGTTGCAAGGTGTGCTAAATATCTCGGTCTTGAGCTAACATATTTTAGATAACTTAGAGAAGAACTAAAGATATACATCGAAGCAAGAAAAATCTTTGTATTGAGATCAAGGATAAGAAGACTGTAAGAGGCCAAGGCTAGAAGTGCAGAAAAAGGAGTTTACTACGAACCAATATTTCCTAGGACTGGTGCAGAAGAGTGCAAAAAACAAGGCTTTATCATCATTACGATAAATATCTAATCCTTACCCTTGAAGAAGATCATTCAAAGAGAAAGCACTAACACATATTTTCTCCAACGCCATCGAAGAAATCAAGCTGAAGACTTTATCTTCACTTATCAAGTGAGTATCTTTCATTCTATAATCAAATTTGGTTAAAATACTTTGTTTTTGCAGGGAGATCTATAAGCTGGTTGGGTTACCAAGAATCCTTGCATGAGGAGAATAGTCACAGTCATCGAAGAAAGAAAAACCATGAAAATCCTATGAAGGATTGGAGACATCAAGAGAATATATGATAAGCTAAAAGAACTATTCTATGCAATAAATAAGGTTATGTCACTTAGACCCAATTTACACAAAATTGAGGTACCAAAGGATGAAGGGAAATCTTCATAAGATCTCAATTGTGAGATCTGGAAAAGACAATAAGATGGACAACCTAACAAATAGACAAGAAAATTACCTCATTCAACTTGTTGTATCTATACTAAATGGAAAAAGACAAATCAAGGGCAAAAATGTTGAAGGATAAAAGACTCAAACATTTGCAGAAGGAAAAAGGGAAGTTGAGGAAATTATAAGAAAGATGGTCCTAAAGGGACAATCTCAATAGGCGAAATAAAAGAAGATTCAAGGAAAATCATGCAAACTTATGAATAAGGAATTGATTTTTGTTGGTTATATGATAGGAAGCAATGTAGCATCCTGATCTAAGCATGGCAGGAACTCCTGATGAGTCAGCTCCGGGAAAACCTCTTTGACAAACCTTAAGAAAGTAGTCGTCAAGAGAAAGGGTCATCATAGAAACATACTTCTGGGATGTGATGACATATTGATGAAACAAGCCAAGGGAATGAAGCTATTCATTCTTAAAAATTGCTACAGGATGACTCAAGGGAAAACGTTATGAGGTATGTATATATTTATATGTTGACATTGGATGTTGTGATGTCATGTTATATGGTTGCAGGTAATGAACTTGTGTACTTAGAAGTATGAAATATAAAAGAGTATCCCTCAGTGCACGGACAGATGAAATCAACATAATATGTCCTCATGGTATATGAGGTGGTTGTTGAAAGTTCCTAGAAATGGAAAATGTGCAGAAAGGAAGAGATCATGAAATGCAACCATGTCTTGAGGCAGGTATCATTCAGAGGCCAAGTAGATGTGACTAGAAGATATCATGGGAAGATATGTGGACTCTAACAAAAGTCTGGAAACCCTTAGCAAAAACATATCATTACGATATGTGGCAATCTGCATGAAGGATACCAATGCCTACAGGAAGATGTCAAGGTGAAAGATCATCACTAAGGTAACTTTCGTTCGAAAATTTAATATGAATATGTTTATCTAGATAAATCTGTGCAGGGCCGCTAATCATGAGAAAGGATGTATGATCCTTGGAAATGATTCGAAGGAAAGCAGCATGGCATAACAATGGACCAAATAAAGGAAGTCTGATGAATCACTCTCTGATAGTTGACATGACTCGGGATGGAAGTGATGGATGATCTGTGCCCTATGAAGCTAAAAGTTAGAGATTCCTCAATATCGAAATCCATGACATCGAGAACAGGTATTCTTCATGAGTAGCTGGGTGTCTCACCATTGTTGTTGGAGGTCCCTGGTTAAGAGGGAGCCTGATGGTAAGTTTCTTACTTGGAATAAACTTGGTAATTCCTAAGGATGAGCTTAGGTACATTCTTTGTATAAGAATGAGTACATTCCCTTGTGGAATAGGTCCTCCCTGGTTGAGAGGGAGAGATAGACACATCATTTTGGTCTTGGAAAGACAGAATGGAGGATTGGGTAATCATCTGGCATTTGATACTCTTTGAGAATGTGATAGGGAATTCAAGATAAGAGTAGTCAGGGACCGATATTCTTTGAGGGCTAGCTACCCAAGAGAAGAATAGTCCAGGAAGGTCATACTTTGGGAACACCCTGGTGGAGTATGTACCTTGGAGAGACAATGATGAAGGTGTCTATAAGTCATGTGTCTCGCCGGCATTGAAGCCCATTGCCTCGTTGAAGAGATGGGGTTGTTAGTCAAGGCCTTGCACTAGGACAATGTTGGTTGATGATGCTATACAGATGAGATTACCAATCCAATTTTTCTTATGAGATTATTCAGTTTTAAAAGTGACCATGTACCTGTATGAATACCTCCCTAGTTAAGAGGGAGTGTTGAAAAGTGTAACTAGGTCGGTCTTTATGATGACTATGTAATTATGTACCTATGTAAAGAAGAATTCAAAAATAATAAAATGTATTTTTGGTTTACTTGCTTCATAGGTTTCATGAGAAAGATTTTTAGTATAGGTATATAGACTTCTTCATGATGTCTATTAGGAACATAAGTGTAATTAAGAGTCATGTAAATGGTGTGTTTAGTCTGAAGAATATCCTCCAAGACATTGCAGAAGAATGGCCTTCAAGACTGCCCATATTCAACATTGAAGATAAGACTATTTTCTGTAATGAAGTCGGCCTACATGATGGCTGAAAGGTCGGCTTAATATCTGGCTGGAACAACTATTTATACCCCTACATATGTTGCGGTGAAGACACATATTTCTGTGGATCTGTCTGAGGTTGTACAGCAATTAAAAGGAATGCGGATTCACCTGAAATAGAAGTAACTGAAGGGTATAAATTGTGGAAGTAACTGAAGGTATGGACTACGAAAGTGACTGAAGGCTACAGATTACGGAAGTGACTGAAGGGTACAGATTGCAGAAGGTACTGTTTTCGGATAGGTACAATAAGGTACATAATTGGTGCAGCAGATTGTGGAAGGTGCAGGAAGGATACAGTAAGGAAATCTCTGAGTTTAAAGTATCTGAGGAAAGATTTTGTCAAAGTCAAGACAGTGATCTACAAGTGGTAGAAAGTAAGGAAGGTAAATCTTCCTAACTACTTGTCAAGAAATTCAGTTGCAAGTGAAAATAATTATGTCTCTATACATTTGACTGAGTAATTTGATAATTGACTTGATGAAAGATTAAAGAAGAATATACATAAGCAAGATCACAAGTAATCATCAAGCAGAGAATTTTTTTATTAATCTCAAGTCCTACAAATTCTCAACAAATCCAATATGAAAATATTGAAAAAGTTTAAAATTGCAATTATCTACGGAAAAGAACAATCTAGACCTAAAAATTAATATATTTTTATGTGCTTCAACCTGTCATGGAACACAGGATTCTCTGAGAGCTTAACACAGCTTTGACTGTCACAATATATCACAATTAGTTCCAGCCCCTGGTCAAACAATCTTGCAAACAACTTCTAAAGCCACGCTGCTTTAGTACAAGCTTCATTGGTTGCGATATAATTTGTTTTGTAATGCTAAGTGCCACAGATTTCTGCTTCCTGCTCATCCAAGATATCATAAGGGAGAACTAATGAAGAATACACCTGAAGTACTCTTCCTGTCATCTGCACTCCCTTCCCAGTCAGAATCTATATTTCCCTGCAACTAGACATCACTTTTTGAGACATATCTCAAACCAAAATTTATAGTACCACATACATATATCAATGTGTGCTTTGATGCATGTTAATTTTCCATAGGGCTACATTGATCTTTTCTTTGATAGTTGCATTTCTTCATTAACACATTAAGTTCACCCCATATCATTATATCATTATTCATATTTACACAATTAATCATCAACATATGCAACTATGTAGAAATAAAAATGACATCATCATCTATGCAGCGGATCATAAAGAAACATAGGAAGAAAAGCATGCACACATATAGACACCAGGATTGGTCCGAGACCAAGGCAAAACCCACTATGGGGAAAACCCTTGAAAATTCTCCTTCTAAGATCGTCATCAAATGATTCAACAAACAAGAGTACAATGATCCATTGATCCATATCTTCGTAATGCAGTAAAACAACTGACGCATGCAGAATATAACCATAAACATACTTCTGTTTAAAGATCTTGATTCTAAGAACTGTAATGTACTGTCACTGCCTGTAGCATATTGTTGAACATTGTTGTCACTGAGTGGAAACTTCAGAGAACTAAAGATTCATCTTTGAGGGCCTGATCTACAGCGGAAATATATAGAATAGATCTACGGATCTGCTGATCTACACCAGTAAGAAACACAGATCGAATAGATCACTGAAGCCAATTGAATAATTATAGATCTGAATCCAGGATGTTGTCAAAGACTAATCGCAAGCATTTGTGACTAGGCGGATGATGTCTGGAAGCACTGTGCGAGCAACTGGGGTTGATCTAACCCAGATCTGCTCAGAAATCCTTTAGTCACACCCATATCACTCTATGCCTGCGGCTATGGGTCCCTGGTTGTAGGCAAGACACTTTGCACCCGCGACTATGGCCCAGATCAACCCAATCTGGCCCTAAAGCCTTAGCCGCTACCTTGCCATTTTGTGCATGCGGCTATGGCACCCTCGCCGCTACCTTGTCATTTTGTGCATGCGGCTAGAGCCCGGTTTTGCCAGTTATGTACCTGCGGCCAGAACAGAAAATCCTATTTTTTGTGCAAGCTTCGTACATGTGATTTCAGCCCTTGCACGAACTCTTTCCGTCGAACCTATGCGATCCAAAACAAAATAGACGAACCAAGACAAAAATTCAAATAGAATATCGCTTTAGCATGTAAGAATGAGCTTGAGGTCGCTTCTATTTATAGCTTTTGTGAGGTTTGGCTTGGGGTTGAGGTCGACTTGACTAAATCCATATGTGCTTAGGCCGACCCATTCCATTTCATTTTAATACATAAAATAATTCAAAATTTAACTTCCGCTTAACCGAATGGGGCAATCTATAGGTCAATTTTGGTCCTCTCGAAAAGAGGAATCTAATGCAATTATGATCTCGACCATCTGAGTTTTCCAAAGTGGAATTTGACCACAATTGCATAATTTTAACACTCCCTCTCAACCAGGGAGAATTCCACCTGCCAATATTTGTTCATCGATCAGTATGTCATTCTGGTATCTTCATGCATCATCACATATCGTCACTGATTATCTCTGTCATGTAGTTGTCATTACAAATCATCAATGTACTTCTCATGCTTAATCCTGATAATCTCATGATTGTTTCTACTCGTATGTTGAACATTTTGGGATCTAGAAGAAGAAGAATATTTTCCTGGAGGGGAGCTTAGCCTACCACCCTTAATCCATCAGACTACCATTCAGAATCTCTTCCAGTGGGCGACTACCTGGAATATCAATCACCACTGGAGAGAATTTCATCAAGGAGCACATCTGACCTGTAACCCCATCGAGGAGCATATCTCAACCTAGAATCTCATGGGGGTGTTATACATCTACAACCCCATATCAAGAAATAGGATATCCAAACACGCAGGGGAGCCCATCTCGACCCTGAAATTACATCAGGGAGTTCAATCTCAATCGAAACCGCATAGGATTATCTCAACCCATCTTATTTCCTATTGATCTTCCCATCGATGATCCTGAATAGCCATGTGGTAGAACACCTGCATCATAATCGACTTGGGTTGTACATGTTGATAATTAGGTAGGGTAGTGATTAATTCAAATTCTCTTCTTGATAATTACTTGTGATCTTAATTATTTTACTTATGCCTTCTCTTCTTAGCTTATTAAGTCTTTCATCAAGTCAATTACCAAAAACACAAGAGACACAAATTTAGGCTCTTCGGGCCAGGGCAAAATTTCTCCCTCTTAGAGAGGAAAACCCACAAGAAAATCTTCTTATAGACTTTCAGATGAAAAGTAACATGACCATGACACAAACCCTTGACCTTTGTATGCCTCCAAGACCTTGTCATTTCTTCTTCTTTGACTTATTTAAATTGATCATTCTCTTATGAACCGTCCTGCACTGCCTTGCACCTTTCTGCACCAGAATTAGAGAGCTCAGTCTCTATTTGTATTCTTCCTTCTTTGACTATATGTGATACTTGTTGTTATCACTAGAAAATCGAACAAGCAAAGATGACATTATTAAATGTCAGGAAGAAGGATTTATAGGGCTAAGACACATTAGAGAATCTAAAAAATTTCTCTAAGGTCCAGAAAAAAAATCAAATTGCACACTCAAGAAACTCGCAGAATGCGCCTTCGCACGCATTTTTCTTCGATAGGCGTGCCCTTGCGCGGCTTTCCCTCAAAAAGTTGTGCAGTGACGGAAGTCACTTTCCGGGACCACAAGGCACACTCCAAGAAATTGATCCCACACTTGAGGCCGCCTAAGCCTCCTTGGTACCTCAAGGGAGCACACAGTGGAATCATGTGGCACACAGTGGAATCAACCCCCTCTCTTAGGTCACCATCCACCAATGTACCAAGAAAGGGAAGGAGAGTTTGAATTCATCTATAAAAGGCCACCAAGAGATGAACAAAGGGAGAGCACATTGTTAAGCTAGCCAAAATTTCTTTCAAGCAATCCAACTGTGTGTGATGCAGAGCAGAAGTAGAGAGGGGATTCAGTTGTTGGCCATCCAACAACTCTAATCCTTTGGAGTAGAGAGAGGGACCTTGCATCAAGGCAGCTAAGAGGTAAAAGCATCCTTGCATCAGGTCTTAGAACTCCATAGTTCTAAGGGCCCCTTGGCAAGTGTGTAAACGTTCTATCTTTTATTCCTAATAGCACACAATAAGAGGGGACATTGACGCCACCGTTAGTATTATTGTGTTGTTTGACTCTATATGAGATTTCGTGTTATTTGTTTATTTTAGTCTTGTTTTATCTCTACATATGCATACTATATCATTATCTAGTGTGTTTTGTTTTATGGCATGCTCACTAACCTGTTAACTCTTTTCTTTATCTGCCTGTGACCAGAAACTTAAGAGGCAATGACCACTCCTCTTAAGCAAGTGTGGATTGGTACGCTTGTGCACCAAATCCACCAACATAGGATTGGTGACTCCACTGATTTTACTTCCTAGTTAATGTGGTCGTTCCTTTTGCAGAGACCTTTTTCTCTGCTCTGGAGTTTGGCTTGAACAACCCCTCTTCTCTTCTTCTTTGCATGTTCACCCCCAGTGAGAGGTCGAAGCTCAGGAGCTCCAAAAAAATTGTTGCAGGAAATCCGCGTGCATTTTCCACAGATAGACGCACCCGACCGTGTGTGTTTAGCAGTGACCTGCGCGAAGATTTTGCGCATGTGTTAGACTTTTGCGCGTGGAAACCAGAGGCAAAAAATATCTGCTATTTCCCTTCATTTCATGTTTGTAAAGTGACTGGCAGCCCATAGGAAATCTTCCAGCACTGTGTGAGGTGTCTCATGACTGGTTAAAACTCATTTTTTGGCTGCATTTAAGTAGTTCTAGGTGTTAGTTTTAAAATTTCAAAGTATATTTTCGCAAAAAAAAAAAAACCACATAGTTTAAGTATGGGGAAATTTACTTGTAATCTGAAATAACTTTTTTTTTGCGAGCATAGACACCAAAAACACATAGGTAATAAGCCAAAGTAAGTGGCCCTATTCCACACATGCTTAGCTAATTTTTTTCATTTTTCCTAGTTTAAAGTCATTAATTTTAGTTCAATTTTTAGCAATAGGAGTCGGGAATAGGATTTAATTATCCTTAGAGAGAAAGTAATCTTTGTTGCCTTTGCACCTTTTGGTGACCCTAGGCAAGCATATGAACACTCTCTATTGATAACTTGCCATCTCCCTTTATTTGATCACTTAGATTAACTCGGCAACATTGTAAGCGGCCAATATCTGCACATGATTTTCTTTTGAGCGAGGAACAACCAAACGTAGATTAATAGAGGATTTGAAAAGGATCACTGCATATCCACATATTTAAACTATGTGATTGCTCAATCTTGCTCACACACTTTCACACTTTAAGTGAATCAAAGCCACCTTAAAAATATCTTAACTAAACTCATTAACTCTCCCCACAGGGGCCACAAGAGAAATTATAGTTTAAGTCAGAACCAAGGGGGTAGGCATCCAATAAGCCGCATTGGTCTATTTACATATTGAAACATAGAAGTTGACCTTTTAGGGAACTTTAAAATCTGTCTATCCGCCCACAGAAAAGAAAACCCAAGCGCCACAGAGACCTGATTTAGAGGGGATGACGGTACTTAGTGGCAAAACCTAGGGTATCCTTCTCTATAGGTGACGGTGCAGGCAGCACTAGATCCTCTACCTTTACCTTGGTCAATTTTATTCGATTGACTGGGGGCGTTGGAAGCTCTTTCGAGACGTTGTGCCAACATTTGCAAGATATATTCTCAAGGCCCAGTTACATTTGAGAGTGTGAGGACGATTAGGTCTTCTAGGATTTGAGAATCATACGCGAAAACAACAAAAACCATATTTTTTGATTGATTGGTCACATAGGATTAATCTAAAGGGAAATTTTACCTTTCATTTTTAGCTTTGTTTTATGTATGCGATCAGATTTTTGCTTTGATTATAATCTCTATCCTCTCAAATATTTCCAAAACCATACCTAGTCGACGCCATAACGACCCAACAGGACCTCGTCGTTCTAGACATCTTTTGAATCTCCCCCCATTACCGGGAGGGTTTCCAGGTCTTTCGCCATTTAGGTGTCAAAGACGGAACACTGCCACCCTTATCAGTTCATCCTTTATTGGGGCATCGTTAGTTGGGAACCCTCGTCGGTCACCCAATGCCACACCGGTGAACACCCCCACATGGTCACCACATTCCACTCCTCCCACAACGCCTAGGGGGAAGAGGAGCACTACCCATTCGGGAAGCCAAGTGAACTCACATCCGGTATGTCATAGACAAACCCTATACCTAACCATAATATTGTGTCTTCACAGTGTGCAATAGCTCTCAACTCTCAATCACCATTCTTAGCGTCATTAAACCTACCCAACCTAGCCAAACTAACAAACGACCCTATTGCACATGACCCAACATGGCCACCCATGCCCACGAAGCTCCCTTCGGACATTCCAAAGTTCAAAGGGAAGAAATTAGAAGACCCTGGAAATCATATTATGACTTTCCACCTACGGTGTTCGTTGAATAGCATCATTGACGATACTATCCAACTAAGGCTATTTCAGTGCACCCTAACTGGACCAGCGAAGAAATGGTATGTGGAGAAACTATCTACTACACATGGAACTTTTAGCGCCCTCGCTACTGCGTTCCTTACCTATTTTCAATTACCCATCCAACACGATTCTGGGATGGAATTACTGACCCACTTTAGGCAGACACACATCGTCCATATCTCGAACCATCTCCACGAATGGCAACGACATTGTAGTTTGTGCAAAGCCAAACTCGACAATCGAGTTTTGTTAGACCTGTTCCTGAAAAACTCTCACCGCAAAGATTTCAAAGGATGTGGCAACACAAAATCCCATATCCGAAGAGGACACCATCAGCAAGGCCCAACAGCTCGAGCTAATCTCTACGCAGTCTGGATATATTTACAATATCTTGCCTAACACCCCGCGCCTACAAACTTACAAAGAATTTCCAGGCGCTTTGAACTCCACAGACGGTTTGAATGGGTCATTGACCCAAAATCACCTAAGCAACAGAGTTCAGTACCTAGGTTACGCATATGATTCTAACCAGAACATCCTACAACCCAGCTACCAGAGTCATCATGCACCTTCGCAAAACATGACCAATAGGGCGTCGTCGTACCACCATCAGCAAGGAGGTCCATATCCTCCGGCTCAGGGGACCCAGTACACATCTAGACATGCTGACGAAAGAGCTCCCCCCAACAGCCATTCATAAACCAAGGACAAGGACCACAATATGCCCAGTCCCCAACACAAAACCCACCCATGCAGAATAACACACAGTTGAACTTTGTGCAACCTTCCCAAGCTCAATCGCGCCAACCATACAATCAAGAGAATCCAAACTATCCTCCTAATTCGGAAAATAAAAAAGGAAAAAACAAGCCAAAGGGAAATCCTGGACAGGGGGGAACAATTAACAACGCCCTCTACGATCTCAGGTTGGAGGCAACTCCAAACGAAATCAAAACCAGGAGCCTAACAACTCCCAAGGGCAGAACAAGAGGACGAATCTTTGAGCCAACCACTCTTTTTCAATCTGTGGTGAGTACGGCCATTACACTTACCACTGTCCCGATATCCCTGAGTTGAAGAAGCTTCAAGGTAATCGTGGACAAGGGTATCCTCATAGTAGACAGTCGTCATGCAGGAGCCTTTCCCCCATCAAGGGACAGATAGCACCCAACAACAGCAAACAACTCCCGACGATTCTGGAAAAAACAACCATGAAATCTACATGACTAGCAAAGAAATGTTTTTTCAGACACGGAACCAAATTACGATACCCCACCAGACACAAACTCATCAGGGTCTAGTACAAGTGCACCAACAGCACCTTTGACCATATCAAAGATACCTACTGAACCTTTGCCAAATATGGCTAAGGGACCAACTAGGCGGGCAAGAAACCATTCCAAAGCAGCCCATAACTATAGCACTGTGGAAAATTTATCCCAATCTCTCGCCGCCATGTCAGCTTTGGAGGTATTACAATCATGCCCAAAGAAAAGGAAAGCATTACTTTCCACATTAGGTGCCATCGACCCTGCCAATTCGCTCCTAATGACTTTTGATTTATACAAAGCCACCCCTAGGCTTCCTTCGATGGTCGCCTTCCAAATACCGATGTGAGTTCAAAACATCACCATTCACTGATGTATCATTGACGAGGGTGCATCCACATGCATCATGTCAAAGAACATCTGGCAGAAGTTAGGGTCTCCCAAGCTAAATCCATCAGACATCACCCTTAAAGCATACGACGGGCGCCCTTCAGCTCCTGTCGGTCTCTACCAAAATGTCCAGGTCTGCTTAGCCGACAAGACGGTCCTTATAGACATTGAAGTCTTAAATGATCAAATGGATTACAATATACTCCTTGGCCAGAGTTATATGTATGCCATGTCAGCCATAGCCTCCTCCGTCTTCCAAACTATGATGTTCCCCCATGAGGATCGCATCATTACTGTCGACCAATTGACATACAGCGATAAGCGACCCCTAACAAATACTGATGTTGTTCTACCCTATGTAGACACATCTGCCGAGATGCTTACACAATACCAAGAATATGGCCATGGCCAGTTCAAATCGTCACCCATCTGATGTCACAAAGGCTCTAGTGTGCATGATGTCCTCATTAAGCACCGAAGCCAACCAAGAAACGGAGACGAGTAGTAATGACACCGAGTCCTTGGCCATGGTAGCCTCTCTAGCCTACGTCGCCTCCCAAACTCCTTTCCTCTTCCCCCCAGTTGGTTTTGTGTTGCAGGAGGTCATCGCCACGGTGGTCCTACCAAACTTATCATTCGCAATCTCAGTTTGGTACCTAGTCCCACCTACCACCATGGGATTCGTGCACATCACCTCTATAGGGTTAATCCCCCTCAATATTTAGCAGGCCCCAATTGTTTAGGAGATTGTCACAAACATCCCTGTGAAGTAAATTCCCATCGCGAAATCGATAGTTACGACCAAAAACACCAATAAAAAAGGAAAGAAGGTCGAGAATCCCGCCATGCAATGAGAATTACAACCTTGCACCATATGTGACATAGTAGGACACCCTACCCACATCTTCCCAGAGTTGGACAAGTTAAAACCGGTCCTTAGCTCTGCGGTAAATATCGCGGCAACAAGTTCCTGTAAAAAGGAACCAGCCACCAAAAATCAAGGCAAGGAATTTCGTACCAATCACGCATGCGCTATTTGCAGCCATTATGGGCACTATACCCATCATTGCCCAGAAATTTCGTGATACAGGGACACCTTACACACCATCGAGCAATCCTATCAAGAGTATCCCTCCATCCAGTCGGTTGGAGATGAACCTCGCATCATTCTATACCTACAGGAAGATCGACAGTCACTTGAAAGACTCCCAGCCATTCCCCCTCCCCCTATCGAGCTATGTGCACTCTGTGACGAACGCAATCATTTCATCGTCGAGTGCCCAGCCCTAGAAACTTTTCCGCGATTGTATCTAGTCCATGTAATATACCGCATTGATTGAGCTACCTAGTATTCATGTCGAATATGCGGAGGTAATCACCCATTACGCCATTGTCACTAAGTCCCTAGATTTCGTGTGGCGCTAGCTATTATGTGCTCAGCCATAGTTCGTCTCTCCCGAGAAGACGGCTCTAACACTGAATCCACTAATAGCTCGACAACTCAAGAAGATGTGATGAGTAGATCCATCCTCTTCCTGTCAGCCGAAAAGCAGCTAGTTGGGGAACCCTTAGTCACCCATAACCGCTCTTCGCAGAGAAGACCAACATGTGTGTTATGTAACACATGCAATCATGTGGTCGCCACTTGCCCTGAATTAGAAGTGCTATGCCACTGGTACCCAGTCACGTCATCAAAGAAACAGGACGGGAACCCCATTTCTAGGATGTTTTGCCTAGTGTGTCAGGGCAATCACCATGAGAAGTGTTGTACCTATATCCCGTGAGTACGCCCTCTAATCAACATGATACATATATTAGAGATGAAACTTCGGGATCTTATCAATCCAAAACCTAACAACCATGATGGGAGGCAGAACGCCCACAAGAAATCTACTCCATACACATTTCGGCATAACGGGAAAGTTAGGAAGGCATGCCAACCAAGCATGGCCTAGGTTCAACCTAGGATAACATGTGGACTATGCGAAAGAATTAGCCACCAATTCAATCAGTGCAAAGAACAGAAGCACCTCGCAAACAGTTTTCGCATAGTCTCTTCCCTCCCGCCAAGGGAAAATCACGCACATCTATTATTGGATTTGCTCACACTTTCATCATTCAATAAAATGTGATCACCTCCCAAAGCTTAGAACGGTGCGAGCGACGCTAATTCTACACTCCCCGAGAGAGCTAGACATATGCAAGCCAAAAACTCGAAAATGGCAGCAGAGGACCCTCTCCTCTATGTCTGATCCCTTCCAAGCGTCCACTTCTAGGACGAAGAGTAGTACTGATTCTCACACAATCTACTCAGTTGGCACAGTGGTACTGTGCACCATTTTCACTAGCCATAACCATGAACCAGAGGCGTTCCCACTAATGGAAACATTCAGGCACCTTTATACTAGGCACAGCTTCCATCTCCCGGAAAATTCCCAGCCTAACGAGGAATCTAGCCTTGCGCTCACACAAGCTCCCGTCATGGAAATTCCTCCCCCACCAAACACCGACAACAAGATACACCATATATGATTCATATCATCATGTATCGAAACCATGACTCAGGTTTTCTACTCATCAGTAATAGGTGTCGATTCAGCTGCAACTACAAGAGTATTTGTACCAACAACAGTGCAAACCCAATCCATATGCACTCTGCCAACCGCATTTGGTTCCACCACATCGACGATGGAATCCTTTGCGTGTCTGTCAGCTAGCTCTGTTCGGACCGAACCTTTTCTGCACGACCTTGTGCAGAATTAATACCCCTTAGGATCCCTATTTCATTCAAATGAGGACATCCTTGAAGCCATGACAGAGCCGGATTATCCATGGGATGCAATGCATCACCACTCTCTTTTTCTCCCAATAAAAACGTTCAGTCCTGACAAGACAGGGGAACAAGAGATTTATGTGATTGAATCAAAAGATTTCCTCCCATCAAGAAAATTCGATTGGTTCAAGAACCCCATCCCAGTGCCTGATGCATTCGAGGAAGGAAACATGTCAAACATTTCACCTACCATCAAGGTCAACATATATCAAAATCCTGGAAAGGTCGAAGAAATCTCACTGGGGGTAGTATGTTCACCAGAAGAAATAACCTCTTATACCCACTTGTTACGGGAGTATAGAGATATCTTCGCATGGGACTACTCAGAGATGCTTGGGCTTAGTCCCACTATCGTAGAGCACCATATTGACACCTGGCCTGATGTACCACCAATACGCCATAAAAATTGTCTACTGCACCCATCCAAGGTAGAAGCAATAAAATGAGAAATCAACAAGCTTCACAAAGTTGGGTTTATCTACCCCATTGCTTATACATCTTGGGTTTCCAACCCTGTTCTTGTCATGAAAAAATAGGGCACCATACGTGTTTGCACTGATTTTCGCGATTTGAACAAAGCATGTCCCAAGGACAATTACCCTACCCCATTCATCGACCAAGTCATCGATGCTTGTGCAGGACACGAGGCCCTCTCTTTCATGGATGTATTCTCTGGGTACAATCAAATTCAAATCCGCCACACCGACCGGTACAAAACCACGTTCACTACCCCCTGGGGCACATTTGCATACAAGGTAATGCCAATTGACCTAAAAAACGTGGGAGATACCTTCTAGAGGGCCATGAATTACATCTTTCATGACTTGGCACACCTTATCCTCACCTACTTGGACGATCTTACCATCCGATACAAGAAGCGCTCAAACCATCTCAAGCATCTGCGACTGGTATTCCAACGATGCCGACAATACAACCTATGCTTGAACCCCCTCAAGTGCATATTTTGCATCACATCAAGAATAATTCTAGGTTTTATCGTGTCCTAGCAAGGAATTCGAGTGGACCCCCTCAAGGTCCAAGCCATCAAAGAGGTACCTCCACCTTGAACCCTCGGGAAACTACAAATCCTGTATGGAATGGCCAATTTTCTGAGATGTTTCATCCCGGATTACGCCACTTGTGCTCAATGGTTCTTGTTCCTCCTTCGGCAGGACATCCCATTCAAATGGGACGACCACACCCAACAAGCGTTCGACATGCTGAAAGACACATTGTCTTCAGAACCGCTCATCAGTCCCCCAGACTACAACAAAGACTATATCATGTATCTATCAGCATCCGAGACTGCTTTGGCCAGAGTATTGATCCAGGAGGGCCCAGATGGGAAGGAACACGTAATGTAATATGTGATATAAACCTTATCAGGCCCGACATTAAGATATGAACCCGAAGAAAAGACTTCCTAAGTGCTAATTCATGCAGTCCAAAAGCTTCGGCACTACATCATCTAAAAAACCACAACAGTCGTCGCAGATATTAACCCCATCAAATATATGCTCACGCATCACCTAATGAAAAATAAATATGCCCACTGGATAGTCATTCTATAAGAATACGACTTATAGTTTTTCTCCCCCAAGAGAAAAAAGGCACTAATATTAGCAAAGTTCAATACGCACCTCCCAAGTCATACCAAAGGATCACCAGTAAACGATTCGCTACCATATGAACATCTCTTCTTCGTAGCATCCGACGACCCTTGGTACAGAGATATCCTCCTCTTCTTACAAACCCAAAAGTTTAGACCCCACCTCACTCAAGACAACCGTCGGTGCATTCGCCATCAGGCCCCCTGATACCTCCTTATGGGAGATTTCTTATATTGACGGGGCATTGACACCATCTTACGTCGATGCCTTACCCACAACCAATTGGAACAAGCCCTTAGAGACTACCACAGCGGAGCTTGCAATGGCCACCTTTCCAAAATGGCCACCACCAAAAAAGTCCTACGAGAAGGATATTTCTGGCCCACTTTATTTCGCGACTGCATTTCAACGGTCAAGAGGTGCGAGCGATGTCAATGCTTCGCTCATAAGGCAACAGCCCCTCCTGCTCCCCTGCACCTTGTCATCATCGTTGGTCCCTTTTGTAAATGGGGGATCGACTTCATGACTTTCAACCCTGTTGTTACACGTTATTTTGTCACCATGACATTTCACTGCCTATATAGGTCTATCACTACCTATATCATGTTCCCTTAGAAGTCAAAAAACCTTAAATGTTCCTGAATCAAGTCTTGGAATTGGAGAAAAGCTTTGTAAAACCTTTAAAATTCTACTGTCACACTTTTTCTAGCCTTTTCCTGCGGGTCTGCGGATGTTTGGTCTCTACACTACGGCAAACCCTGCACGTTTTGCTACTATTACCTGCGGACCCCCCTAAAAAGAAAAATAAAATAAAATGTAAATTCTAGCATAGATGGTCGAATATTCTCCCAACCAGAAGCTTCTAAAGTCGCAATTAGTTCAATATTTATCCCTCCACTCATGGAGCTTATCCCTTGGTCCATGGAGCTCAAATCCATTCATGAGAGGAATCCATCCCCCTCTTCATGGAACTGAAACTACCTCCATTTCCCTATAAATTGAGCTCAAGTTTCAGGTTAAAGGGTAGACATACATGATAGTTGTTGAAGAAATTCATAAGATTGCAAACTTTCTACACTAGTGAGTTGTTTTTGTCATGAGAATGATCACACCCTTATGTCCATAACTCCATTCTAGTATTCAAAGAGGAAGGCTTATCAAATTGAAGGAGAAGCGATTGTTCAGGACCCTGGGAGAAATTTGTACGACATCAAGGCATCAAGTTGTAAGATTACTCTTTTTATTCAAGATAATACATATGGATATATTTTTCTCATTGAGTTGTTCTTGTGCTTATTGGAATAACATCAATACTTAGACTCCTTGATCACGAAGTTGGATTAGTTTTTCTTGATTATTATATGTTGCAGATGCTTTGATTCTTTTGTTTTGTCTTTGATTGCAGGTTCTGCTTATTGGAAAAGCCTCTTTGGAGCAATTGGACAAAAGACTGCATCAAACGTTGGATTTCAAGTTAGGGGAATGTCCTTTCTACTTTCTTATAATAATTCTGAAATGCATTTAATCTATAGAAAAATATATCCAAATGGATGTTTGTTTCTAACTATTCGTTGAATACTAGGCAGATCGCTCTTGTCTGCAAGAGGGATTAATCTGCATAACAAAATGGTGACTCCACTGGGGATCACTATACAAAAAGAGTGTCCACATCATTCTAAGGTCTCCAAGTTTTTCAAAGTTTCACCCACACCTGTTGTCTTGAAGGATCCTTTTTCTACTCAAGATAGTAAAATGATATGATCTTCTTCAAATTGATCAGTAGATATTTTAATGATGTCTCAAGTGTTGGGAAAAATACTGAGAGGGGGGGTGAATCAGTATTTACAACATAATCAAAAAATTTTACTTTTCTTTACTTCAAAACCCATACGCTACTTTCCTGAAGCAGAATCGCGTATATACGCGGATACCCTTTATTAAAATCGCGTATACACAGAGAACTAATAATGTCATTAATTCTTCACTTTAAACCATTCCATCATTTATTCATCAGATATTCAATGAACAGTAAATATGTGCAGTAAGACCAGAATAAACCATCACACAAAGCATCACACATGAACACCAGGATTTTTTTTAGGTGGAAACCCAATTCGGGAGAAAACCACCGCTGCAATTGCTCAGCCTTCAATATTTTATTATAGAGAAAACATCTTACAACATATGTGCTGGTGCAGACTCCTACCAGCACGCAGGCACCCACCTGCGCTCGTTTACCAGCCTCTCCTGGAAGGGAGCTCCAACCCCTTGACTCGTTTACCAGCCTCTCCTGGAAGGGAGCTACGACCCCCTGATCTCGTTTACCAGCCTCACCTGGAAGGGAGCTACAACCCTCAGCACCTCTTCGGACCACGTTTCATCAATTTTCACACTGGATTCAACAACTTCAATAGAACAATACTTGTAGGCCACGTTTCATCATATTCTCTTCATACATTTAAGCTCAATCATACAACCAAACTGATACAGACAACTCAGAACAGTAGAATACAGATAGCAATACAGCAGAATAGATCAGTCATTTCTTACCACAAACTTCAGCAACCCTAGTTTGCATACGCGCTTTCACTTCACTGATGTCGTGTATATACACGCTTCCATTCACACAAACCAGCGTATACTTCTGTACATATTACAGATCCAATTTCATTGCGCATACGCGCTTTCTCTTCAGCGAAGCCACGTATATACGCGCTTCCTCTTCGGCGAACTAGCGTATGGTTCTTCAGACTTTTATGTCATTGCAATTCTTCACAACAGATACATCACTTCAGATTTTACCCTTTACCTCAGACAGATGTTCGCCTCATCATAGATCTAATCATTCCACAAACAGATCTAGCAAATACAAGTACATTTCAAATCTAGATCCCCTTCTTCATCATTGGTGCATCATACATTCAGATCTATCATTCAACTGTAACCCTTTCCATTCAGATATCCTTCAGAGAGAAGTATTCATTCAAGCTCAGACATCTTGCACCACGCTACTAATTTGCATAATGAATTTCATCTCTTTATATAGGTTTATCCTTTTTCAATACCATGAGCCCCTTTTTCAATACCATGAGCCAAAACAACATTACTTCCGATGGTATTCCTGGACGGGGTCAATTAAGTGGATCATTACCCAATACAATGGGTTAGTACCATGGTGGTTACCCCTGGTTTTGCACTTTTAGAGCGCTTTAGCCCATAAGCGACTTGGCACGTTCTTTTCCGCGTGCATACATGACTTTTATTAGACAGATCCGCGTATGCCTTGAGACATACTCTTTCACCATAGATTTAGCACAATATGAATTCCTTTCTTCACAACCTTCTGTACTCACTGTAGATACATCAGATTTACTTCATTAAGAACATATTCTATCAAGTACAAATTCATCAAGTAAGTTTTCATCATCTTCATCAATGTGGGTTGCCATCAAGGACAACACTCCGCATCATATTGCCAACAATCTCCCCCTTTGGACTTGATGGCAACCACAATGGTGTTTGGTTACCACAACAGATAGGTACATTAAGAATACAATGACACCATGTCACTCTCTCCATTTTTGACACCATTCAAACACCATGTCACTCTCCCCCTTTGACATCAAGAGCAAAGGGCGGACCAAAACCAACATACTCTCCCCTTGAGTTCATGCTGAATTTTCAAGCATATTTTTCAATGAAGTACATGACTCTATGAACTTCCTATCACCAATGACTCATACTTACATCAAAGATCCATCCAGGTGGATTTACATATGAGACTCAACTACCCAACCAAGTGGGTTTACAAAAAAATGACTCAGCTACCCAACCAAGTGGGTTTACAAATTCGACAAGTCCTTACAAGACTGAATATTACAATCTTACATCATGGGTCTTAACAAGACCTTTTCATCAAATTACAAATGTGACTTTTCATAGCCAACACCAGAAATTCCTCAAGAAGGAGAACATATTTCAGAATCATCATAATTCCAACAATGCATTATACTCAGCAACGCTAAAGCTCCCCCTGAATCTGTGCATCCAAGCATCCTTTCCATATGACTAAGGCTCCCCCTTAGTTTGTGCATCCTGAACACTTTCACCAACAAATCATCAAGGCATCTTTATCAAAACATGAGAAAAGAATTATGAGAACTGGAACACCACTAGATATACCAAACAGTATCAGAGATACCAAACAGCACTGCAGCTGTGCTGAAGAGAGCTGACTCCAAGCAGAAAATTGTCAGCAATCAGACATACGCGGTTTTCTGTGCAGGAACTCGCGTATATACGCGACTGTGTTTCATGAAACCCGCGTATCTACTGCCATATTCTAAATTTATGCAGATTTGTTCTTTTGACTGGCAGAGAACACTCCCAGCTTCTGTCTTAGATAATCGAACGCTTCCCTGGGCAGAGGTTTGGTAAAGATATCGGCAACTTGTTCTTTGGAGGGAACATACTCCAACTTCACTGTTTGCTCAAGCACTTGTTCACGTAAGAAGTGATACTTGATGGGAATGTGCTTGGTCTTTGAATGCATAACAGGATTCTTTGAAATACTGATGGCACTTGTATTGTCACACTTAATGGGAACAGGAGGAGTACATTTGATTTGAAAATATTGTAAGGTTTGCATCATCCAAAGGAGTTGAGTGCAACAAGATGTGGCAGCCACATATTCTGCTTCTGCTGTAGATAAGGCAATAGAATTTTGCTTCTTGCTGAACCAAGATACTAACCGGGGCCCCATGTAGAATGCACCACCACTAGTGTTTTTCCGATCATCAACACTTCCAGCCCAATCCACATCAGTGTAAGCATGAAGAGTAAGATCAGCATTCTTTGGATACCATAGACCAAAGTCTTGAGTTCCTTGAAGATATTTGAATATTATTTTAACAGCCTGAAGATGAGACTCTTTTGGATTAGCTTGGAATCGTCCAACAATCCCAACAGCATGCATAATGTCTGGTCTAGTCCCAGTGAGATAAAGTAAACTCCCTATCATCGATCTGTATTCTGGTTGATTCACCGTGGGAGAATCATCCTAAGAACTGAGATTGCATCCGGTTATCATCGGTGTACTTACAGTTTTGCATTCTTCCATGCCATACTTCTTCAGAATTTGCTTAAGATATTTTGTTTGTGATAGGAATATACCATCTGCAGTTTGATGCACTTGCAAGCCAAGAAAGAATGTTAGTTCCCCAAGTAAAGACATTTCAAATTCTTGCTGCATGACAGAAGCAAATTTTTGACTCAAAGATTCTTCGTTACTCCCAAAAATGATATCATCAACATATACAACCACAATCAATAGTTTATCATTTTCAACTTTTGTGTATAAGTTGCTATCAGTAGACCCTTTTGAAAATCCTTGTTGATGAAGATATTTGTCAAGACGATAATACCAAGCCCTTGGAGCTTGTTTGAGACCATATAGAGCCTTTTTAAGTCTACAAACAAGATTTGCATCATTTCCTAAAATGAATCCTTCCGGTTGTTCTATATATACTTCTTCTTCTAGATCACCGTTAAGAAAAGCAGATTTAACATCCATTTGATAAACTTTGATTTGTTGATAACTTGAAAAGGCAAGAAACATTCTGATGGCTTCAAGTCTAGCTACGGGAGCAAAAGTTTCTTCAAAGTCTATACCTTCTTGTTGAGTATACCCTTTGCAAACCAGTCTAGCTTTGTTTCTTACAACATCCCCATTCTCATTTAACTTTTTCTTGAAAATCCATTTAGTTCCAATGACATTTTTATCATGAGGTCTTGGTACCAAATCGCAAGTGTCATTTTTTTCAATTTGAACAAGTTCTTCATCCATGGCTTGCCTCCAACATTCATCTCTGCTAGCTTGATTGACATTAAGTGGTTCAATTGTGGATAGAAGTGCCATATGACTAGAAGATCCCACAAGAGTTCTCCTTGTTCGTACACCTGATTCCTTGTCTCCCAAGACTTGAGATTCAGGATGATTCTTTTGAACATATCTAGATGGAGCTTTTTCAGATAGATCAGTTTCAGGTTCATCATTGGATTCACTGTCTATATCAAATGTAGAAGGCCATAAGTCATCATCATCTTCTTGTGTTGTTTGTTTTTCTTCTTTAGGAGCTGCAGGAGACTCATCAATAACAACATCAATACATTCAACAATCTTTTGAAGCCTTTCATTATAACATTTGTATGCTTTGCTTGAAGATGAGTAACCAAGGAAAATTCCTTTATCTGATCTAGGTTCGAACTTGCCAAGCTTTTCATCATTATTTTTTATAAAGCATTTGCTTCCAAAAACTCTAAAATGCTTTACGGAGGGAGATTTACCATACCAGAGTTCATATGGAGTTTTATCACTGTTTACCCGAACATGAGCTTTGTTGAGAATGTTTGCTGCTGTATGTGTTGCTTCTCCCCAGAAAGTGTGAGGTATTCCAGAATCATCAATCATAGCTCTAGCCATTTGTTGAATTGTTCTATTCATTCTTTCTGCTACGCCATTTTGTTGTGGAGTGCCAGCTACAGAGAATTGTCTTTTTATGCCATGTTGTTCACAATATTCAAGGAATTCATTTGATGTATATTCTCCTCCTCGATCAGATCTGAGACACTTGATTTTTAGATCCAATTCATTTTCAGCCAGTGCTTTGAAGCTTAGAAATTTTTCAAATGCTTCATCTTTGTGTTTAATGAACCCGATCCAACACATTCTAGAGTTATCATCAATGAATAATATATAGTATTCTTCCCCACGTGGTGTCTTCTTTCTCACAAGTCCACATATGTCAGTATGAATGAGTTCAAGAGGCTTACTTGATGATCCTTCTTTGGCATTAAACCGTACTCTAGTCTGCTTACCGAATTGACAAGATTTGCATATGATACTTTCTGGTGGATTAATATTGGGAAGATCACGAACAGCTGGAAGTCTGCTTGCTTTGTTGATTTTAGAGAAGCTCAGATGCCCCAGTATTCTATGCCATAGCCAATTTTCTGAAGATTTTCTCAGGTAACATTGATCTTTGTAGCCCTTTAGTATATACAGGTTGCTTGGATTTCTTTTCCCTTTTATAATAATTTTACCTGTATCAAGATCACGAACCACACATTCTTTTGAACTAAAAACAACTTCTGTTCCTTGATCACACATTTGACTTACACTTAACAGGTTATGCCTCAATCCATCCACATACATGACATATTTAGCCTTCACCTTTTCTTTTAGAAACACTGACCCTTTTCCTTTAATTATAGCAGGAGTATCATTTCCAAAAGTAACTTTCTTTTCTTTTTCTAGAGCATTATATGAAAGAAGTTTGCTTTTGTCACCTGTCATGTGTCTTGAACACCCACTATCGATATACCATTGATTTTCTTCACCTTCTGCAAATAATGCTATCCCACAATTTTCAACTGGCGGTTCTTTCTTTTTTCACACTTTAGAGCTTGAGGGAACATGTTCTTTTGGCTGGATCTTGTTCCTGCATTCAGATTCTTCATGGCCAAAGTTATTACAATAAGTACATTCAACTTCACTTTGAAGAGGAGAAAAATTGTTATAGGTATTCTTCTTTGGTTCAGTATCCAACCTTTTCTTTCTTGCTTCTCTTGTCATGATGGTTTTATATGCAACACATTGAATAGCTTTATGACCAAAATTGTGACAAGTGAAACATTGCCCATTGAAGTAGAAATTTCTGCGATCATGGAATCTTCTTTTTGAATTTACCTGTTGGTTGTAGTGTCTTTGAAAGCTATCCCTGTTAGTGTTCCTTGAATTGAGATGGTCCTGCTTTCCCTGTAGAGATCCTTTATTCCCTTGCTGAGTTGCTGAATGTAGTAAACCACCTGTAGCTGCTTTTAGATAGTTTGGTGCTGAAGCTTGAGAAGATTCTCTGGTATATCCAAGACCTGTCTTTATAAGAGGAGAACATTGTACCTTGATAATCTCATCTAAGGTTTCAGATCCTTTAGCAAATCTAAGATTCAAGGTCTTTGCTTTCTCAACTTCTTTTCTTTGACTTACCACTTCACATTCTAATTTTTCAATATGTTTCTTTGCTTCTTCAAGCTGCTTTTCAATGGTTTCTCTGATTATCTTTTGTTCTTATAAGAGAATTTTATAATCTTCTAAGCGTAGTTTGAGTTGATTGTTTTCTTCAAGAAAATCATTTTCCTCTAGAGCATCCATAAAAGTATCATTTTCTTCTTTTTGTTCAAATGCCATGAGAAGTCTAAGATCTTCTTCACATTCTTCCTCACTATTAGATGACCCATCACTGTCTTCATTAGTATAGTAACTTTTCTTAGAGCTAGATCGGTTCTTATTCCTTCTTACTACTTCTTTTCCTTTATAAGGACATTTTGCAACATAATGACCAACTTTTCCACACTCAAAACATTTGAAAGGAAGCTTACCTTTGAATCTTCCAGTTCCTAGTTGGAGTTTTCTCACGAAATTCGCTTCTTCTTCATCGGATATATAGCTGGATTCTTTGACAACTTCCTTTTCTTTTCCTCTTGCGGATACCTTAAAAGCAGCTTCTTTGATTTGAGAAGGACCTCCTTGTCTCATTTCAAAAGCAGTCAGAATACCATGTAATTGAACAATAGTAAGAGTTTGCAGATCTTGCCTTTCTTCAATAGCGGAGACTTTAGAGTCAAATTTTGAAGTCAAGGATCTTAAGACTTTTTCCACCAGAGTAGTATCAGTTATGGTTTCACCCAAATTTCTCATTCGATTTACAACATCATCTAGACGAAGAAAGAAACTGGAAACACTTTCATCACTATGCATCTTCAAATTTTCATATTCAATTCTAAGAGTTTGAAGTTTTGCATTTTTTACCTTTGTATCTCCTTCATAGCTCAGAATGATTTTGTCCCATATTTCTTTTGCTGAATGTAGCTGCATTACTTTAGCAAATTCTGATTCAGACATGCTTCCTAACAAGACATTTACTGCTTTGGCATTGATTTCATACTTCTTCCTTTCTGCTGCATCGGTAGGAATACTTGCTGGGTATTGATAACCTTCTTCCACGATTGCCCATACATCTGCACCAAGACTTTGCAGATATGCTTTTGTTCATACCTTCCAGAATATCAGATTGCTTCCATTGAATAGAGGTGGCTTTATAGACATCACTCCTTCTTGACTTCCCATTGCGACGGATCTTCTTCAAGCGATCAAGCTTCTGGAGAAGAACCTGCTCTGATACCAATTGTTGGGAAAAATACTGAGAGGGGGGGGTGAATCAGTATTTACAGCATATTCAAAACTTTTTACTTTTCTTTACTTCAAAACCCATACGCTACTTTCCTGAAGAAGACTCGCGTATATACGCAGATACCCTTTATTAAAATCGCGTATACACAGAGAACTAATTATGTCATTAATTCTTCACTTAAACCATTCCATCATTTATTCATCAGATATTCAATAAACAGTAAACATGTGCAGTAAGAATAGAATAAACCATCACACAAAGCATCACACATGAACACCAGGATTTTTTTTAGGTGGAAACCCAAGTCGGGAGAAAACCACCGCTGCAGTTGCTCAGCCTTCAATATTTTATTATAGAGAAAACATCTTACAACATATGTGTTGGTGCAGACTCTACCAGCACGCAGGCACCCACCTGCGCTCGTTTACCAGCCTCTCCTGGAAGGGAGCTCCAACCCCTTGACTCGTTTACCAGCCTCTCCTGGAAGGGAGCTACGACCCCCTGATCTCGTTTACCAGCCTCACCTGGAAGGGAGCTACAACCCTCAGCACCTCTTCGGACCACGTTTCATCAATTTTCACACTGGATCCAACAACTTCAATAGAACAATACTTGTAGGCCACGTTTCATCATATTCTCTTCATACATTTAAGCTCAATCATACAACCAAACTGATACAGACAACCTAGCACTGTAAAATACAGATAGCAGTGACACAGCAAATTAGATCAGACATTTCTTACCACAGACTTCAGCAAACCCTAGTTTGCATACGCGCTTTCCTTTCACTGATGTCGCGTATATACGTGCTTCCATTCACACAATCCAGCGTATACTTCTGTACATATTACAGAACCAATTTAATTGCGCATACGCGCTTTTCTTTCAGTGAAGCCGCGTATATACGCGCTTCCTCTTCGGCGAACTAGCGTATGGTTCTTCAGAGATTTTAGGTCATTGCATTTCTTCAGAACAGATGCTTCACACAGATTTAACCCTTCACTTCAGACAAATGTTCGCCTCTTCTTGGATCTAATCATTCCATAAACAGATCTAGCAAATACAAGCACATTTCAGATCTAGATCCCCTTCTTCATCATTGGTGCATCATACATTCAGACTTATCATTCAAGTGTAACCCTTTCCATTCAGATCTACTTCAGAGAGAAGTATTCATTCAAGCTCAGACATCTTGCACCCACACTCATGATTTGCATAATGAATTTCATCTCTTTATATAGGTTTATCCTTTTTTCAATACCATGAGCCCCTTTTTCAATACCATGAGCCAAAACAACATTACTTCTGATGGTATTCCTGGACGGGGTCAATTAGGCGGATCATTACCCAATACAATGGGTCAATACCATGGTGGTTACCCCTGGTTTTGCACTTTTAGAGCGCTTTAGCCCATACGCGACTTGGCACGTGCTTTTCCGCGTGCATACGCTACTTCCCTTAGACAGATCTGCGTATGCCTTGAGACATACTCTTTCACCATAGATTTAGCACAATCTGAATTCCTTTCTTCACTGCCTTCTGTACTCACTGTAGATACATCAGATTTACTTCATTAAGAACATATTCTATCAAGCACAACTTCATCAAGTAAGTTGTCATCATCTTCATCAAGGTGGGTTGCCATCAAGGACAACACTCTGCAACATATTGCCAACATCAAGTTATGGTTGCGAAGCGATCTCAAGACTATGGAACTAAAAATCCTGTAACTGGTAAAGAGATAGAAAATTCTAGTCAAACACCAGCTATACCTCCTTCAGTTTTCGAACCACTCCAAATCGAGAAACCTAATCCTAATCTAGTGATTAAACCGCCTGCTAAAGGTGTACTTCGAAAGTCAAATTTCAATCCACATGTGAGAGCTACTCGGAATTACAACATTGTTGAAGATTTAGCGATATCCCCTTCAGCAATGTCAGCTTTAGAAGTGCTACAATCATGTCCAGCACAAAAGAAACTACTATTATTAGCTATTGGAGCTATTGACCCTCAGGATTCTAACCTCATGGTCTTTGATCTCAAAAATTTTGCACCGAGACTCCCTCATCAGATGGCTTTTTAGATTCCAGTATTAGTCAAATCCAGATGAGTTTTTTGTACAGTTATTGATGAGGGGGCATCTACGTGTATAATTTTGTTAAATTGTTGGAAAACTCTCGGTTCTCCAACACTCAACCAATCCCCGACAATCCTTAAAGCCTTTGATGGAAGAGGATTTCATCCTTACGGAATACTCTAGGATCTACCTATAGAAGTAGAAGGTAAAACCGTTAATCTAGATGTGGAAGTTGTTGATGCCCCTCTTGATTACAACCTTCTTTTGCGTCGTAGTTGGTCTTATGGCATGATTGTTGCCGTTTCATCAGTCTTTCGGGTAATCATGTTTCCTCATAAAGGAAATATTGTGAAAATCGATCATTTTTCATATAATTCATCAGACCATGCTTCTACAGACAGTATCCAACATGTTGGAAAAACGACTATCCCATACGAAGATGTTGGTGTAGGATTAGTAAAGGATTTCGCTCTCATGGGAACTTTTTCTATACCTCCACCCAATGTACCACGCACCATTTCCAACATCAATATGATCTCATCAAGCACTATACCATTCGATGACACTTGGGTAGTGCCTTCAGAATCATAATTTGGACTCTTTCAATGGCGAGATGCCTTTGAGTCCTTTTGAAATGACATATGTAGCAGTGCAATCATATTTTGACACGCTTTCAACTAATCTTGATCAAATGAATGTGATCACTAAAGAATCGTCTTCACTATCAAGCTCAGCCTTGACATCACTTTCTGATCTCTTTCAACATGTGTTTCACATTGATGAAAGTATTCGAGAATTTTTGTCATTGGATGGATTACCCTGGAATGATCTGCGTCATAGATCTTCATTTTTACCTAATCTTGATAGGTTTGAAAATGATTTTTCGTCTATTTTTACAATTGATTATGTCGAGGAACCACAGAATCCCATATCGATTACACATTTGGATTCTGAGACTAATTTGGTAGATATTTCTATGACGGTTCCTATCGACATATCAGTTAAACCTAGAATTATTGAAAATATTCATATAGGTGCTTCTTGTACGATGGAAGAGATTAACACTTACAAAGCCCTATTTCAAGAATTCTGAGACATATTTTCCTGGTCTTATGAAAAGATGCCAGGAATCGATCCTAATATTGTCATTCATGAAATTAATATGTACCCGGATGCCAAGCCTATTAGACAAAGATTACGTCCAATACATCCGCGAAAAGTTGCAACTATCAAAGCTGAAGTTGAAAATTTATTACGAGCAGGATTTATTTATCCAATTCCATTGACAGATTGGGTGTCTAATATAGTTCCTGTTATGAAGAAACAATGAACTATACGAGTATGCATCGATTATAGGGAAATTAATAAAGCATGTCCAAAAGACAATTATTCTACCCACTATATTGACCAAATTATCGATGATTGTGCCGGAAATGAAATTTTCTCATTTATGGATGGATTTTCTGGTTATAATCAAATTAACATACTCCCTATCGATCAACCAAAAACAACAATTATATGTCCTTGGGGAACATATGCTTATTTCAAATTACCTTTCGGATTAAAAAATACTGGTGCAATTTTTCAAAGGGCTGTGTCTTATGCTTTTCATGACATCAAACATATTGTACAGCCTTATCTCGATGACTTACCTGCTCATTCTTAATGTAGAGATGATCATCCTACACACTTACAAGCAATTTTCATGAGATGTAGGCATTACAAGATTCATTTGAACCCGCACAAATGTGTTTTTTGTGTGCAATCAAGACGATTACTTGGATTCATCGTTTCGAAAGATGGCATTCGTGTCGACCCGTTGAAGGTTGAGGCTATCATCAACTTACCTCCTCCTTCCACACTTCGCCAACTCCAAAGTTTGCAAGGGAAAGCAATTTTTTTACGTAGGTTTATCCCGAACTATGCTGAGTTAACAAAAAGTTTTACCCGGTTGTTGAAAAAAAGTGTTCCTTTTATTTGGGATGAGATTGCTGATAAATATTTTGATGCATTAAAACACGCGTTGAGCCATGCACCGTTATTGCATCCACCCAATTACGACCAGGACTACTTTTTATACTTAGCTGCCTCTGATTCCACCATTGGAATGGTTTTGGTTCAGCAGGATGAATCTCACAATGAACATGTGATCTATGATCTAAGTCAGAATCTCAACCCGATAGAAATTAAATGTTCTCATGTGGAGAAATTGGCCTTGGTAGTAGTCCAAGTTGTCCAATGATTTCGTCACTACATACTGTTACGTAAAACAACTGTGATATCTAATTGCAACCCAATGATGTATATCTTGACAAAAAAATTACTCGGCGGCAAATACTCCAAACGGATTATTATCCTACAAGATTTTGATTTATAATTCAAAAAATCTAAATCAAAGAAATCACTAGTGTTTGCTAAGCTTATGTGTGACTTTCCCAATACTGAAATCGAAACTGTGGTAGAGAATCCCATTGCCAATGAATCTTTATTTCTCATCAGTACATTAGACCCAAGGTATGGAGATATCATTATATATCTTCAAATACAAACTTTTCGCTCAAAGCTTTCATGATTAGATCGATGGAGAATCCGATATCAATCCCAACAATACAATATTGTTGGAGACACTCTTTATCGTCGTAGTGCGGATTCTATTTTTTGACGTTGTATAACTCGCAAAGAGGCTGAAAAGGTTTTGAATGATTTCCACTCTGGAGCGTGTGGTGGTCATATGTCTGGGTTTTCCACAGCCCAAAAGATATTTCGCGTTGGTTATTTTTCGTCCTCGTTATTCAAATATTGCATCATTGTAGTCTGAAAATTCCACAACTGCCAATTTTTTTATCGAAAGATGCATGCACCCCCAACTCCTCTTCACCCAATCATTGTTGTCGGTCCTTTTGAGAAATGGCGCATTGATTTCATAACATGTAACCCTCACTCGGTCGAAGGGGCATGGGTATATTATTCTCGTTGTAGATTACTTTACCAAATGGGCAAAGGAGATGCCTACATTCGCGGCAGACGGAAAAACTGCAACTACTTTCGTATTCAATCATGTGATTGCTCGTTTCGGTGTGCCTCAAGCTATTATCACGGACCATGGGAGTCTGATTTTCGAAATATTATGATGACCAAACTTTCCGATCAACTTGGCCTGCGCCATGATAATTCTACTCCATATTACCCGCAAGCTAATGGTCAAGTTGAATTCATCAACAAGGTTTTAACCACCATGATTAAACACATTATCGGAACTCACAAATCAAATTGGCATACCATGCTTTTTTCAGCACTATGGGCATACCGAACCTCTGCAAAAACTGCTACAGGGTTCACTCCTTTTCAACTTGTCTATGGTTTAGAAGTTTTTTTACCCATTGAATGTGAAATATTGTCACTCAAATTAGCCATTGAGTCGTTACCAGCTACCTCTGAAGAGGAAAAACGCTTTTTATACTTAGCACATTTAGATGAGACTCAGCGCACCGTTGCATTGGCTACCGAAGCTCATAAGAAACGTGTGAAAGCTCAGTATGATCAAAGTGTTAATCCTCGTGTTTATTCAGAAGGTGACCTAGTCTTAGTATACGATCAAGCTAAGGATAAGCTAGGCGCTGGAAAATTCGAACCAATGTGGCATGGTCCCTACATTGTCAAGCGTGTGCTTGCAAAAGGAGCCTATGAATTAATTGATTATAACGGAGTCTCTTTAGATAAGCCCAAAAAATATATTATGCTTAGCTTTCGTGTGAAAATCCCTCTTGTACAATAGTTACTTTTTAGAATAGTGTGCCTAGATTAGTTTTGTTGTTACTACTATCATTGCATATCTTGATTACTCTTGATATTGCAAATGTCTACATCCCTTCAAACATACATTGATTTTGTTGATGGTGCCTGTCGTAGTACACAGAATATCTCTTTCGTGGCTTGGGTTATTTATTCACCCACCGATGAGTTAGTTTCTATTCATGGGATATGTCTTGGTCAAACAACGAACAATATTGCAGAATATAGCTAGTCATTGAGTTATTATCTGATGTCATTTCATTTGGTATTCGATGTTTGATCATTAGGTTAAATTCACAACTCATTGTATTACATTTAAACAGGGTTTATGCGATTATAAATCCAGTGTTATTGAGATTATTTTTTAAGGTTCGTCTCTTGGAACGACAATTTGATTATATCAAATATCAACATATTTCAAGAAATTTAAACACATTGGCTGATGCATTAGCTAATTGTATTCTAAATATACATTTGCAACATTAATATAGTAAACCAAAACAACATTCGAACCATGTTGAACAAGATACTCAGAGAAATTAGTAATATCATTAGCATAGATAGGTTTGTGTTCAAAAAATATTACATCGTCTATGATCATAGGTTCAAACACCTTATGATCTAATAGATATTGATACAAAACAAAAAACAAAAAATGTCAATCTACAATGACCATCCACAATCTGTGATGATGATCATGGTAATAGACTATAGCATGCACCACCTTGCACAAAAATCTCCTAAATGGTCCTGCAAAACCTGTCACGTGTCTCTGAAGCCGAAGAGGGATATCATCTGCTCCTGTCTTAGGAATTTCTATGGTCAACCTCTCAAGGTTGTGCTCCATGTCTGCTAAGATCTTTGTTGCCTGGTCCTATGGAGGTGCTACAGGATGTGCTTCTCGCCTATCAAAGCAGAAAAGTGTTGCTGGTCGTCATGGACCGACATCTACATTTAAATATTTTTGTTAGTATTGGACGATAAAAAACAAATCAAAATTAGATTAAAAAAATCAAAATAATTCGCTTACCTGTCTCATCCCATTGTGCCCCTGGAGGCAAAGATATTTCAGGATCACCCATGTAATCCATTCCTGCATAAGGAAAGTCTTCAATGGTGAAGACCTGGTTCCTAAGCCACATAAAGTATGCCGGAGTAAACCGAACCACTGAACTACCATCACCACTATGGCGAGCCATTAATGCCACCCACCGTACCATCCGAGGTTCCCCACGATCTACTGGAATTAGTTGAGGAGCGAGAAGCGGGATTCTCTCTAAAGCAAATGAAATGAGAATGGTGCCATATCCGAAGTTTTTCAACTTCGCATTCTTTGCTCTATTTAATTGGCCTTTCATATTGGCCAATACTCCTTCGCACCAGTTAAATATGGTTCCTCAAAAACACTCTACTGCAGTCTGCATCTGTAATTTAGTGGCAACATGCGGAGCTGCACTTCCACACAATCTGGTTATTGTAAATGCTATCACTTTGAAATCAAATCACAAGATAGTTTTAATATCTATGAGAATATCCTTTAAGTTTGTCTCATTGCTGCAATATTGTTCTTTAGACCTCCCTGTCTGGCCCCAAATAAGGATATGACTCCTCCTCTCCGGGACAATCTGGTAAGGAAATAAATGTCCTCTAGCTCAATTTCGACACGATGGTCACCAATTATGAAGCATTGGTCTTGAACCTCCCATTCATTTACAAGCCATGTCATTAACTCCACTTGTGCCTTCATTCCTTGGATAGCCCAGAATTTATATAAACCACAATTCTTCAGTGCACGCATTGTTGCAGGATCGTCCATGGCTTCATTGTCTATGAGTTCATGTTCACGTTCTTGCCACTCCAACATGGTGAAACAACCTACAAATCAACACATTTAACAGTCAAAAACCATTTGGATGCAAAACTCAAACCATTTTTAAGAGAAATTTTGAATTTTAAAACGTTCACGGTGCCTCCGCAAGTTTTGTGTGCAGACAGTGCAGACGTCCGCAAGCGCTCCACACAAAACCCGCGGTAGCCCGATAATTTTTTCTTTAAAAACTTATCGGGGTCTGCAGTTATCGCATGAATTACCTGCGAACCCCCGAGGGCGCATTTCTAAACACAAATTCTCCTAAAAAGTGAAATTAAGGCTCAAAGAAAAATGAAACAGATAGAAATGAAGATAAAGATGATGTGGACTACCTGATTCTGATGATTCGAGGAATGGACGATCGGTTCTCCCGATATCTGCTCCGGAACTTTTTAGCCAAAAGCTCTCAATACACTGCTCTGAACACAAAAGGTGAAAATTATTTTGTTTTAACCCCTTTTTATAGTTTTTAAATGAATAAAATATTATATTTTATTTATTTTTCACTTTAAAACATCATTTTTTAAATATTTATACTTCTTGGAAACAGGTATGTGTAATCTTTTGAGTTTTTGTGTAGGATACGGGATTTTTTGGTGAAAAGAATTATTTTGACAATGAGTATACTTTTATCACTTTTTCGGGCTCTGTAAAATTATGAAAAAGCGAACCCTAGAGTTCTCTTTTAAGCCCTTTTCAGACTCTTCAAATATGAAAATAGCGTTGAGTAATTTACTATTCGAACTCGTTAAAGTAAATGAACAGTCATCTTTTCAGTATAAGTTTACCCCTCTTCCGGACTGAAATGGACTACTTACGAAAAAGGTATACGTTGACTAATCATGGTCAATAGAGTTCTCTCCTGCATTATTTTATCCTTTTTCGAGCTTGAGAGACTAAATTTACGAAAAAGAACAACCATGGAGTTTACTTATGTTTTTCTTCTGACTCCCTAAAACTGAAAAACCTCGAGTTTCTCCTATACTAGACTCATTAAAATTTAACAGTAAAGGACCTGTCGATTACAAAATAGGACCGTACCACTCCTTCTTAGGGTTCGATTTTAATACTAAGATGGACTCATCCAAAGGATGAGCTTACAAAAACAAGCAAATTTTATCCTCCTCAAGCTTGTCAAAAATAAATAGGTACTTTCCAGTAATGGTGGGAGAAAAAGAGAGAAAAAGAATCTAGTTGTCACCCTTGTTTAGAAAGCAGTATGCCACTCTTGAACATAACACCTCATCGCACTTGTACCTGGGTTTGGAAATCCTTTGTCTAACAGTTAATCAAACCACATTGAAAGTCTTCAACCGGTTTCTGGGTATTATCTTTAGGTCAAATGCTGCCAAACCATCTACAATGTCATTATGTGTTCAAGAGAAAGTTCAAATAAACCATTCATTGCAAACATTTGTCTCCATTCACGTTGACCATTCCTGAGTCAGTCTTTGCAAAAAAAATTCTTCAAAAATTGATCTAATGGTTTCGTGTTGTGGGATTTCCTGTGACGAATCACTTTATATCGACATCAGTTCATCATCTAGAAAGTTGATCTAGAATCATATCAGTACCTTGTGATCTGCATGTCCTAATGGCATATTTCTCGCCTTCGATGATAGGTTGCATCATTGACCTTCGATCGAATGATTCTATGAGTGTTGGACTGCAAATCATTCATTCACATTTCATATATTGTACTAGAGTACTTTGAGAACCATTTTCATTATTGGTGGTTTCTCTCAAACTTGTTAATGGTTCACATCACTGACCGGTAATCAAGTGGTTTCTACCATGTTCGACTTCGACAGAATCAAACGCATGAATAGATTCGTACTAGTTTGAGAAACGGAAATCAAGACCCTGGATCTAATTTCTACCATCCAGACTGCGAGGAGTTTTATTATTCATGATACAGTAGAATATTCATGTCAAATGGTTGTACCCATACTGTGTATACTTTGATGTAATATTGAAACCATATTTGTACCAGAACATTTATTTAGTTTTGATCTGAGTATGGGAATGTCTACCTCAATGATGATATATATATATATATGTTTGCATTAAATGTTTTTACAGGTTTTCGACCGGTGTCTCCAATCCAATCCTTGGAATGATAAAGCACTTCACTCTTCAGAATAACCTCAGACTTCGCACTTTAGGGGGCAATCTATTACACGTTATTTTGTCACCATGACATTTGAATATCTGTATAGGTCTATCACTACCTATATCATGTTCCCTTAGAAGTCAAAAAACCTTAAATGTTCCTGAATCAAGTCTTAGAATGGAGAAAAGCTCTGTAAAACCCTTAAAAGTCTACTTCTGCACTTTTTCTAGAATTTTCCTGCGGGTCCACGGATGTTTGGTCTATACACTACGGTAACCCCCGCACGTTTTGCTACTATTACCTGTAGACCCCCGTAAAAATAAAAATAAAAGAAAAAGTAAATTCTAAAAGCCTAGTTGGTCGAATATTCTCCCAACTGGAAGCTTCTAGAGTCGCGATCAGTTCGAGCTTTATCCCTCCACTCATGGAGCTTATCCCTTGGTCCATGGAGCTCAAATCCCTTCATGAGAGGAATCCATCCCCCTCTTCATGGAACTGAAACTACCTCCATTTCCCCATAAATTGAGCTCAAGTTTCAAGTTGAAGGGTAGACATACATCATAGTTGCTGAAGAAATTCATAAGAGTGCACACTTTCTACACTAGTGAGTTGTTGTTGGCATTAGAATGATCACACCCTTATGTCCATAACTCCATGTTGGTATTCAAAGAGAAGACTTATCAAATTGAAGCAGAATCGATTGTTCAGGACCCCAGGAAAAATATGTACGACATCAAGGCATCAAGTTGTAAGATTACTCTTTTTATTCAAGATAATACATATGGATCTCTTTTTCTCATTGGTTTGTTCTTGTTCTTATTGAAATAACATCAATACTTAGACTCCTTGATCACTAAGTTGGATTAGTTTTTCTTGATTATTATATGTTGTAGATGCTTGATTCTTTTGTTTTGTCTCTGATTGCAGGTTCTGCTTGTTGGACAAGCCTCTTTGGAGCGACTGGACAAAAGACTGCATCGAACGTTGGATTTCAAGGTAGGGGCATGTCATCTCTAATTTCTTATAGTAATTTTGAAATGCATAATCTAAAGAAAAAAGTTTCCAAATGGATGCTTGTTTCTAGCTATTCATTGAATACTAGGGAGATCGCTCTTGTCCGCAAGAGGGATTAATCCGCATAACACTTGCATCATCGAGCAATCACAAATACATCATTGTGGTTGTCGATTATTTCACCAAGTGGGCAGAGGCTATGCCCACATACGACAACATCGCATAAACCACTGCACGATTTCTGTTTAACCATGTCATTGCCCAGTTCGGCGTCCCCAAAGAGTTAGTCTTCGACCATGGGAAACACATCAAAACGAATTTTTCCAGGAGCTATCTCACCATCTCGGATTCACACATGAATTCGCATCACCATACTATGCCCAATCCAATGGATAGGTAGAAGTTGTGAACAAAGTCCTCAAAACTATGTTACAGCGTACAGTGAATAACCACAAAACTAACTGGCACCGCATGCTTTTCTCTGCCCTGTGGGCATACTACACGACCGTGAAAACATCCACTGGGTTCACACCCTTTCACTTGGTATACGGAGTCAAAGTCGTGATTCCCATAGAACACGAGATCCTGAATTTACATGTCGTTGAACTCCTCGATGACACCCAGCCTCTAGAACAACGTTTAGTACAACGTCGACGAAAGCCAACCGCAGTCGCTGCAACACAACGAGGCCCACAAGAAACGGGTAAAAGCATCGTTTGACCGCCACATCAACCCTCATTCATTCACTGAGGGAGAGTTAGTCCTCCGCTACAATGTCGCAAAAGAAGCCCTAGGGCCAAGAAAGTTCGAAACTCTGTGGAAAGGACCCTACATCATAAAAAGGTGTCTCCTTAAGGGGGCATACATCTTGACAGAGCTGGACGGAACATGCCTCAGAAACCCCGTCAATGGCCTTTACCTCAAGAAATTCTACCCATAAGGGCCAAGAAGGGCCACCCCCAGATTCAAAGTACACAGACCAAACACTTTAAATCTTTGACCAAAAGACTTGTCACAAAAAACACTCTACTGTCACAATGGATTCTCAACCCGACCATTTGATGAGGAGCGAAACCCACTATAAGCAGGTTCACCTTTCATTTTTCAGAATGAACCTGCAAACTCAAAACTGTATCAAAGTTCAGATTCATAAACCTGAACTCGATCTTGGGGCCTATGGTTAATAGGCTTACTCCGCTTCTGCTGCGCAACCTCCATATATGCACACGCTTCCACCAAACCCAAAAGGTCTTGTATTACTTTGACAACAAATCAAGGTCATCCAAGGCATTTGCCTTTAGTCATAACTTTGGTTAAAACCAACAACGCCTAATTACAATAAATCCGATGCCACGCCTAATTCAAACACATCTTCTCCGCTTCACAGTGGTGCATCGATCTCAACCCGATGTCAACTCAAACAAACAGAGTTCAACGCAATTTTAAAAATGCCCAATTTCAAATTTTGAGTCCCAACTGTAACGAGGTCGAACTTCACCAAATCTCAATTTCGTATCAAACTCGCTTGAATTTCTATAATTGCTAACAGAACCCATGAAGTTTTAATCGAACCACAAGAAACCGAACCCTTTCAATTTCGTTCAATTGTCGATTGCATTCAACCTATAAACTTTCACACAGAATTAAATTCTCCAATGAATTATGGCATTGTGGCTTTAACAAGGTTGATATCGATTATGCAATCGAATCCACTAGTCCTTTACACAGATTTCATATCAAATTCAAAATGGATTTCTGAATTGATTAGAATCTCTTCGTTCTGTATTAATGTGCATTTAACTCATACACAGAAATGTAGATTCAAATGAATTTGAGAACATAACCCCTTCACAGAGATTGGTGCTTTATATGCAATCGATTTCATAGGTTTGAAGATAATTAGATCTACCACGCTCTAACTCATTCTATGGCATCCTTGGACAGGATCGCCATCGACCCTTACAGTGGTCGATGTCGATAAATCAACACGACAAGTAACTTGTAAATCTAACTCATAAATAAAAACATTCTTCGAACACACAGAATTAAATATAACAGCGTATTCTATTATGTACAAACGCAAGATTACATCTAAGACATTTTAGCCTTAGCTCAATTTCCCTTAAGACTACATTTCATTCGCTCCCACCTCACACATTACAGATTCGCTATTATATAGAAATTACAAAGAATCGGTTGAGGTCCACAAAATCTCTCTAAATTGCTCAAATAAAACTCTTAGTCTTCTACTCGCGCACATGGCAGATCATCAATTCTTAATCAGTTACAAAAATTCAGTATCGGTTCAAACAAATTTTGCCCCAAATTTGCATGATTGTTCACGTACCCGCCTTTTCAGCTTCAGATTCGAACTTAATCCAAATCTATTCGGATGCCCCTGCATCAAACTCCCGAGGCACAAAAATTTATGACCTCCTGGTCATATGTCTTCTCTAACTGTCAGCGGTTCTACGCACGTCATTTGTGGGACTGCTCCTTGTGATCTTCTTATAACAGCAGGCTTGAACAATTCTAACCCGCATCCTCTGCGGAATTGTCCTCTGTGAGCTGCAACAAAACCTCTGCAATAGCAAGTCCTCCCTACTACTAGATACCTCACCAAGCTTCTCTCCTGAGCTCAGTCTTTCGGCATCTCTTTGGTTCGCTCCTGTGGAACCATTTGAGCACTCCTCCTCTAGGTTGTTGCAATCTTCTCACCTTCCTCTGCTGCTACCTTCACAAAACATAAAAATCACAAGCTTAACAAAACTTCACAGAAGTGTACCTCTTCTTCCTCTGTACGCAAACTCCTTCTCCTTCGCAGGAAATCATTTCCCTACTCTGATACCACTTGATGAAGAGCGAAACCCACTATAAGCAGGTTCACCTTTCATTTTTCAGAATGAACCTGCAAACTCAAAACTGTATCAAAGTGCATATTCATAAACTTGAACTCGATCTTGGGGCCTATGGTTAATAGGCTTACTCCGCTTCTGCTGCGCCACCTCCATATCTACACACACTTCCACCAAAGCCAAAAGGTCTTGTATTACTTTGAAAACATATCAAGGTTGTCTAAGGCATTTTCCTTTAGTCATAACTTTGGTTAAAACCAACGATGCCTAATTACAATAAATCCGGTCCCACGCCTAATTCAAACACATATTCTCCGCTTCACGGCTGTGCATCGATCTCAACCCGATGTCAACTCAAACAAACAGAGTTCAACGCAATTTTAAACATGCCCAATTTCAAATTTTGAGTCCCGACTGTAATGAAGTCAGAATTCACCAAATCTCAATTTCATATCAAACTCACTTGAATTTCTATAATTGCTAACATAACCCATGAAGTTTTAATCGAACCAAAAGAAACCGAACCCTTTCAATTTCGTTCAACTGTCGATTGCGTTCAACCTATAAACTTTCACACAGAATTAAATTATCCAATGAATTACGGCATTGTGGCTTTAACAAGGTCGATATCGATTATGCAATCGAATCCACCAGTCCTTTACACAGATTTCATATCAAATTCAGAATGGATTTCTGAATTGATTAGAATCTCTTCGTGTTGTATTAATGTGCATTTAACTCATACACATAAACATAGATTCAAATGCATTTGAGAACATAACCCCTTCACAGAGATTGGTGCTTTATATGCAATCAATTTCACAGGTTTGAAGATAATTAGATCCGCCACACTCTAACTCGTTCTATTGCATCCTTGGACAGGGTCGCCATCGACCCTTACAGTGGTCGATGTTGATAAATCAACACGACAAGTAACTTGTAAATCTAACTCATAAACAAAAACATTCTTCGAACACACAGAATTAAATATAACAACATATTCTATTATGTACAAACGCAGGATTACATCTAAGGCATTTCATCCTTAGCTCAATTTCCCTTATGACTACATTTCATTTGCTCCCCCCTCACACATTACAGATTCGCTATTATATAGAAATTACAAAGAATCAGTTGAGGTCCACAAAATCTCTCCGAATCTCTCAAAGAAAACTCTTAGTCTTCTACTCGCACACATGGCATATCATCAATTCTTAATCAGTTACAAAAATTCAGTATCGGTTCAAACAAATTTTTCCCCAAATTTGCATGACTGTTCGCGTACCCGCCTTTTCAGCTTCAGATTCGAACTTAATCCAAATCTATTCGAATGCCCCTGCATCACCATTACTTTGGATTCATTGATGGAGCATCACGATGGTCTCAAATTTTAGCAGTAGTCGCCTGGGTCATCTATCACCCTGACCGATCGTTGTTTCTCACCAATGGGGTATGCATCGGCTCAGTGACAAACAATCATGCGGAATATGACAATGTCATCAAACTTAAGTGTGACGCCCTCAATCAAGGCATACGCCACATGCATATCTACCTCGATTCCCAGTTAGTGGTGTCACAGTTAAACCAAGCATTTGAGGTACGGAATTCACATATGTTTAGAAAATATTTGTGTGCAGAAATATTAAGCCATCAATTTGATCACATTACATTCACATATGTACCAAGAAATCAAAACCAAACAGTTGATCCAATAGCTAACAATATCCTAAACTGGAATGCATCTCGAATAAACCATTATACATTAAAAAAAACAAAAAACATAGAAAATATAGATATCCATCAGCACAACACATAATCCATAAACAAATACCAAACAGGGGACACACCATGTACAGTCGCAAAAAATATCTCTCATATATACCAAAAATATGTGTCTGAGTACAAAAAATATCGTGTCTCTAACCCGTAAGTCAACCCAAAGATACAAATATACAAGTCAAAAGAAATAAGGGAAGCATCCTCATAATGGGTTCTTCCCTTGTGTATAATAAAGACTCTAGGGCGGTGCCCCCCCAAGTGGGGCACCTAAACCCATGGCCGCCCCCGGTACCAATACTAGAGCCGTTGTCAAAACAGAGATTGCCACCCAGCGCAAAGTTGGCCGATAGCCCCTCTCATGGGCCATCAAGGTCTCTAAATATGCATCGTCCAGGTCATCCACAAAGCCTCGAGTAGGCACCCCTTGGGTCAAGCAGTCCACTCGACCCCATGCATCCTCCAAAACTCGAGCCCTAACCTCTAGAGCAGCCATCTGCTCTGTCACCTCTGCAACGCGAGCCTCTGTCGCCTCGGCATGAGCAAGCACAGCAACGCGCTCCCCCGAAGGACCATCCTCCCCACCAAGTGCTCCACCCAGAGGCTGTACCGGAGCTCCTCCCTGTCCCCCGCCTACGCGAAGAACACCTCAAGGCCTCTGAATCGGCTCATGTCCCACCAACCAAGCCACGGGATGCCCGACCTCGCTAACATTTGCAAGAGTAACAAAACTATGTCAATGTCATCATAATACACATACAAAACATAAATACTCAAGTAAATGTAGAATAAAACACAAAAACATACCTACTGGCCCCCATGCGTACCCAGTAGGAAGACCCATGTCTGGGTCTCCACGGAAGTCCATCCTCACATAAGGGAATGGCAGGAACATCTGAGGATTGGCCTCAAACCAAGCCTCCGTGGTGGCATTCCAATAACGCCCCACCCTACCTCCACCTCCGTGAGGCATCACAGTGGCCCACATCCTCGTGCGAGGCTCTCGAGGCCCCCCAGTAGGCACAGCCACCATAGGCCTCAACATCACCACTCGCTCATACATGATGCTACACATAATGCTAGCATATGTAAACAAATTTGATCCATCCCGGACCTTAGAGAGCTGAGCCAGCATCTCGTCATAGCAGTGACGGGAAAAGTCAAAGAAGTGATCAGCCCTCAGCTTGCGCAGAACACCAATCTGTGGGCCCGACGCCTGATTGGGTGCAGATGACCTTGATAGCCTCACAATAGCGGCCAAAGCACACCGCTCGGCCAAGTCAGTCACCTTGGGTATCTGAATGCACCCCTCCGTAAGAGGCACCCCACCACAATGACCCTCCGGAAACTGTTGAAGATCCACTCTCCCAGGAGGAAGTGGATAATGAAGCGCCTCACCCTAAGGCAGCAGCCCGATCACAAAATAGATATCCGTCTCGGGACAGATAGTCAAGTCACACCCCTGCAGCACCATGACCTTGCGTCGCATGTTCCAGCATCGGATCAGGTAACGCAAAAGACGATCTTGTGATCATAAGAGGTCATTCTCCATGAATTTGAGAAGACCCCAACACGCCAACTGTTGGCACGCATGAGCATCAACTGCCAAAGCAACCCATAGGTTAGGCCAATCCCTCTCCCTCCACAACATCCTGTCATAAAACAGGCACACATCAACAACACTAAAAGCACCAAAAATTAACAAAATTTCCATAAATTTTGCAAAAAACTTGCTTTGGCTCTCCATGCACCTGTTCCTCAGACAGGCGCGAGAGATGCGCATTTGTTTTTCGCGCTCTCAAAACCAGTGCAAGCGTGATAATTTTGCGCAAAACCCTCGGTTCTGCGCAATAATTGTGCGCTTGTGCCTTGATTGCCCGCGCTGTCAAGGCATAAACTGACTTAGAATCCATACATGCCTATTTTGTACGGACCTTGGCACCGACATACTAAAAATATTAAAATGCAGGACGTTATGGGGCCTACCTAGCTCAATAATCGCGATTCCCAGGTACTCAGGCTGACCGCAACGACAAGAACAGCTCCGCAAAAGCCTCTGACCTCTCAAAACCTCAAACACTCAAATGTCGCAAATGAACTGAAATGAGCCATATTGGCTTATATGTCACCCTTTTCAGAATGTTTGGAGGACCATAACGAGAGCTTAGAAGACCCAATTGCAGGACCAAAAGAAACACAGTGATCAGCACCTTATAACGCCCAAAAAAGGTGCCACACATTCACACTTCCGAATAAATAATTTTTCAGTGCCGACAAGTATGCCCTCTCTCATCTTCTTTTTATTTAGCACATGTCTTTCAATAATATTTGAATGAAGAAGATTCTTTCACTTGGGGTATTTTTTTGCAGGTATTGTGCAAACCATCCATCACTCCATCCACTAAAAGTACCAGAGCAAGTATCATTCTACCCTTAGCATGATAGAGTCCCAGAAAAACTCTGCATATCCTGACATCATTTCTCCACAAGAAATTAACCATAGGTTCCAAGCACCCGACCATGTTTATCATCTCCCCACCTTGCACATGATAAACATCCTTGTTGGTCGGTACAGCCTCCCCTCCATGGCGTCGGTCACTCAAAGTAGACCATATATCACAAAAATCATGACGTCGTGGCCATACCACTTTAGTCCGTGAAGCACTTTATGCCCATTCACCCACCATGCATCAAGTCGAGTTTTACCATATCAAAATAAAACCCCTTTCCCGGACTACCATGTTTTGCAAGCAAATTGAAAGCGCACCACCGTGCCTCGCATTTGGCCTACCATACCTCCATCAGCATAGCCCATCTCCAATACTTTCCATCTGCTTCATCACCCCACACAAGAGACCAACCAATGGGGCCCCCACCCTCAGCAGAGAGACCCTCCTCACATCATCAGTGAGTGAGCACTTTCATGTTTTGGGGCACCCGTCTCTGTGTTTTGTACAATCCAAATCCCACTGTTTCATTATTTTGGTAAGTGTACAAAGACCGCAAACAGTGAACAACGTCCCCCACTCATCCATCCATTTTTTCTCCCATGGCAGCAGTCCCTAGTCACCCTCGGTCGGAGTATCACACGCTTCACACGTAAGCAACCATGACATTCATAACCAACATATATCCACCTTGGATGTCCTATCGACTCCAGGGATTTCCCCATCAAAAATCGTTATGATTGTCGCCAAGCTGCTTTTTATACCCCGACCTTGGGCCACTAAATCTCCATCATCAATTTTCAGTCACCCCTCGCCATCATGCCTATGTTAAACCTATCACATCCAAGATCCTAATCCCAAGCATTAGTGACTCTCTCATTCGGTTGAGGCTTCCTTTTTGTCGACTTCAACTCTATTTTCCAAAAAGGAAGTGGTACCTTGGATTACCCCTCACCACAAAAGGGACATCCTCGGGTGGCACTATGGGAAACATCATTGCCCACAGATGTCATCAATCCTCCTGACATTCAACTACAACATAAGCTTTCATGTCAAGATGGTATCGTACCTTACAACCATTGCACTTTGATCAAATTCGTCGAATACCCGTGCCATTATAAGAATCTCTTTTAGCAATGATTACACGGGAAGGTCCCAGTGATACACCCATGTGTACAATGCGCATTTATATGCCATACCAAGCTTGCGCATGTGGGTACCAAATTCCACCTATTGTCAAAGAAAAAATGCCCCTAAAGGCGTCAGTATTCGTCGTCATCACCCAGAAGATCACTACCATACTACTGACACAGACAGAATCTGTATCTATCAAATCGATTTGTTTAGCTAGCCAAAGCATCACGAGCATGGGACATGCCCGCCTCGTAGAAAAATTGTATGTATTGTATCATACCATTTCTTGCAGGGTTCCCACAGGACATGGTCGCTCTTCGACCGGGTGTAAGGCGTTTCCAACTCCTTGCTACACGCAAGTCTCTCTCTCTCCACACAGTACACAGTAAAGAAACTATAATGTATTTCAGCTATACAGTTCTTCCTAGACCTCACACATTAGGGGGAAATTGTTATCACTAGAAAATCGGACAAGCAAAGATGACATTATTAAATGTCAGGCAGAAATATTTACAGGGTTAAGGCACATTAGAGAATCTGAAAATTTTAAAAAAATCTCTAAGGTCCAGAAGAAAAATCAAATTGTGCACTCAAGAAACTAGCAGAATGCGCCTTTGCGCACATTTTTCTTCGATAGGCGCGCCCTTGCGCGGCTTTCCCTCAAAAAGCTGCACAGGCTTGAGAGTGGCAGAAGTCACTTTCCGGAACCACAAGGCACACTCCAGGAAATTGATACCACACTTGAGGCCGCCAAAGGACAGCCGCCTAAGCCTCCTTGGGACCTCAAGGGAGCACATGACAATGGAATCATGTGGCACACAATGGAATCAACCCCCTCTCTTGGGTCACCATCCACCAATGTACCAAGAGAGGGAAGGAGAGTTTGAATTCACCTATAAAAGGCCACCAAGAGATGAAAAAAGAGAGAGCACATTGTTATGCTGGCCAAAATTGCTTTCAAACAATTCAGTAGTGTGTGATCTGGAGAAAAACTAGAGAGGGGATTTAGTTGTTGGCCATCCAAAAACTACAATCCTTTGGAGTAGAGAGAGGGACCTTGCACAAAGGCAGCTAGGAGGTAAAAACGTCCTTGCATCGAGTCTTAGAACTCCACAGTTCTAAGGGCCCCTTGGCAAGTGTGTAAACGCTCTATCTTTTATTCCTAATAGCACACAATAAGAGGGGACATTGATGCCATCGTTAGTATTATTGTGTTGTTTGACTCTATATGAGCTTTCATGTTATTTGTTTAGTTTAGTCTTGTTTTCTCTCTACATATGCATACTATATCATTTTCTAGTGTGTTTTGTTTTATGGCATGTTGACTAACCTGCTAACTCTTTTGTTTATCTTCCTGTGACCAAAAACTTAAAAGGCAGCAAACACTCCTCTTAAGCAAGTGTGGATTGGTATGCTTGTGAACCAAATCCACCAACACACTTGTGATAGTACCTTGTCATGAATTTCCCACCTTTATCATACCATAATGATACCTTTATATATAGTCTTGTTTTGGTACTTATCATAGTTATGTTCTCACACTATAACATAGTCCCCTTTTAACTCAGACTTCCTACGCATCAAATTACAGTCATAAGCTTGAACTGCAACTTAACATATACCACAGAATTATATGCTCGAACCTTAGTCTTTACACTTTGCTGATATAGCGTCCTTATAGCATCTTCAAACCGCAGCTCTGTTCTTCTTACTTGCACTTATATTTCAGTCCTCAAGTCTGCACCTAATTTGTCCTCAAATACACAATAAAATCACAGACTTGTTCTCCTTACTTAAACATAATTCTTTCTTCGCTTCTATGTCCTTTTAACGCAACCCTAACTCGCACTTCACACAGTCATATTTAACCCAATATGTTCCTGCACCTTTGTTCGCAAATCTCAGACTCCATCGTTGCTATTTCTTGTCTTTTTTGTGCAGCATATATAGGGGTATATATAGTTGTTCATGTATGTTAATAAGTCGACTTGTCATATGTTATGGAGCTGACTTTATCATTATGTTGTAGGCCGACTTGAAGGTTGTCTAGAAGAGTGTTCCAACGCTGATCTTTTAACTATATTTTGAGCCATGACTTCAATCTTGATTGGCAAGGTGTTGAGGGATACAAGTGTGACTTTATTCTTCATAAACATGACTCTTAAATACATTTATAACCAGAAGAAAAATCCCTAATAGACATCAAGAATAAGTCTATTGACCTATAATAAAACCTTTCTCATGAAACCCATGAAACAAGCATACCAAAAATATATTTTATTATCTTTGTCTTCTTCATTACATAAATACATAATTACATAGTCAATACGAAGATAGATCCTAGTTACACTTTCCAATGCTCCCTCTTAACTAGGAAGGTATTCATAACGGTACATGGTCACTTTCAATCTGAAGAATCTCATAAGAAGAATCGGATTGGTAATTGCATATGTATGGCATCATATCAACCAACATTGTCCTAGCCCAAGGCCTTGACTAACATGCCCTTCTCTCAACGATACAATGGGCTACAATGTTGGCGAGACACATGACTTATAGATACCATAGTCATTGTCTCTCCAAGGTACATACTCCACCCAGGGGTTCCCAGAGTATGACCTTCTTGGAATATTCTTCTTTAGGGTAGCCAACCCTCAAAGAATATCGGTCCCTGATTACTCTTGTCTTAGATGCCCTATCACATTCTCAAAGAGTATCGAATGTGAGATGATTACCCAATCCTCCATTCTGTCTTCTAGGTGAAGACCAAAATGATGTGTTTATCCATTCTCTCCACATGGCCTTCACTAAGACTTACGGTTGTTAGTCTTGGTCTAGTGCATGACACATGAATAAGAGAATCATATACGTCACTCCCTCTTAACTCAGGAAGGACATACATCAAGTTTCTTCTAAGTAAGACACTTACAACCGGGCTCCCTCTTAACCAGGGACCTGTAGCAGCAATGGTGAGACACCCAAAAGGACATACATCAAGTTTCTTCTAAGTAAGACACTTACAACCGGGCTCCCTCTTAACTAGGGACCTGTAGCAGCAATGGTGAGACACCCAGCTGCTCATGAAGAATTCCTCCCCTCGATGTCATGGATTTCGATATTGAGGAATTTTCAAATTTTGGCTTCATAGGGCAAAGATCATCCATCACTTTCATCCATGAGTCATGTCATCCACCTAAAAGTGATTCATCAATCCTTCTCATCTGGTCCACCTTTATGCCATGCTGCTTTCTGAATCATCTCCCAAGGATCTTACATTCTTCCACATGATTGGCGGTCCTACATAAACTTCTCCAGATAAACATATACATAAGAACTTTCAAATCAAAAGTTACCCCAATGATGATATTTCACCATGACATTTTTCTATAAGCATCGACATCCTTTATTTAGATTGACACATCTCCTAAAGATATGTTTTGTCAAGGGTCTTATTTACCATACTTTTATCAGAGTCCACATATCTTCCCAAGAGATCTCCTAGTCACATCTTCTTGGTTACCGAATGATAATTGCCTCTTTACATGGTTTCACTTCATGATCTCTTCCATTGCACACAGCTTCATCCCCAGGAACTTTCAGTATCTAGATCCTTGTTTGTACCCAACCACCTCATACTCCATATGAGGAAATATTTAATTTCATCTGTTAGTGGCAACCTGTGCACCAGAAGAGATCCTCCTTCCATAGATCATACCTCTAAAGATAGATGTTTATCACCTGCAACCATATGTGTTAAAATTGGACAACTAGGTCCAAACTCCATGTTGTGATGCTCAGATGAAGACACCAATATTTTTATTGGGTTCCTCTTTCGAAGAGGTGCAAGATCGATCTAAAGATCATCTTGATCCGATGAGAAAAACATTTATTTTGAATTTATTTTTAATACTTTCAAAATATGTGCAAAAGCTTATCTTAAGGTTTTACCCCCCGCAAATGTGTCACACACCTCGCTGCACACACCTCAGTGATTGATATAAATAGAGTCAACGTTGGAGGACATTTCATATCATCCTCACACATCATCTCTTCTCTTATGATTGGTTCAAGCTCCTTGGAGGCAGTTTTCGGTTCACATGTGGGAAAGAAGGACGAAGAGAAATTTGTTGCAGCTAGGGTTTCCACGCAAGTTTGACCAGCATTGACTTTGGTCAACACATGGTCCAAAGGAGCTGAATTTTGGTGGAGACTTCGATTTTGGAAGGCCGTACATTTTGGCACAAGAACCAAGGTCAAAGGTTGACCATAGACCGTGTTGTGTTGACTTTTACTTGTTGTTGTTGCCATTGCTTCTGGTGCTGATTTTGTTGCTGCTAGCGCTGCTGTTGTTCTGCATTGACTTTTTTGGGCAACGTTAAATTTTCTGGGGTTGACATTGAGTTAACCGTGTGGCTGTTTTAAGGGTTGTGGTGACACATGATGGGTTGGCTGACCAATGAGGCTTTCCTGGTTGAAGCATCTTGTTGACCGTCATAATGCACCACCACATTTTGTCTGTTTCTAGTTTGTCTTTTGTAGATCCACTGGCATGTTCTATCAGCATTTTATTTGATTGTTATGTGATTGTTGTAGTGAAAAGTAAAGTTGCATCAAGCATAGAACATCTACAAATATTTACAATATGACATGACTTTATAGCATCCAGTGTCAGCATATAGATATATGTACCTCATCCTTTTCCTTTTGAGTCATCCTGCAACAATTTTACTAGAATGAAAAACTTCATTCCCTTGATATGTTTCATCAATATGTCATCATATCCTAATCCCATAATTTTGTAACATAGAGTTCTCAATTAAACCTTTTGCTTTATTTCTAACCAGTGAATTCATAGAGAACTCCATTACAAAAATGTCAGCACCTGTTTCCATATAGATTATTGAATGATGGCCCTTGATCTTGATGACTTCCTTCCAACAATGTACATATCAGTGAGGTTTCCAGGAGCTACTTCTTCAAGTGCTCCTTCCATGCTTCTATCATGATGCTATTAATATACATTGCTTCCTATCATACTATTTTACAACCAACAGAAATCACTTAAAGAGGAAGATGATCTCAATCATAATAGTGATCTCTCGCTTCTTCTTTCTTAGATTTCTTTCCATCAGGTTCATCCCTTTCATCTATGACATGGGCTTCTTCCTTTTTCCTCTTGTCCTTCCTAGATTTAGGACAATCCCTTATATAATGTCCAAGTTCATTACATCCAAAGCATCGTACTTTGTCCATATTTCTTCTTTTATTCTAAGGACCAAATTTGTCGAATCTTCCTTTCTTCCTGACATGGCTGCAAAGGCTTGATTCCCTTCATTTGATCTTGTATCAGCTTTGGCTTTCAATCTTGTTTCCTCTATTTTACATAGAGACAATAGATCGTGGAATGGTGTTGCTTCTTTCTTCCCGTACAAGCTTGAAGTGAAGTTTCCCCATTCTTCCGGTAGAGCATTCAGCACCACAGTAGTCATCTCACTATCAGACATTTCTTCTCCCAATTCCTGCAGTTGGTCTCTTATTTCAGAAATCCTCATAAAATATGAAGTAATTCCTTCCTCTCTTGACAATTTCATCTTGTATAGTTCTTGTCTTAGAGAGATTGCTTCTCCTACAATACTCAAAGAGATTAGCTCCACCAGTTTCTCATATATTTCTTTTGTAGTTTTTCAGTTTTGATACATAAGGTATGAGTGAATCCTTGATGGATTTTATGAGAATCCTCTAGGCTCTGATTTCTCCTTTTATGTATTTGGCATGAGCTGGAGCATCTTCTTTTGAGGGTTGAATTGTAGATCTTTCAATGTAGCCCATAACTTCGTCTTCAATTAAATTCAAATCCGTCCTCTTCTTCCATGCGCTAAAGTTTCATGACCCAACCAATTTGTTGCTCTCTTTACAATAAGTCATTTTGAAAGATTTTGCTAAGGTCGTAGATACTTACTTGAGTAGGATGACTTCCTCCTTCTAGCAGTTTCCTTGATGATGAAGGTAGGAACTCCTTAGATTGAGTTCTCCAATGTAGATGTTGGAATCTTAATGATAGAGGATGTCTTCAAAGGTGTTCGATATTGAAGGATGGAGCTTGATGATGTGTCTTTTTAACAATGTATTCAATGCCACAAATCTTTGGTGGCAAAGATTATCTGCTTGATTAGTGGATCCTTTGAAGAATCTTACTTGCAAACTGATCTAACCTTTTAACCCAAACTTTGATCTTTGCTTCCTTGAGTGTCTCCTTGTCAAGTAGCCCTTGTGTTCAGGACCTTAACTCTGATACCATGTTGAGAATTAGGTATGGCAGTGATTAATTCAAATTCTCTTCTTGATAATTATTTGTGAGCTTACTTCTTTTACTTATGTCTTCTCTTCTTAGCTTATTAAGTCTTTCATCAAGTCAATTGCCAAAAACACAAGAAACACAAATTTAGGCTCTTCGAGCCAAGGCAAGACCTCTCCCTCTTGCAGAGGAAAATTGTTAATTTTAACATGTTCTTTATGTTAGCCACCTATAATATTTTGTTACACCAAAAGGTGGCTAAGATCTTTTTTGAGCCTCCAAGGAACAAATTTTATCACTAAAAATTGTTGGATGTTGAAGTCTCTTTAAGGTCTCATGCCTCTGTCCCAAATCCTCATTTGCTGTCCCATTTTATACTCAGAAAATTCTGCTGATTCCAAATGAAAGACTGCTGAAAGACCATCATTTTCCCTCTTCTCAAACCTTTCATGTGCTCCCCTTTTCCATCAAAACTCAAATTTCGAGCTCATGAGGAGTCCCTTTCTCTTTCCATTTATGAAAAATCTTCCATAGTTGAAAACTCACTTTAACTGGTTGCACCCCCATTTCCATTAAAACTAAGCGCTAACTCGTTTCAAGGGCCATCACATCGAAGTATCCAAATGGCATTAGATCGCCGACTAAAGTTCGATTAAGGACATGCATTTTGGTTTGAAATGTTCGATGCGATAACTTGTACAAACCGATCGCATCGTTTATTTTATATATCCAGTAAGCTCGCCTCCGGCGCTTAAAACATTGTAAATTTTCATTACTGTTCTGCTTTTTCCTTTATAAAACCCAAGAACCCGCTTATCCAAAGTTTCAACTTAAAAGCTTGAAGTCACGTGTTAAATATAAAATGGTTAAATTAAAAAGACCGATCGCGCAATCGTAATCGGGAAAATTTCAATGGGTTGATCGAAAAGACCAGGCCCACAGTTTCGATTGCGATTAGGCCCGCAGTTTCGATTGCGATTAGGCCAGCCTCAAAATCAATCTTCACAAGAAACAGAGAACTGTTGTCCTTTTGTTCAAAGGAACATAGAAACATCATCTCCTTTGACAGCAAAAGAGATAGATCAGTTTATAAATAAACAGCCGCTCTCTGAAATTTTTTGCGAAACAAACACTCTTGCCCATTCACATAAAGAACTTTGTTGTATAGATTTAGAAAGTTATCTTGTAGATCAGTTAGAAGAAAAGAAAACTGATGACCCAATATGTTCGACTGACAAAATTGTTTATTCAGATGATTTTCCGAATTTCGATCAGTCTGATGATGATGATGAGTTCCAAGAAAAAACTAATCATGCAGGGCAACCAGCGTTTGATTGGTGTTATCATTTTCACCATCACCAGCTTGAAAGCCAAAAACATCCGTTTCAATCCATCACTAATGGCTTTCACATAATTGGAAATCAACAGCCTTTCAACTCAGAAGGTGAAGAGAAGAGCAATGAAAAAAATTTTGAGCAAAAGGAGCTTTCTCTTGAAAAAGAGGAAACCTTTAAATACTCCCCTGCTCAAGAATATAATAACCTCTTCACAAAGTTCGGCCCACTCAATCCAAGCATACTAGGGCCACAAGAGGACAACACTGTCAAATATGATGAGTCCTCCAGTTCAGAGGATGATGAGGATGAAGGAGAAAAACAAATAGAAGACTATCCTGATGTGGATATATCATCTTCTCAAGAGGAAACTTCTCCCTTCACTGATATTAGTTTGTCATATAAAGAGCCTGAATTTGTATCAGAAGCAAGCATATGTTTAGAGAAAGAAAATATTTCACTGTTTTCTATTGTGCAGGTTAAAAATGATGATACTTCCAAGCTACATACTGAAGAGACAGTCCTCAAAGCTGAAGCCTTGGAAGCAGACGATCTATCAAACATGGAGGACCGAAAAGAAGAGATATTTCATCTTTTCTTTGTTGATCCTATGGAAGAGTGTGTGGAGATACCAACTGGCTCAAATTATCAAACAATGATCCTTTGCAAAAGCCAGAGACATGAAAAGCTGTCACCTTCTGTGATAGCCTTGACATTGAAGGTTAACCTCCAATATGTTCTATGGATACCTCTGACAGGCAGCCAGAGTTACTACTTCTTCTTGACATTACTCAGCTGGCTGCATTGGCACTTTTGTATCATATGAATATGTAAATACTCCATGTTTAGAATAGGTTAGATAGGAATGTCAATAAAGCTCAGTTCCGAGCATGTAGTTAGATAGGAATTGTTGTTTTCTGCTTTGGAGAAAAAATCAGGAATTCAAAAATACAAAAACAAAGAAAGAAAGAAAAGAGGACAGAAATGTAAACAAGAAAGGCAAAGCCCCATGCCAAAAAAGAGGAACAAATCTGAAAGTGTGCAAGCTTAAATGCCACTCCTGCAAAACACACTTCTAGTTAGTCAAACTGTTTAATCTTGACTAATTAGCTTTCAATTTTCTGCTGATAGGGTAGTAAATTTGATTTGCCAAACCGTTTAATCTTGGCTTATCAGTAGATAGATTAGGATAGAAATTAAGGTTCAAACAAACTCAAAATCTGAACCAAAGTTTCCAAAGAGAGATGACTCAAAACTGTTTTATTTTTCTGAGTCATAAAAGAGAAAAACTGGTTCTAATTTGCCCAAAATCTGAATCAGATATCAAGGAAGAGATAGCTCACAGAAAAAAGAAAAATCAGAGCTATGAAAAGAAGAGAGAAGGCCATGATAAGAAACTTTCAGATCTTAAGCCTTCAAATTTTGATGTTAAATTTCTGCAAATAATAATCTATGTGCAACTTGTTTTTATGCCATAGATCACAGCAAGTCAAACAGCTTAATCTTGACTTGACTATTTTTAAATTTTTGTTGTAGAATTTAGAGAATGAAAGTCTGTTGGACAGTTTAATCCCAACAGACAGTAGATTAGGTAGAGAAATATCTGAGCTCAACTGTTTAATCTGAGTTCAGGGAGAAATAAGGAGTAGAATTATATTAGTTTTTATGCTTTCAAAAGAATAAAATGTTGTCAATAGAGTTTGCCAATCCAAGTGCACTCTGATGAAGAAAAAATGTTAGATCAGTAGGATTGGGTAGGTAGAAAGTTTGTATTGATGAAAGTCCATTGTTTTCATAGCTGCCAAACATTTTTTCAAAGCTAGATCATCCAGCAAAGGAAGGGCAGCCCAATGGATGAGGCACCTGGTCAGCATCCTAGAGAGAACAATGGATGAGGCAACTAATCAGCCTCCCAAAAATCAAGTCTGAATTCTTGATGCCTTCAAGAAGGCACCATCCCCAAGTGGAGCCACTGTTAGCCACCTATAATATTTTGTTATACCAAAAGGTGGCTAAGATCTTTTTGAGCCTCCAAGGAACAAATTTTATCACTAAAAAATTGTTGGCTTTTGAAGTCTCCTTAAGGCCGCATGCCTCTGTCCCAAATCCTCATTTGCTGTCCCATTTTATACTCAGAAAATTCTGCTGATTCCAAATGAAAGACTGCTGAAAGACCATCATTTTCCCTCTTCTCAAACCTTTCATCTGCTCCCCTTTTTCTCCATCAAAACTGCCTTGTTTTCATAAGTCCTCTTCTTTCCATTCATGAAAAATTCCCCTTTTCCATAGTTGAAAACTCACTTTTTAACTGTTTCGGAACCCCCATTTCCATTAAAAAACCAAGCGCTAACCCTGTTCGGCGCTCATCACATCGGAAGTATCCAAATGCACGAGACTTGTGCTCTATTCAAAAGTTCCGATTGCGATCATACTTTGGTTTGAAATTTTCCGATGCGATTAATCCTTTGTAAATACAAAAACCCGATCGCATCGTTTATTTTATATATCCAGTAAGCCCGCCTCCGGCACTTAAAACATTGTAAATTTTCATTACTGTTCTGCTTTTTCCTTTATAAAACCCAAGAACCCGCTTATCCAAAGTTTCAACTTAAAAGCTTGAAGTCATGTGTTAAATATAAAATGGTTAGATTAAAAAGACCGATCGCGCAATCGTAATCGGGAAAATTTCAATGGGTTGATCGAAAAGACCAGGCCCGCAGTTTCGATTGCGATTAGGCCCGCAGTTTCGATTGCGATTAGGCCCGCAGTTTCGATTGCGATTAGGCCCGCAGTTTCGATTGCAATTAGGCCCTTATTTTATATAAAGCTCTGGGCCCATCAATTTTCATATATCCGAAGGCCCCGCAAGCAGGCGCCTATCCTTTTTGCCTTTTTATGCAGATCTCCACCATTGGTTGCCTTCATCCGACGGCTTCGCTCCTCCCCCGCCATCTGAAGCAGTTTAAACCTATTTCCGCAGGATTTCTTAACTATTTTTGTGTTTTGCAGGCGTTTTAATGGTTTTCCATTGTTTAATGAAAGAAAGCCGAGGGTTGGGAAAGACGTTTACTGCACCTTCGAGCTGTTAAAGAGAACCATCTGCGGGGTTTCGCTCCATTGTTTTCTCAATGCTTCATGGGCATTGATGTCTTTAAAAAGCCCAGTGCGGCCTGCACATCGACAAGACACTGTTTTAATTCAAAAACAGTTAAAGAGTATCAGTTTGAAGACAGAGCACAACAGATGAAGATTGAAGACGGTTTTTATGGGGATTACGGCTAAGACCGTTATCAAAAGCCTAATCCCCAATCTAAAACATAGTTTAAAGGAAAAACCTAAAGTGTTTCATCAGACAGAAAGCCTCCACCGCCACATCTGAGGCAAATTGATTCCTCAGCTACCACCGAGCCACCTGTCGCCTCAAACCTTTCAAACAAAGGCCGAAGTTATTGAAGAAAATCAGATATTCGCCTCCAGCGCAGCCAGGGAGTTACTTCTGCAAGGAAATCAATGCAGAAAATATCTGCAGAGTTACTCCAAACATTACATAAAGCCTCAAAGTCAAATAAAGCTCCCACCGAGCTTAATCCATAAATGTAAAACAGTTAATACAGTGTTCCACCTGTGAACTTCTTCATCGAGCCTCTCAAAGGGCCGAGAAGTCTTGAACCTGTATTAATTATCCTGAGAGATATTTCTCAGATCACCTCCTCATTCTTCTATAAATACCTCAAAAGAAGATGAGAAATTGTTGGTTGCAGAACTTTGAAATACACTTGAGCTCGAGACTTCTATTTGTACATAGTGTTCACTGGCCCTTGAAGCTCTGTTTGTGCTAGAGTAGTTAGGTTGAATAGTGAAGATGATTGTTGAACTAAAACATTGGACTTGAAGATTGTAACTGGTTTGACATCAATATAAAAGCTGTTTCTTGGGATCCTGGTCTTTATCACTGGTGAAGTGCTTCTTTCTTTGTTAATTGTTTTCCTTCTATGTATGCCATATTGTTCATTTTCCCTCTATAAAGAACAGTTTAAACAAGGTTAGGATTTTATGTATAGCAGTAACCTTCTCTGGCTGAGAAATCTTTATCTTAATGTTTTCTTCAGATTTGTTTATTTAAGAATGATTCAATACAGTTTAAACAGTTAGGAATGTTGGCGTTCCCTCGTCCTTCTGTTTGCTCAAACATTGTTCTCAAATGTTATTTCCATTATTTTCTATTAAAGTTAGACTAGAGAAGATATGGTTTGCCCTGATTCCTAGATTCTTTTCTCCAAAGGCAGATTTTGAAAGTTTCCCTTGGTGTTGACTGAAAGCAGACTAGGTTTAAAAGTACTTTATCTGATCTTAAGTTACACTCTGCTTTTCTTATGTGTTTTCATACTTTCTGAAGGTAATTATGTGGATTACTGGATTGTTTGTCAATTAAGCTGCTTTAATAAGAACTTGCCCAAGAAGTCTATGGTTAGCCCTGTCCTTGGTTGGTTTTAAAACAGCTACTTAAGAGGCTTTTCTTGTTTGGACTGACTATAAATCCTCTGAGAAATTATTATCAGTTTCCACCCCTCCAACATTTTAATGTTTCCATTTCATCATTTTAATCTCAATAATCTTGTGGTATAGATAACTTGCCCCTTGGATCACACTTGATGTTGTTGTTTAATTAAAGCCCAGATATGACTCCATAGCCCAATGGACTAAAAACCAGCGTTATATCTATCTGTCTGCCAAAACTGTTCTATTTGCTTGCAGCTTCTCACTTTTGAAACTTTTGCACTTAGGACTTTCCCCTCAAGTAACATTTCATGCTCAACCATCCAAAACAAAACAAAAACCTTGGCCTTCATAACTAGCCTAATATCATTACCCTAAGCTTTTCAAAGACAATATCCATCTTTGTACATATTGGAGAGATCCCTCTTCAGATTCAGGAGGGCTAGATCCTAGAATCCCAAAGTTGGTTGAAATGATGTTAACTCTGTGATTGGACTCTCCCAATCTTGCTAATAAATTACAGAGACCTAACACTTTACATAGACAGTTAGATCCATATGAGCCCAATTGTTTATCCATCATATTTACAATTATAACTGAAGAAAGAACATGAATCATATTTGCGGAAGACAAGCCAAGACAAGAGAGAAACAAAGATTGGCTCAAGCCAGGCAAAAGCCCCAAGATGGGGAAAACCCTTAATCAATTCTTCTTATTATCATTATCAAATGCCCAACAGAGAAACAAAGAGAGAATACATTTGACAAATATGATGAACACTACTACTACTCAGATAAGACTGAGTTATCTGATCCATGATTTCATCAGAGGTTCATAAGAAATAAAGCAATCACATAGCTGACATCAAAAGCATCTTGGACCAAGGGGCATATATGCAGTCTTCATTCCTAGAGATGAACAACCCAAGTCTGAACTAAACGCGGGTCTGGTTAGGGCACACATTCTTCCTGACTTACAACAGCAAACCCATGATAGAAACCTTCAATCTCTTTGTCATTTCAAGCAGCTAAGACTAGGCTTATATATTAGCCTCTATCTTATTTACACAAGAGTCAGATCCCACCATACTTCATAGAGGGTCTGCGTCCATCTAGGGCAGGGAGATAATTCTTTGATCTATGACAAGATAGCCACCAGCTACTTCGATCTTCTTCCAGAGATACACAGCATGTTCGGAGGAAGAGATTTAGTACTTGAAACTAACCCAGACATGTCCTAATACTTGCGACCTTCCAACTGAAGATACTCAGCCCCAAAATACATCAACGTCTTTCTCCATGGCTTGGTTGCCACAATACGCACTGCTAAATTGTACGCTGCCTTAGAGTGCCCAAGAATTCCAATGTGTAAAATGATATGAGAAGAGTTTCTTTATATACAATTTGGACATGATAATTTGCCATTACTTTTGGAGGCAAATTCAAAGTTCAAATTTTCAATTTTTTCCTACCTAAACCAAATCATGTCTTATAGTATTTCTTTTGAATAAATAAATATTTTTCCCTTATCCAAAATAGACAATCTTAATATCAATTTTGGTCCTCTCAAAAAGAGGAATTCAATGGAATTATTATCTTCGTCAACTGAAGAGACTGGCCCTAGTTGCCAATTTTAACACTCCCTCTCAACTAGGGAGAATTCCACTTGCCAATCCATCTGTTGTCATAGATCATCATGAACCATCTCTGTATCATATATTTTCTCTACTCTGCTAAACACCGATATGAATAAAGAAGAAGAATTGATCGAGAGTGAGCCACAAGACCTTGCCACTCTCTATTGACAAAAATCAATCCATAAAACTAAAGAGTTAACTTCCATATTAGGAATTTGGCTTCTGTGATCCATAAATTGTGAATTAAAATTTTTCGGTGAAAATCACATCAAAGAAGATTTGGTCGATGCGTTTCGAACTAAAATACGGAAAAAAAAATTCGACAAAGTAACCCTATAGGTTCAACTAGCCATTTGAAATAATTTGACTCAAATAAAATCAAAATAATAATATTTTAATTATTTTTTAAAGAGTAAATCAAATGTTTAATGTTTATAATCTGAATTTTATATATTCATATTTAATTTTAATAAAAATAATAATTATTTATTTAATATATTTATGAAGAATAAATTAAATGTTTACTATTTATATATATTTATTTTCTATTTTTATTTTAGAATAATAATTATTTCATTTGTTTTTATTTTTATCGAATAAATTAAATGTTAAAAATAAATAAATGGTTAGAGGAGTTAAACCGACTCTCATACGAGCTCCTCTTGGTGGTTCATTCATCTGACAATAGACCAGAGCCACTTTTGATTCTGAGATCTTGTGTTCATCAATTACTCCCGACTCTTTTATTTCCATGTAAAGATCATTCCCTTCACGGATACGTTCTCCTACTCCTCCAAATACAGATACCCCTCCATGAGCCTTAGCAATGTTGTTGATCAACTCCATAATAAGTATTGTTTTACCCACTCTAGCTCCTCCAAATAAATTGATTTTCCCCCACGACGGTAAGGAGCCAAAAGATCTACTACTTTAATGTATGTTTCGAAGATGGATAATTTTGTGTCCAACTCTGTAAAGGCGGGAGCAGATCTATGAATAGGAGATGTTATGCAAGCATCTACAGGACCCAAATTATCGACAGGTTCTCCAAGAACATTGAAAATTCCTCTGAGAGTAGCTCCACCAACTGGAACACTTAGAGGAGCTCCCGTGTCAATCACTGTCATTCCTCTCATCAACCCATCTGTAGCACTCATAGCTACAGCTCTAACCTTATGATTTCCTAATAATTGTTGTACCTCACAAGTAACCTGAATTTCCTAACTGGTTGTACCTTGACCCTTAACTTTCAATGAATTGTAAATATTAGGCATATAACCTGGAGGAAAAGAGACATCCAGTACTGGCCCAATGATTTGAGCAATACATCCCACATTTTTTTCTACAAGTGCGGAAACCCCAAGAACAAGAGGATTGGTTCTCATATCATACAAAAATGGAAAGAATTTCCATGAAGAATATATAACAGAAATATGATTTTGCCAATATCATCAAAAAAAAAATGTTCCATATCGGGTTGATCAAATCAGTGAATAAGAAATGGAAGTGACCACCTTGGTGATATCCTACTTTATTGAAAAGTTGAAATTCATCCATATTTGGAATATGAAGTAGGTAGATGGATATGAATAAGGTTCATGAGGAAGTCTTCGATTTCTCTATAACTAGAACCAATTTCTCCATAACTAAAACCGAAAATACTTCAACATTATGTCCAGATCATCTGTGAAATATGAAACTTGAACTCTATTCATGACCTTTCTCTCATTGATCATTATCTCTTCATATGCACATCTGTATATGTATTCTAATATGGAGAATTCGCATCATTATGGTCAAAGGTCAGTTCGGTTCCTTACTTTCATTCATGAACAATTATTTATTTATTTATTACATTTAATTTATTCAATAAAAATAAAAACAAATGAAATAATTATTATTCTAAAAATAAAAATAGAAAATAAATATATAAAAATAGCAAACATTTAATTTATTCTTCATAAATATATTAAATAAATAATTATTATTTTTATTAAAAATAAATATGAATATAAAAAATTCAGATTATAAACATTAAACATTTGATTTACTCTTTAAAAAATAAATAAACTATTATTATTTTGATTTTATTTCCTATTTGAGTCAAACTAGCCATTACTTTACAAACGGCTAGTTGGAGCTTTACTATCTATTTAAATGGGTTACTTGATCAGATTTTCCATCTTGTCCTGATGATGAACCACACTGGTTGGTTCGAAACACGTCGAACAAATCTTCTTTGATGTGATTTTCACCGAAAATTTTTAATTCACAGTGAACTTCCAATCAAATTTGATCCCAAGTGATCAAGTTGAAGAACACAATACATCCTAGACATATAGAGTACGACAGTACACAATGCGTCCATCAATAGTGCTATGGTCTCTATCCTCATTTCCCAACTCATTCGCCAAATGAGAGGTACTTCCCATGAGTCTCGGACTACATGGGTAGGATGATGCAAGAACACGCAGGGAAAGAATATATCACAGCATGTTCATAATCATGCGTAGGGAAATGAGAATCCACATACTACAAACACACATCACAATCATATGTAGGGAAAGGATGAACCACCTCCTACACGCATGCATAACATCGATAGTAGGGAAAGGATGAACCACGTCCTACACGCATGCAAACCAAAAATAGTAGGAAGACTCCTACATGTGGGGAAAGGATGAACCCCCTCCCACCGATATGTCAACCATCAATCGTAGGGAATGAGCATCCCACATGTGGGGAAAGGACGAACCACCTCCCACCGACATGTCAACCATCACTTGTAGGGAATGAGCATCCTACATGTGGGGAAAGGACGAACCACCTCCCACCGACATGTCATCAAATGCCTAAATGCATCTCTCACTAGCCTATCAGCAAAAGAAGGTGAACCACTCATCCTGCTCATATGGGGAATCACAGGGGAAGGTGAACCACTCACCCTGTACATAGCACACCACTTATGGTCGCTCATAGCTCAATAAGTTCCTCAAGCCCCTGGGAGCTCCCAGAGCTCAATGTTCAATTAGTGCCAGGCTGCTTTCTAAAAGCCAAGACTAGATCTTGGTGATTGTATTGATGACCGATACATCAATAGGAGCCTCATTGCTCCACCCAACAGCACATAGATGAGTATATGAAGGCACAGCTTACTAACGAGCTTCAACAGACACACTGACTTACAACTCGACATTCGAGCAGCAGAGATCTTAGCAGCACTTAGCAATCCTTGGACTTCTACATTTCAGGATTCCAAATCAAGAAAGTACTTAACTGCTCTTACTCCCTCTTACCCAGGGAGATCACAAGCCTATGCTTTTCTTTGCTAAGTGCCCATCATACAACTTCTTCAACATGAAATCAATACATGCCATAAAATAGAAATGACCTTTGTCACACCAAATAAAGTGGTGTATGGTGTTAATAACTGAATTCTCTGAACTCCACTCTGTAATATACACTGGATGTCATTAGCATGTGCTCAAATGGTTAACAGAAGAGCTTCCTCAATCAACTGGTTCCATACTAGCTGCCATATATATTCAGCCTCAATAATGCTTTTAACAGACTAAAAATGTAATTCATCATACTGCTAATTGAGCCAGTATCAAAGTAGCCATGAAATCCTCTATTTTGACAGTGAGTTTCATATCACAAATTATAGCATCCAAGTGATATCACAGCAAGCAATTGTTCAGTATATGAGGCTTGTTCATAAATCGACTTAGAGTCTTCATAGATAGGTATATGAGTGATAGGCTAGGAATACTAGGGATCCACAAGATATACATAAGCAGACCAGCAGACTTTCCATCTCATTAGACCTTTAAGAGCTACGATAACATGGCTAGGTCATTGACCTTAAAATTCAACTTCCTTTTACATTAATAAACAGGAGGGTCATCAATCAGACGTCATTAATAACTGTATAAACTCCCTCTGAATATCAAAAATGAAATCCTTAGCAATCGGCCTTTAATCATGAGGCAACTGATTCATTTACGGGGAAGATTAATGCAACTCGGATTGACAAAAATAGGATCTCCAACTTATTGTACTTGTTATAGAATCAAAAATATATCTTCTCCAAGGCACTTCTGATTTTATGTTGATGAGGGTTGTCACAAAGGACAATTGTTCCATAGTGTCATGCATTTCTTCTTCTAACATTTCTTTTACATTTCTCATCAAAGTTGCTGCAATTTCTTTTACTGGAAGATCCTTGTAGATTCTTCTTAGAGGATAACTTTTCAAAGGATATTCTATCTGACCGTCTTGTTAACATCTTCGATTGTGAACAACACAGCAGTACCGAAAAAGAAATCTTTTACTACTGCTCTTACTGTCTGTCGCATCTGAACTTTATGTGGTATGTCAATCATGATATGTTGCCCTTACTGTTAAATATCATGAGATCACCCTCTTTTGATACACAGGGTATCAAGAATAATGGAGCTACTTATTTACTGCATAATATGTAGCTATCACTGATACTAACTGGCTTAGATTACCAAAACTGCAGTAATGAGACCCTTGCCATCCTCATGCTCCAAATGATCTTAACATGGAGGTATCATATTTCAGGCAACATACATGAGCTATTTCCCTTGAGATGCAGATTATTCACAGGAGCAGGAATATGCCATATTTCCGGTTTGACCACAGAGCACATCATTTTGTGACCTTCAGATTTTACCTCCTCGAATGATGACAAGACTGTTGTCTCTTGGTTTTGGAACAGCACACAAACAGGGGATGATATCTTTAGTCGCATTGTTAGTGCTTGATGTCTGGCCTGAATACTTCATCTTCAGAGTCTGCAAGATAAACATTCAAGAGATATATCCTATATCATCAATCTCAATTATTGAAGCAGACCACAGTCTTTCTACAAAGGTTATGCAAGCTCACATTTTTCAAAGAGGTCTTCTTCCATATTAAGAGATATTGAGCCACTAATGCATTTCACGGACTGTACTCCTAGCCTTCTCCACAAGATATATGATATATTTGTCCGATTTAAAAGGTTCGTTCAAATTTTGTTGCTTCAATTTGGTCGAAATGAAGGTGCACGCAGAGAGACAATACTTACAATGACTATCACTCATTTGATCAACTGTGGGCGGGTTTCATGGCACAGGAATCATACGTTTGCCTTGAATTCAGCCGGAATCTCAAGCCCAGCGACAGTCTTTCAACTGCTGGCCCGAGTTCCTTTCAAGAATGGATTCTGGTAAATTTCGACCGTAGAATCTTTTCCACCATATTCATGAACCATCTTGGCCGATGGATCTCAATGTTATGCCCTACCTCGTTGGTTACACACAAGCTTACATAGGAATCATACTGATATATTGACAAACAATTTCGATTTGCATTTGATCAAAGGTCACTGATTTCGCGAAGCCAAGAGTCGCCATACACATCCAGAACATCGTTGAAATTTGATATTGATTATTTCTTCAGCGTGATACAAGGACCAGCGAGTCCATAGAAGGCTGACCGAAAATGTTTCTAGTGAGACGTCATAACCCAGAAACAGACGTAACCCAAAGATGATTTTATAATGGAAGCTTCACTTCAGGCCGCATTTATGAGAGGTCATGCTTCTTAAATTAAAAGCGTGCCCTTTCAACCATCTACAAGGAAACCTTAAGAGAAACAGTGAAATGAGACTTCCAGGCCGCAGGCATGCACAAAGTCATATATGATTTGGACTGTAATACTTGATTTGAACTGTAAATGTCAGACTTCTCCTTGGCCGAAAAATCATTGCAGAATAGCAGAGAGCCAAGACCTTACACCAGATTAGGTTTGCCCATAATTGATTCAAGTCTTCTCTCCTCTTTTCCTTAGAATTGTGTTGTTCCTACATCTTGGGCTTGTCCTCACTTGGCTCTAATACCATGTTAATTTTAACATGTTCTTTACATAGACAGTTAGATCCATATGAGCCCAATTATTTATCCATCATATTTACAATTATAACTGAAGAAAGAACATGAATCATATTTGCAGAATACAAGCCAAGACAAGAGAGAAACAAAGATTGGCTCAAGCCAGGGAAAACCCCCAAGATGGGGAAAACCCTTAATCCATTCTTCTTATTATCATTATCAAATGTCCAGCAGAGAAACAAAGAGAGAATACATTTGACAAATATGATGAACACTGCTACTACTCAGATAAGCCTGAGTTATCTGATCCATGATTTTATCAGAGGTTCATAAGAAATAAAGCAATCACATCGCTCACATCAAAAGCATCTCGGACCAAGGGGCATATATGCAGTCTTCATTCCTAGAGATGAACAACTGAAATCTGAACTAAACGAAGGTCTGGTTAAGGCACACATTCGTCCAAACTTACAACAGAAAAAACATGATAGAAACCTTCAATCTCTTTGTCATTTAAGGTGGTTGAGACTATGCTTATATATTAGCCTCTATTCTTATTTACACAGGAGTCAAATCCCGCCATACTTCATAGAGGGTCTGCGTCCATCTAGGGCAGGGAGATAAGTCTTTGATCTATGACAAGATAGCCACCAGCTGAAGATACTCACCCCCAAAATACATCAACGTCTTTCTCCATGGCTTCGCTGCCACAATACGCACTGCTAAATTGTACACTGCCTTAGAGTGCCCAAGAATTCCAATGTGTAAAATGATATGAGAAGAGTTTCTGTACATACAATTTGAACATGATAATTTTCCATTACTTTCGGAGGCAAATTCAAAATTCAATTTTTCAATTTTTTCCCGCCTAAACCAAATCATGTCTTATAGTATTTCTTTTGAATAAATAAATATTTTTCCCTTATCCAAAATAGACAATCTTAATATCAATTTTGGTCCTCTCGAAAAGAGGAATTCAATGGAATTATTATCTTCATCAACTAAAGAGACCAAAGTGAAATTTGGCCCTAGTTGCCAATTTTAACAAAAACCCACAAGAAATTCTTCTTATAGACTTTCAGATGACAAGTACCATGACCATGACACAGAGCCTTAAACTTTGTATGCCTCCAAGACGTTGTCACTGCTTCTTCTTTGACTTCTTTAAATTGATCCTTCTCTTTTGTACCGTCCTGCACTGTCTTGCACCTTTCTGCACCAGAACTAGAGAGCTCAATCTCTATTTGTATTCTTCCTTCTTTGACTATATGTGATACTTGTGATAGTACCCAGTCATGAACAGTCCACCTTTGTCATACCATAATGATACCATTATATATAGTCCTGTTCTGGTACTTATCATAGTTCTGTTCTCACACTATAACACAATCCCATTTTAACTCAGACTTCCTACGCATCAAATTATAGTCATGAGCTTCCACTGCAACTTAGCATATACCATAGAATTATATGCCTGAACCTTAGTCTTTACACTTTGTTGATATAGCGTCCTTCTAGCATCTTCAATCCGCAGCTCTATTCTTCATACTTGCACTTGTATTTCAGTCCTCAAGTCTGCACCTATTTTTGTCCTGAGATTTGCACTAAATCACAGAGTTGTTCCCCTTACTTAAACATGATTCCTTCCTCGCTTCTATGTCCTTTTAATGCAGCCCTAACTCGCACTTCACACAAGCATATACAATGTTGCAAGAAACGTTCCCCCCCCCCCCCGCCCTCCCGGCTCCAACCCCAAAAACGCGGTCCGTACGAAACCGTACAGGATCCGCCCCCCGAAACACATTTCGGAAAAAATTTTGCGCTTCCTGGTTTTTCTGAACCATACGGCCGGATCCGCGTTTCCATAAGGCGGATCAGCGTTTCGTAAGGTGGATCACTGTACGGAAGCGTCACGCTTCCTGTACGGGTCCGTATGGATCGCTAGCGGTTCCGTACAGTGTCGTACGGATCCAACTAGCGCAGCAAAAAACAAACTTTTTTTTATTTGTTTTTTAAATTTTAAACTTTAGTTGAGTTAGAGGGTGGGTTAGTGTTGAGTTAGAGATAGGATGAAAAAGATATAAGCTCTCTTTCACCTCCTTAGATGTTTCTTAGATGCTCCCTCATGGTAAAAGTGACATTCTCCTTTATTTTTCATTTTCATCCTTTTACTTAAATTTTTAACATTACCATGAAATGACTCAGGATGTTTGAGAGTGGTTCCAGCCTGATCGGACTTCATATGTAGAAAATAGAATTTCATATCCTATTCAAAATTCAGCAGACTTAACAGTTTTCAGGAATTCAGGATCAATGGTATGGTGGCATTTCATTAGATTATATTATGTATGAGGGTATGTGATTAGCATTTAATCAAGAGCATCAAGCCCTATATGTACCCTAGTGTTGGTGGTGTTAATTTTTGAACTCCTTTGTCATGTCGTTAGCAAAAAATTACATTTCAATCAACTCAAAATCATCGATCAAGCATGTTAAGTTTTTTCTAACATATTTTAAGACTTGCATTAGGTAGTTTGATCAAAATTGGGCAATTTTGACTAATGTCCCAAGATAATCGAGGTAGAGGCAAAGGCTAGACAAGAGGAGAAGAATCTAGATTATAGATGGTTGATGCATCTAAATGGTTGATGCTCAAATAATTAATCATTAATGTACAATGGATGTCATATCTATCTTGATTTATGTACAAATATGCAAGCTTCCATATCTTCTACAATTAATTTGGTATTTTGGATGTTTTTTTAATATAAATGCAAAAAAAATAAAAATAAATATATATATATATAGTAGACGCTTCCAAGATGCTTCGCTTCCTAGATTTTTTGGAAATAACGCTTCCGTGTCCCCGCTTCCAAGATGCTTCGCTTCCTAGATTTTTTGGAAATAACGCTTCCGTGTCCCCGCTTCCAAAAAACGTCCCCGCTTCGTGCAACGTTGGGCATATATAGCCGAATAGGTTCCTGCACCTTTGTCCGCAAATCTCAAACTTCATCGTTGCTATTTCTTGTCTTTTCTGCGCAGCATATACAGGGGTATTATCGTTTTTACTGTATGTTAATAAGCCGACTTGTCATATGTTATGGAGCCGACGTTATCACTCTGTTGTAGGCCGACTTGAAGGTTGTCTAGAAGAGTATTCCAACACTGATCTTTGAACCATATTCTGAGCCATGACTTCAAGCTTGATTGGAAAGGTCTTGAGGCATACAAGTGTGACTTTATTCTGCATAAACATGACTCTTAAATACATTTATTACCAAAAGACAAATCTCTAATAGACATCAAGAAGAAGTCTATTGACCTATAATAAAACCTTGCTCATGGAACCCATGAAGCAAGCATACCAAAAATATATTTTATTATCTTTGTCTTCGTCATTACATAAATAGATAATTACATAGTCAATATGAAGACTCAGATGCATATCATATTGTGAACAGACAACAAGAGCCCTATATAACTCTGAAGTTAAAATGCATCTATGTTAGTTTAAAATCCAGGTACAGAATATTTGGACCCTAGTGCTGTATGCATGCAGTACAAACTTTTTTTTCCTACTCTATCCTTCACCACTGAGTTTTAAATAACACTGGAAGATAATAAGGAGCCTAGGCCCACTTTTTTTGGAATAAGAATAATGCTAACCTGATAAAAATATTTCCACAGGTTTCATAGGCCTTGGACTATTGTGGGCAAGAGATTAACTAACTCATGGATACCAAAAACGTGATCACCAGTAGACAAAACGGAATGGCTAACCAAAACAAGTTTTCATGTATCTGTAATGGAATAGTATCTGTAAAATTAGAATTAGCAGAATAACATTATCTGTCATACCATTCAACAGAAACCTACTACAGTTGGAGTTCCCTGATGCTTAGTACAACAAATATTATGAATATGTTGTTTTCACTATCTGCAATGGGGTTATTCTCGTGCCTGAATGGATTGCATATGACTAAGCTTGTCCCCCAATATTGAGGTTCCGGCTTTTACTTCAATGTAAGGATCTAGTCTGTCGTAAGGTTGGGAATAAAATTTAACAAGATCAATGCATTAGATAAAAAGGAAAATTCATTCAATGAAAGATCATGGGGATTTGTTCCAGATAGGTCCAGAATAAGGTTGGGAATAAAATTTTAACTAGAACAATTTATAAGATAAAATTTTAACTAGGCTTTCTAAACCTATCTGGAACAAATTACCATGATATTTCAAAAAATTATTTTCTTTTTATCTTATGCATTGTTCAAGTGCAAAATTTTATTTAGTCTTTGCAAACATTCAGCACTAAATTTACAAGAGTCCCTTGACAATAAGTTCAAGAAAGATACTACGAAGAAAAATGTCGGCACACCTGTTTGCAATTTTTTCTTGATGTTTGGCATAAAGCAATACTTATCCATATTTAAAACAACCACTGTAGGAACTAAGAAAAGTTAAACCCACCTTTTTCTGTCACCTGGAAAAGATAACCGGCATTCATTTCCATAAAGTTAAAACAAAACAAAACTGGATGTTCATTTCATCATTAAATCAATCTCAATGCTTGCTATTTTTTGTCTGCAATTACAACTGCCAGATTGCATATGCTACCTGAGCCCTTTATATCTTAAAGTTTAAGAAAACTGCAACTTTATATATTTGCAAACTTATAAGTTTTGAACTCCAGATTGTTTTGCAACTCCAAGAAACTTAGAAATCTGACACAAACTGATCCATTCTTTGTCTGTCTGCTGATTTGAACATTCACAATTGACTACTTGCATGTTAAAATAAGCATAAACCCAAAAAAGGAAATATGGGGAGAGGCACTCAGGGATCACTTATTCCGACCTTCAAGAAGCTTTTCCTGTTTGACAACCTGATATAAACAACCATGACATATAATGGTTACAGAATTCCAATCAGTTGAATCCTTTATAATTAAAGCGGATAAAACTATAAGTAAATAAATATAACAAGCATACTTGTGCAGGCCACTAATTCTGTCCTCCATACATTCATCAAAACAGAGCACTAGTGTGGTAAGAATCTGTCAACATTCCCCCTCTGTTGGCCACGAAATTCAATGGTTGCTGTTCCCCATCATTTTGCACCTCTATACGACTCTTCTTCAATTTTGTAGAGGATACAATTTTCCTCTGCAATGTTTCAGCTATTATATTTTACTCATGCATATCCATTACACTTGTTTGCTCTGCGTTCCTGATAATATTAACCCCTAAGAAAAAAAGAAGGAAACAAAGAACATTGTAAACTGTAAGCTTGTAATCAAGGAAATATCTGAAGAAAATTCAATTGAGATGGTGAAATCAAATGACTGCATAAAATAATGGAACTTGGTAAAGTTTGCCATAAAAAGGAGGTTCTATATATTATATGATTACGTAATGCATATGACACAAACATTGATTCACTAGACAATAAACAGCTTCAGCAAGTGATATGGGTTTGAAATACAGGTTGTGGCAACCACTGCCAAGCAAATGTATCCAAAGCAAATAGATATTTTCCATCAGTAGTAAGTACTAGCTAAGTCTTGCATATTGTTTCCACAAACTTTCCTCTTTAAATCCATTAGTGGTTTTCTGAAACATGTTAGCTTCAAGTCTCCACTACAAGAAGAAAAATCGATTCAAGGATAACTCAAAAAAAAATTCAGAAATCATCATCCTTCAAACTTCAGTATTTAAAAAAATTTAGACAAAAGAGATATATATCAGATGGACACCAATAACTTAGAATTTAAAGCATACATTACTTTCATCTTAAAAATACATTTATATTTCTCTGTGCATGTTGTATGATAAGGTGGTGGCTTACAATGGATAGGATTTCATACAGGATGACCGATGTAATACCTTAGTTTTGATCTCTCGTTTGGTCTTGTGTATGTACATAACGAATAGCTATAAGCCAGCATATGTGATTTATAACCAAGCAATAAATGTTAATAAAAAATATATCACCGCCTGCAAAAGAGAAGAACAAAAGAAGGGGAGTCATGATTCCCCAAGAGGGAAAAGACAAAGGAGCTTAAGTAAACTTTTGTAACGGAGCCAAACTTTCTTTAGTCTGTGATAAGGTTCAGGCCATCAACCTTTCATATCACTTTCCTCTAGTCATCATCAACAGAGGCATTATATTGAGCCAATCAAAGTAGAGCTAATCATAGCTCCCTCTAATCTTGAAAGTGATCTTCATTGTCATCAAAACATAAACATCAGGCTACCTTTTTGTATTGCTACCTTTCAATCCCAAGATGATGTAGATATCTTGACCATATAATCCTTCAAGGATTACCAGAAACATCTACTCAATCCATGTATTCTTTGAATTGAATTTAAAACAAACAGTTGTAGACACACTTGCTTCAACTGTCATTATACATTTCTGCAACATTCTTACAGGTAGCAAAACCATATATCAACCCAATAACCAATACCAAAACATCGTAATTACCTCAACATAATGGCCTCTTGTCAAAAAATATCAGATTCTGCTTACTTGTTTCCCTTGGGATTAACATCCTTCTGCATGGTCTATCTCCATATTGTACAAATATCCTTCTCCATGCTATTGATTTTTAATCAAAGTGCCCATGGAACGAACTAATCAGCAAGCTGCAATATCTTCTTCCTTGGAGTTGTCATTATCAACTCTTCTTTCTTTCTTCAGAAGACCATATTTGATGTTAATCAATATCATGTCTAAGTCATGCTATTTGCAGGAGAGTCTTGATCTTCAGTGATTCCAAAGCATACCAAACTCCTCCTTACAAGCATCGAATTAACCACATGAAAGACTTCTCATGCTCATGTTACTGAGCACATTCTTACAACCAACTCTTTTTGCAAGATTCTTGTAGACATGAATCCTACCTTCTAGAGAAGAGTCACTGAAGACACACATACCTTTTCTTTCATACAACCATATAGCCGTCCTTCCTTTGAATGAGCTTGCTTTTTATCCTTATCGAAGATAAAAGACTTCAATTATGCCTTTCACACAGCAACTCGACCATCTGCATGCCTTCATCCTTTAAGACTATTGTTTCCATGTTAAGTGGACTATACTAGTCATGTCATAATGCTTCTTTCAAATATCAAAGAAAATTCCCTAAATGATGGTTCTTATTGGAGGATCCTGGTGAGCGTTTCTGCAAAATGACTACCTCTAACATTATGTTAGAAAATACTTGGATGAACTATGATGTGCAAGATGGTCCAAATCTTCTCATTCTTGTCAGCTAGATGACTGTTAATTTGACAGCTCAGTGACAAATTCCAATGATTGGAATAGATTCTTCTTTCCAAGAGGACCAAATTTGACCTTTGAAGCAATGGATTTGAATAAGGGAAAGTGTATTTTTGAAGTGAAGCCCACAATGTCACAATTAATCTAGTCAGCCTAGAGGCTAGTTAAGCCCTCCTCCAACGCCTACAGATTAAAGTCACCTCAAGCTCATTTGGACATCATTCATCACACGCATCTCTCTTCATCATTTGGTTAGATACATCTGAAATTATGGGAGTCTCTTCACACATGCGAGCAAGAGGAAGAAGAAATTGCAGGAGGCCGAATTCTGTTTTTACCAGCACTTTGACTTGGGTTTACTTTTGCAGTTTGGGCAAGTTTTGACTCATTTTGACTTGGGCTCTTGAACTGTTTTGGAGGACCGAATTTCTGGGCATACAAATCGAGATTTTTTGGGCACATTGATTGTGGTCGACTTCAGATCTGCAACTAGGGTTTCGGCTGCCATTGGCTTTGACTTTGACCAAGTTTGAAGGAGAATTTTGGGATTGTTTTTTAGGCAGTTTGACCAGCTGATCAGGCTGCATTTTTTAATGCTGACCGAGTTCATTTGAAGGACTGTTGACTGTTGACTATTTGCTGTTGTTGCCATTGACTTTGACCATATTTGACTATTGGCTCATATTTTGCAGTTTGGTTGGTTGTATTGTAGGATAAGTCAATCTTTGACTATCATTCTTATTTACAGATTTGGGCTCATTGTACTCTCTATTGAACATTTGAAGACAATCTAATAGAAGAAGAATTTTAAAGGGTTTTCCCCCTTGTTGGGTTTTTCCCTGGTCTTCGACCAAATTAGTGTCTCTTGTTGATGTGTTGATTGTTTCCTATTGTCATTGCATTTATTGTTCTATCTTCAGTCACTATTGTTTATTGGAAGAATTAAATATTGTTGAAAAAATTGCTAATTGAAGAAGTGATTTGGGCTAAAGTAATTGAAATAGCATAGAGCAGTGCAAAAATTAACATGGTATCAGAGCTAAGGTAAAAGACAAGTCCAAAGGAGACAAGAATTGAAGCAATCATCTTTGGAAAAGTTGAAGAAGCCTATCTAGTCAAGTCAAAATGTCTAACTCTTACTTCAAGGAGAATGAGATGTTGGGTGATTCATCTAACTTTGTTGCTTGGAAGATCAGGTTGGAAATCATATCGGATGACAATGATGTCTTGGAATACATTCAAGGAAAAGTTCCTGAGCCTCCGGAAAATGCTCCCGCTGCTGCCAAAACCAAGTACAAGAAAGGTGAGTTAAAAGCAAAAAAAATTATAGCTCATGGTTTACAAGATCATTTACTTGCCTATGTTGGACATTTGAAAAAGTATAAGGATATGTATGATAAGCTGGCCGGCATGTATGAAATCAACAATTTGAATGAAATCATCTCCTTGAAAGATCAACTCAAAGATATGAAAATGAATAAAGGAGAATTTGTGCAATCCTACATTATGAGGACATCTCGTCTTAGAGATCAATTGCAGAGAGTTGAGGAAATTGTGCTTGACGGGGAATTGGTGTTGGTAGCTCTTAGAGGTCTCCCTCCTATGTGGGAAACCTTCATTACCACCATAAGCAATAACAATATCTTCTTATCATTTGAGAAGCTTGTTGGAAAACTCACTCAAGAAGAATCAAGGATGATCTCAAGAGGCAAGATACAATAGCATGAAGAAGGAGAGCCCGCTGCTTTCGTCACTCATAATAAGAAAAAGAAAGGAAAAGTAGGTTCATCAAGTTCAAGGAAGCCTCCTCATCGAAATTAAAATAGAAGGAATGGAAGAGACAAAGAATCATCGCACATTGAATGCTACAATTGTCACAAGAAAGGTCACTTTGTTTGATATTGCCTTGAGAAGAACAATGCTCCACAATACAACACTAGAGGCAACCACCCATAACAAGTTTGATAATCGAAGAAGAGGAAATGATTGAAGGAATGATCGTAATGGAAGAGATGAAAGAAGAAGAAGAGATGCTCTGAATGATCGTGAAGAAGACCACTGTCCTCAAAAGAAGTCAAGAAATACCAGATATGAAAGTAATGTTACTACTAATCAATCTGAATATAGTTTTATTTCTGCACTTTCTAGTTCCTCTCCTCCGGATACTTGGGATAGTTGGTTGGTTGATAGTGGGGCCTCTCAGCATTTCTCAAGGTATAAAGAGGTTCTCTCTAATTTGGTAGAGGGAGTCAAATTTGAAGATTATTCTAGGAGACAACTCCACCCATCCCGTTAAGGGCTTTGGTTTTGTTAAATTTCATTTGGACTCTAGGGAATCTGTTTTGCTTCATGATGTGATGTATGTGCCGAGATTGAAGAAGAATTTAGTATCTACATCTGTTTTGGAAGACAAAGGAATGAGGGTTGCCTTCATCAAAGGAAAAGTAATTACTTGGCCGGCGGGATCCTCTATGAGAAATGCTTTCACATTGGGATCTAGATTTGAAGGACTCTATAGAGTCACTGCAAGACCCCTTCTAGCAATGGTCCATGACACTAATAATCAAAGTGAGTTGTGGCACCAAAGATTGGCTCATCCCGACTATGAAGCTCTTCCGAAGTTAAAGAAGTTGGTCTCTGGAATCCCTGATGTTCAAGCTCAACATGATGGAGTACGTCCTGGATGTGTCAGTGGGAAGAAGACAAGGGGACCATTCCCCTCTAGCAAGAACATGACCATCCTCCAACTCATTCATTCTGACATATGTGGATCGATGCCCGTACATTTGTTGGAATATGTAACTAGGTTCGGTCCTCATAATATTCTATGTACTATTGATTTTATAAATTTGATGTAAAAGAGAAAGAAAAATTATTATTATTATTATTTTATATGATGGGTTTCATGCTCAAGGTCAAGAAAAATTATTATTATTATTTTATATCATGGGTTTCATGCTCAAGGTCAATTATTTGTAGGTCAAAGTACCCATTGTGTGCATTTGGGATTTTTTCAGAGTCAAAGAGTCATTGTTGTATATAATAGACCCTATTGGGCATTTTGTATCAAGTCAAAAGAATTTATTTGAGTCAAAATTGTGTCAAAAGTCCCTCCAAGACCAAGTCGGATTGCAAGAGAACAAGTTGACCTCATGAAGGGTAATTCGACCTCCTTAGAAGCCTATATATAAGAAGCATTCAACCTCATTTGAAGGGGATCATCCAAGAAGGTTTGATCACTAGAAGAAGAAGTAGAAGAGCAAGAAAGAAGAGTGAAGGACAAGACAAAGACTAGAAGACAAACAAAATTTGAATTTTTTGGATCAATATCTCTCACACGTGCGAAGAGGAAGCTAGGGTTTATGTAGCTACATAGGATGAAATTCCAAATCTCCAAGGAAGGTCAAAATTCATGATCAAAAGACAAGACATATCATCTATTTATTCAAGAAAGAAGAAGCAAGCCAAGCGAGGGAGTAAGGAGGCCTAAAATAACCTATCTATCCTACATGTGCAAAGTTGCAACTGTTGTAGAAGCGCTGAAAAGTTGCAGACCTGCAGTAAAGGACGAAATTGTTGTTGGGGGTCGAAGTTGCAAAAATTTGATGGGGTCGAAGTTGTTAAAGTTGTTGGAAGGACAAAATTTGTTGCTCATCTACAAGGAAGGTTGACTTGGTCTTGAAGGGGTCTTTGTCTTGGGTCAAAAGGTCTTGGAATTAATCATTTGAAGATTCTATAAGAAGAGAAGATTCTTGTGGGTTTTCCTCTCTTGGAGAGGTTTTGGCCCTAGCTAGCAACTTATATCTTGTGTCCACTTGTTCTATTGATCTTCATGTTTTGGTAGTTGTTTGATGATAAGAACACAATAATAATCAAGTGAAGAAGAAGCTAATTATAGATTCTAGAAGTTGAAGTTAAAGCACATCACAAGAAATTATCAAAGTAAGAGGCTCTAGATTTCTCAACATCGTATCAGAGCTAAGGTGACAAGGAAAGGCAGCTTGAAGATCACCCAAATGAAAAAGGACACATAAGGGCCAAATATAAGAGGAAGAGCATCAAGGGAGAACTAGTCATTACTTCACAAAGACTCTATCATCTTGAAAGAAGAACTTTTGGATGAAGAAAAGAAGACCTCAAGGACCCCACCTCCATCTCAAAGAAAAAAGGACTTTACATATTAAAGTATCTTGGGAAGCCTCCACATTCTACATCATTATCCAAAGGAAGCAAGAAGAGTCATTCATCATCATCAAAGGAATCAAAGTGATTGTTATGAAACCAGCTCCCAAAATAGAATAAAAGAGAGATCAACGCCTTAGAACCAGCCACTTCGAGGGAGAAACCTCCTTTACATTACATAAATGAACAATTCTTGGAAGACACAAATGAAAAAACCTCCTTTCTATATATAGGTGTCCATGGGGTCACATTATAATCCTAGCCGACCTAACAATAATAATGTAAGGGCACAATAATAACAATATGGGGACTAGAGGGGTACAACAATAACAATAAGGGGGCTACACTAACAACAACAAGGGACTACACTAGTAATATAGGGCCCTAACATGCCCCTCTCCTTTAAAAAAGTGTTGTCCTCAACGCTTGAGAAGTTCTAGATGCTTTTGTATAAAATTATCATCCTCCCATGTGGAATCTTCAATGGGTAAGTTCTTCCACTTGATGGGATACTCTGAAATTGATTGATTTTGTAGATGTCGAGTTCTTGTTTCCGTGACTACTTCAGGTTCCAATATGATTTTTCCTTCCTCATCAAGTTATGGCAATATTGTTTGAACCAGAAGTTTGTCACCTATAACCTTCTTTAAGCATGAAACATGGAAAACTAGGTGCACTCGGGAAGATGCAAGAAGCTCCAATTTGTATGCCATAGTACCAATCTTTTGCAACACCTTGTAAGGACCATAGTACTTTGGCGATAATTTATTATCCTTCTTAGCTTGCTTGAGGAACATTTGTTTGTATGGTTGTAGCCGTAAAATACCAAGTCGCCTATATCAAAACTTTTCTTGTTGCGATGTTGATCTGCCTGTTGTTTCATTCGATTATGTGCCAAATTTATGTTATCCTTTAAGAGTTGGAAAACTTGTTGTTGATGCTCGATGTGATCTTCCACTGCTTGAACCTTAGAATTTTCTCTTAAAGATGATGTGATGGACAGGGGATGATATCCATAAAGTGCCATAAATGGGGTCATTTTTGCTACAATGTGGAAGGAAGTGTTATACCACCATTCAGCCAAAGGTAACCAATTGACCCATTGTGTTTGTTTATCAGATACAAAGCAACGAAGATATCCTTCCAAACATTTGTTCACTATCTCAGTTTGCCCATCGGATTGAGGATAATAAGATGAGCTATGAGCTAGTTGAGTACCCAAACAAGAAAATAATTTCGTCCAAAAATTTCCAGTGAAAATGGGATCTCTATCGCTTACAATAATCTTTGGGTTTAGATGTAGCTTTTGAATTTTTTCCATAAATGCAATAGCAATTGTACTCACTTTAAATGGATGAGATAATGCACAAAACTGTGCATACTTGGTAAGCTAAGTCACCCGATACGGGGATACGGGGATACCGGGATTCGAAGTATCGGATACGGGTACGGTGACCCCGGAACAGGATACTTCTGGGATACGTTACGTTATATATTATTTTATTAAAAATATATATATATATATATATATATTTTAAAATATATATATATTAATATATTAAAAATTAGATATTTTTTGCACAAATTCATACAAAATTCATTGATTCAAACATAGATATTAGATACTCATGAGTCATACATCATCATTGATACTATAATACAAATTACAATGATACATTGATACACCATACATGATACAATCGTCAAATTTACTCATAAAGACAAGATTGAAGATAGTAAGATACTGTAGTTTTTTCATTAAGTCATCAGAATCAAAATGTGTTACATAAGAACATTGCCAATGGCAAATAGAAATAGAAAATACAAAATCAACTACAGTCTACAAGACTACAAGCCTGAAGCCTCAATGAGTCAGAGTCATCAATCCTCATAATCAACATCACTGTCCAAATCTTGATCATCATGCTCACCACTGCTCTCCTCTGCCTCTGATGCATCCTCCTCCTCTATCATCTCTGCATCTGCTGGTGTGGAGGATGACCCCTCTAATCCATCATCAAATCTGACAGGCTCTAGCACTGGCGCATTGAGATCCAAGTTGGCCAACGCCAACTCAACACTGCTGTCCAGACCCATATCATCAGAAAAGACATCCCACATCTTTGTCTTTCCCTTCAACCACTCCTCCCTCTGCCTGTAGATGAGACGAAGGTTGGTGTGCACATACACCATTGTCTCTGCCCTGGACTGCTCAAGCCTGCTCCTCTTCACACTATACAAATTCCCATATGTACTCCAATTCCTCTCGCAACAAGAGGATGAAGTCACCTGAGAGAGGAGCCTCATGGCTAACTGCTGTAGAGGAGGGCTTGCTGCCCCATGAGTTGCCCACCAAGAATGGGGCTTCTTAGCCCCCCTGTCTCGAATCAAATCATAGCCTCCAAATCGCCCCCTGGCAGTGGAAAAGTCTGTAAAGGCATCCTCCACCTCATCAAGGGATGCCCTATCCTGAAAAATCCTCCTCAATGCATCTTTCCTCCCCCGTGAGATTTCAGCATCCATGTGAGGAGGGAATCTGCGGGAAGGTCCACCATTCAGCCACTCATGGCTGTAGTATTTTGGGTTCAAGGAGTGAGCCAAACAATGTAAAGGTGTGCAATTCTTGTCCCATCTGCTGACAAGAATATCCTGTATGACAGTGAAGAAGGCCTCAGGTGATGTCTCATACTCTGGGCACTGACTCTGTAAAATAATGGTCCTCACAAACTCAATCATGGAATCCCATCCCTCATAAACCTCTCCTAGGATGGGTTGGTCTGTATCTGCAAATCGGAGCAAGGAAATGATAGGCTCCATGATCTAAATAATTAGATCTACCTTCTCCCACCATATATCATCCAACACTATGTCCTTCACCTTCTTTGAGGCTGCTTGATCCGTCTTTCTCCAAAAAGACCAAAACTCTGAAATAACCATATACCCAAGAGCGGTCTTGACCTCCCTCAACCTCTTCAACATGATGAATGAAGAGGCAAACCGTGTATCTGCAATCTTCAACAATGATAGATTGCTGTACTCCTTGTAGATAGTGAGGGCATTTGTATGGTTTGTTACAAAGTTGCGGATATGTCGTGCATCCTCAATAGTGGCTCCAATCCAAAGCACATCAGAAGCAATATATTTCAGTGCCAAGTTCAATGAATGGACAATGCAAGGTGTCCAAAATACTTGTGGATATTTTGCTTCCACAATCATGCCAGCAGCCTTGCAAACAGGTGCATTATCCGTAATGATTTGCACACAACAATCCACACCTACACTTTCAATAACTTTGAGAAATAACTCACCCATAGATTGTGCATCCTTGTACTCTCCAAGTGCATCCACTACTTTCAAGAAAACTGCACCATTCGTGGATGACACCATGAAGTTAATGAGTGGGTGGCGTGCTGGATCTGTCCATCCATCAGAAACAATGCTAACCCCAGATGTTGGCCATGCTGATTTAATAGGCTCAAGCATTTTGTCCACCTCTTTCTTTGCCTTTGTCAACAATGTGGTTCTGAGCTTCTCTGACCCAGGAGGCACATACCCCGATGGAGCCCCATGACAAAGAGCTCGACACATCTCAATAAATAGAGGTGACCGTGCAACATTAAAAGATATGAAGTTCTGATAGAAAAAAAATGCAATGGTGAGGTCAAGCTCTTCCCTTTCCTCTTTTTGGAAAATCTTGTCCATTGGACCAACTGCAGTTGCCTTTCTCTTTGCTAATTCTCCCCTGCTAGAAGTCTCAAAAGGGAACTTGTTGCTGCTTTTCCTCAAGAATGGAAGGGGGTCATCAGTCTTGGATTTTTTTGATTTTGCTGCCACATTTGCCTCACCAATACTCGCCTCTTTCTCCAATTTCTTCCTATCTGGCGATTCAATTGTTGTACAACATTTAACGCCACAACCTGGAATACCCAACAAATGAGCTTTCACACAGAAATATGTGCCATTGAAATGGCCATTGCAAAAATTGCATTTCCATGAACAATTTCCTCCTCCCTTTTTTGCTGCCCCTTCCTCTCTTGTCGCATATTTCCACAATGGGTATTTGGGGTCAACAATTTGTTTTCCTTGCACATTTGAAGCTACTGTTGCAGCCCCACTTCCAATGGATGGAATACTTGCAGACCCTGATGAAAGAGGGACAGGAGGGGCATCTCCAATGGAGACATTCTTCCCCTTTCTTTGCCCCTGTCTTGCTACCTTTGATTGAGCCATGAATACTGTAAAAAATAAACAAAAACAACTAAATATATAAAACATATGCACATGCAAACACTAACAACAAACTAAATGCAAAATATAGAGGGACAATTTACTTACCGGATGCTCAAATCTCTTCGAAAGAACTCCCTTTCTCCTTGCTCACACTTGCTCCTTGCTCACACTAGCTCTCCTTCTCATTTCACAAATGAAATGGATGAGAAAATAGAGAAGAAAAACCGCACTTTATAAAAAAAAAATAGCGCGATTTTGCTTGCCGCGGGCCCGGCCGTACCCGGCTGTACGGGATACGGCGTATCCGACGGGGTACGGTTGGGATACGGCGTATCCCTTTTCGGACACGCCGTATCCCGACTGTACCCCGTACGGATACGCCGTATCCTTTGAATTGGGGCCGAATCCGGTACGGGTAGGTGTCCGATACGGGGATTCGGGGATTCGATGGCATTTTAGGAGTATCCGGTGACTTAGTTGGTAAGCCTATCAACTACCACCATGATGACACTCTTTCCTTCGGACTTAGGTAAACCTGTGATAAAATCCATTGAAACCTCCTCCCAACATTGATTTGGAATGGATAAAGGTTGTAGCAAACCCAGGGTCTTAATTGTCTCAACTTTATTTTGCTAGGAAACCAAACATTCTGCCACAAACTTTTGAATATCAGATTTAAGGCCATCCCAAAAAAATTCTTTCTTCACCCTGTGGTAAGTTTTTAAAAATATTGAGTGTCCTCCTAAGGGAGAGGTGTGCAATTCCAAAAGAATATTTTGTTTTAGTTGGGAATTCTTACAAAGATATAAGTGATCTTTGTACCATAAGGAATCATTTTTCCAACTAAATGTATCAGATGTACTGGGATGTTGCTGCAACTTTTGAATGAGTGTCCATACTTCTTCGTCATTCTTCCATTCCTCCCTTGCTTCAGTTATCCAATCTAGTTAGATAATATAAATGGCACAAAGCAATGCGTCCACATCCTCATCCTTTCTTGGGAGTGCATATGCAACAACATTTAGCTTCTCTTTTTTGTAGATGATTTCAAAGTCATAACCCAACATCTTTGTGACCCATTTTTGCTGCTCTTCTGAAGATATTCTTTGTTCCAAAAAGTATTTAAGACTATCATGATCATTTTTTACCTTGAAGTGTCTTCCCATTAGGTAAGGTCCCCATTTCTTTAATGCATGTAGTATTGCCAACATTTCCTTCTCATAAATAGCTTTCTGTAAATACTTTCCTTTGATTGGACGGTGTTGACCTCTCTGTGTCAACGACCCCATAGCAGTACACCCCCATTTTTTCAAATGGGATTTATCATGTTCGATGTGTTCACGCCATTCAGATTTCATCATCAGTCGACAGTTTTGTAAACGATGTAAACCCATTCTACATGTTTATGATGTAAATGATCTAAGTAATACCATCATGTATGTAACAACCTAGGTAAGCCTAGTATTTTGATGATGATTTCTATCCTAGGAGGTTTTTTGTCTCACTGATTCATTTGTGTTTCTCGACACAAATGATCGACAGAGTTTTCCCCTCCAGCCTCACCCCAAAGCTAGGGTGGATTTTGTCGTCAAGATACTAAGTGAGTCCTAGTGTTTTCTATCGAGTCTTTGTAAAAGTAGTTTGGGAATAATCCTAGCTAATTGGCTAGATTATTTTATTATAAGCTATTTGTCTACTAGATCATGTTTTGAGTCGCAGAATTGGGTAACTATTTGAGAGTCTATCACGAATGGGTTTTCCCCCTTCATGTGTCAACATGTATTTATCTTATGTAAAGAGGGTTGGAAAAATAATTATTCCCCTCATGAATTAAATTTTCTAGCCAAATTAAATTAAAAATCCTAAGCCAAAAACTTAATTAATTTTAGGTCCCAGGCCAAGGGAATAGTGAGAATTTTGAGAAATTTAGGACCCTTGGTCCTTGGTAGTTAAGTCAAAGTCAAATTTTTGAGGTAATTAACTCAAAAATATTATTTTTGAGTTAATTAAAAGGGAATTAAATGATAAATTCGAGTTTCCTCAAAAATGTATGATTTCGACGGACGAGATTACAAGATGATTAAATATTTTTCAACAGACGAGATCACTTTGACAGGGATCAACCGAACTAGCCGTTGGAGATTTATCTTATAAATTAGAAGTCTTTGTCTATCATTTGGACACGATCTCTTGATCGTGTATTTGCTCTTGAAGCTCTCCTGTAATACTTTCTGGAATAATACAAACGAAGTCTTTGGGATTTTATTTTGATGGTTTTTAAATTTGGACAACTAGGTCTAAACTCCATGTTGTGATGCTCAAATTAAGTGGCTAATATTTTTGTTGGATTCCTCTTTCGGAGAGGTGTAAAATCCATATAAAATATATCTTAATCCGATGAGCAGAACATTTATTTTGAATTTATTATTTATAATAAATTATATGTGCAGGTCGGCCTTAAGGTTTTACACCCCCAGCAGATGTGTCACACACCCCAATGATGGATATAAATACAAGCAAAGTTGGAGAGCATTTCACAACAACTCAACACACATCTTCTTCTCTCATCTGATTTAGTACGAGCTCATTGGAGGACAAGTTCAGCCCACACGTGTGGAGAAGAAGGATGAAATCTGTACGGCTGAAGGGAAGGACGAATTTCTGCAGCTAGGGTTTCGCTGGAAGTTTGACCAGCGTTGACTTTGGTCAACGCATGGTCCGAAAGGGCTGAAACTTGTTGGAGAGTTCGATTTTGAGAGGTCGTACACATTGGCACAGAAATCGAAGTCAAAGGGTTGACCAAACTGTTGCTGCGTTGACTTTTAGCTTGCTGCCCTGCGTTGACTTTTCTGGACAGCGTTGACTTTTCTGGAGTTGACTTTGGTTGACTCGGTAGCTGATTGGAGGATTGTCGTGACACATTCTGGGTTGGCTGATCAAGGAGACTTTGCTGGTTGAAGCATCCTGTTGACCGCCGTAACGCACCATCACATTTTTTCTGTTTCTGGTTTGTCTTCTATAAGATCCACTTATATGTTCTATCAGCATTTTACTTAACTATTTGTGTGATTGCCGTAAGAAAAGTAAAGTTGCTTCAAGCATAGAACATCTACAAAAATTTACATGGTATCGGAGCTGAGGTGAAGACAAGCCCTATCTTTAGCAATCACCATCGGAGGAAATGGGTTCCACAAGTTTTGAATTCAAGGAGAATGACAAGCTCACTGGAAGGGATGACTTCCATGCCTGGAAGATGATATTAGATCTCAAATTGGAAGACCATGATCTCTTGGATCATGTACTGGGTAAGATTCAAGAACCTCCATCCAATGCCACCGCTGCTGCTAAAAACAAGTATAAGAAGGGGGAGATCAAAGCAAAGCTGATGATCAGGGAATCCATACATAAGAGTCCGGTTGCCTATATATCTAAGCTAGGCACATCCAAGGAGATGTATGACAAATTGATCCTGATGTTCAAAGTAAACAATGTGAACCAAGTGCTATTCCTCAAGAATAAATTGAAGAATATGAAGAAGGGCCGGGATGAGTCTGTTCAAACTTACTTTCCGAAATTGACCGAAACAAGGAACAATCTGCTGGCTATTGGGGAGACAATAGCTGATCGTGAGATGGTTCTCACCGCACTTGGAGGACTCCCATATGAATGGCAAGTATTCACCACTACCATTCTCAATAATAATACCATTCCTAACTTTGACGAGCTTCTGTCTAGATGTATGCAAGAAGAAACAAGAATGAAGGAATTCAATAATGACAGAAATGCTGCTTATGGTGCTCATTCTCGAAAGAAGAACTCTGGTGGTCCTAAGGACAAAGGAAGAACAAGGACTCAAGAAAAGAAGGGTAAGTGTTTCACTTGCCATAGGCCTAGTCACTATGCTAGAGAATGTCCCTTCAAGAAGGATTCTCCCGATAGTGATGATAACAACAACAACCGGAGGAATGGGAATCGAAGAAACGACAAATCTAAAGGAAAGAGGAAGGCTCCCTCTGGTGGAAACAATCAACCTTCTAAAAGGTCTAGAAACTCCAGGTATGAGGAGTCTAATGCCGTTGATAAAAGAAATGAGTATATTCTTGTATCTGCTCTCTCTGCTACATCTCCGCCCGACACTATGGATGTCTGGCTAATCGATAGTGGTGCCTCAAGACACATCACTGGTTTCAAGGAAGCACTCTCTGACATGGTTGAGAGGGATACCAATCTAGAAATTATCCTTGGAGATAATGCCACGTATCCCGTGAAAGGGACAAGGACTGTGACCCTCCACTTGTCTCAAGGACAAGTCCTACCTTTGCAAGATGTACTCTATGTACCAAAATTGAAGAAGAACCTTGTGTCTGTATCAGCCATGGAAGACAAAGGGTTCAATGTAACATTCTCTGATGGAAAGGTGCTCAGGTGGAAGAAGAGCTTCAAGGAAGCTATCTCGATTGGTTTTAGAGTTGGCACACTCTACCAGGTTGGAGGAAGTCCGCTGGGAGCAATGACTTGTGATACTATCCGACAAACCGAACTATGGCACCGAAGGTTTGGACACCTTCATTACAAGGCCCTTCCCGAAGCAAGGAAGGTGGTGACAGGGATGCTCGACTTTGGAAATAATCATGAAGGTGTATGTAAGGGTTGTGCCGAAGGAAAGCATACAAGGGGACCTTTCCCCTCAAGTGTCACAAAGACATCTGATATTTTGCAACTGGTCCATTCTGATCTATCTGGTATGTTGCCTGTGACATCCCTGGGAGGATGTTCCTACTACATGACATTCACTGATGACTTCTCTCGCAAAACCTGGATATACTTCTTGAAGAAGAAGGATGAGGCTTTCATGTGGTTCCGTACCTTCAAAGCCTTTGTGGAAAATATGACCGAAAAGAAGATCAAGATTTTGAGGACCGACAATGGCACTGAATATGAGTCAAATGAGTTCAAAGACTTTTGCAGAGAAGCTGGCATTAAGAGGGAGACTACCACTGCATATACTCCTGAGCAGAATGGTGTTGCTGAACGCAAGAATAGGACTATCGTGGAAGCTGCCCGTGCCATGCTATGTGACCAGGGTCTACCAAAGTTTCTGTGGGGAGAAGCTGCAAATACTGTTGTGTACATTCAAAACCGATGCCCTCATTCCGCTTTGGACTCCAAAACTCCCGAAGAGGTTTTCTCTGGTAAGAAACCCGATGTCTCACATTTTAGAATTTTTGGATGTCCTGTCTATTTTCATGTGCCGAAAGAAAAGAGAAGTAAGCTGGATGCTTCTGGGAAGAAAGGAATGTTTGTGGGCTACAGTGAGACTTCTAAGGCCTATAGAGTCTATGTACCTCGTCAAAGGGAAGTAGAGATAAGCCATGATGTCACTTTTGACGAAGATGCTTCCCTGAAGAAAGTAGTAGATCTTCCAAGATCTGAAGAAAATCATGAAGAAAGGCCTAGAAATCAAGAAGAACCGCAGGATGAGACAATGCCTGATATTGAAGGACCAATGGACCCTATTGATCCATCTCCTTCACTGGGAAAGAGACCATCATGGCTCAGGGACACCCTCGAAGATGCTGAGGGTCATGCTGCCCCAAGGGGGACATTCCGTGAAAGCAAGAAGCCGTGTAGATACGAAGGGTATCTAGCTGCCATGAGTACTATTGTACAATCTGAACCTGGATCTTTTGAGGAAGCCGTAAAGCATCAAGTCTGGAAGGATGCTATGCACGAAGAATATGAGTCCATAATGAAGAATGATGTCCGGGATGTGGTCCCGAGACCGAAGGACAAATCTGTTGTCACCGCAAAATGGCTCTACAAGATCAAACATGGATCTGATGGGAGTGCTGAAAAGTTCAAGGCAAGGTTTGTTGCCCGTGGCTTCTCTCAAAAGGAAGGAATTGACTATGATGACATATTTGCACTTGTGGCACGATATACCACCATTCGATCAATCATAGCCCTTGTTGCTACGCAAGGATGGAGTCTTCATCAGATGGATGTCAAGACCGCTTTTCTGCATGGTGCAATAAAGGAAGAGGTGTATGTAGAACAACCTCTGGGATTTGAAGTTCAGGATCGAGACACTCATGTCTGCAGCTTGAAGAAAGCCCTCTATGGGTTAAAGCAAGCACCCAGAGCTTGGTACGAGAGGATGGATAGTTACTTGATGAAGCTGGGCTTCACTCGAAGTAATGCCGATCCGAACCTTTACTTCAAGGTTGTGCAGGGGAAGCCTCTCATTCTAGTGCTATATGTGGATGACCTCTTCCTGACAGGTGCTGACCCTCTCATTCATCAATGTAAGAGGGAGCTCGTTGCTGAGTTCGAGATGAAGGACCTAGGACTGATGCACTACTTCCTAGGCCTGGAGGTCTGGCAGAGACCTGGAGAGATTTTCCTTTCTCAAGGAAAATACATTGTGAAACTTCTAGAGAGATTTGGTATGGTGGATTGCAAGTCCGTGTCAACACCGATGGAACTCAACTTCAAGAAGTTGAGTGGCAGCGCTGCTGGGCCTATCTTGGCAAATCCTACTGAGTATCGTCAACTCATAGGAGCTTTGATGTTCTTAGTGAACACCCGACCAGATATATGTTTTGCAGTGAACACTTTGAGTCAACAGATGGTTGAGCCTCATCATTTTCACCGGGTTGGTGCCAAGAATCTTTTGAGATATCTTCGGGGCACGATAAACCATGGGCTGAGATACACTGCCGGGAGTGTGACACTCCGTGGATATACTGATGCCGATTGGGCTGGCAGTGTGGTGGATCGTAAGAGCACATTGGGATGCTGCTTCAATCTTGGTTCTGCTTCGATTTCATGGATGAGCAGGAAGCAGAAGTCGGTGGCTTTGAGCACCGCTGAGGCCGAATACATTGCAGCGAGTATGGCTTGTTGTGAAGCAATTTGGTTGCGAAAGCTCTTTAGTGAGATGTTTGGACATGTGCTAGATACCACTGTGGATACTCCTCCGATAACCAGAGTGGGATTCGATGACCGAGAATTCCTGTTCCAAGGACCTACCCAAGTATATTGATATCGTGTACTACTCTTTATCCGGGATATGGTACAACAGGCGCCGTAAGGCTCGACTACATAGGAACCGATGAGCTTGGCCGCGGATATTCTCACTGTTCCCCCGGGGAAGGTCAAGTTCCTAACCTTCCGTGAGAGTCTTGGTATCGGGAATGACCCTATGATGTGGGTCCCGTTGGACGATGGCCCCGGGGAGCTCGGGGGGGCTTCTGGGATATTTCCCAGCCATAAGCACTCATAATAGCTTCGCCCACCGTTGTGATTATTGAGTTGGTTCACCTCTCATTATCTGTGCCCCGTATGCATCCTACCCATTGAGTTCAAGGCTCATGGGAAGTACCTCTCATTTGGCCAATGAGGTGGGAAAAGTTAGAGACCAGTAGCAAATATTGATGGACGCATCAGAGATTGCCGTACTCTCTATCTAGGATGGCATGGTCCAACCACTTGATTTGGGATCAAGTCTAGTGAGGTCTCGGACCTTCGCCTGACCTCGGGTCAGATGAACCAACTTCGGGTTGGTTGGAGACTCTTTGTGAGTCCGATAGAGGTTTCAGACCTCTGGGCTGAATTTGTCAGTCGGGGGAGATGATGTCTTTGTGACTGACCCACTTCTGTTCTGAAATAAAGAGGCCAACAAAGCAAGTTACGGCGGGATGACGCACGATGTTTGATTGCACTGATGGATGGAGTTCTCCCTAGTTGAGAGGGAGTGTTAAGTTTGGACAACTAGGTCCAAACTCCATGTTGTGATGCTCAGATTAAGTGGCTAATATTTTTGTTGGATTCCTCTTTCGGAGAGGTGTAAAATCCATATAAAATATATCTTAATCCGATGAACAGAACATTTATTTTGAATTTATTATTTATAATAAATTATATGTGCAAGTCGGCCTTAAGGTTTTACAACCCCAGCAGATGTGTCACACACCATTGTAACTATAAATGCGGGCGGTTGGAGGCATTTAAGCAGCTCAACACACATCTTCTTTTCTTCTTCTCTCATCTGATTTAGTACGAACTCCTTGGAGGATAAGTTCAGCCCACACGTGTGGAGAAGAAGGACGAAATCTGTACGGCTGAAGGGAAGGACGAATTTCTGCAGCTAGGGTTTTGTTGGAAGTTTGACCAGCGTTGACTTTGGTCAACGCATGGTCCGAAAGGGCTGAAACTTGTTGGAGAGTTCGATTTTGAGAGGCCGTACACATTGGCACAGAAATCGAGGTCAAAGGGTTGACCAAACTGTCGCTGCATTGACTTTTAGCTTGCTGCCCTGCGTTGACTTTTCTTGACAGCGTTGACTTTTTTGGAGTTGACTTTGGTTGACTCGGTAGCTGATTGGAGGATTGTTGTGACACATTCTGGGTTGGCTGATCAAGGAGACTTTGCTGGTTGAAGCATCCTGTTGACCGCCGTAACGCACCATCACATTTTTTCTGTTTCTGGTTTGTCTTCTATAAGATCCACTTATATGTTCTATCAGCATTTTACTTAACTATTTGTGTGATTGCTGTAAGAAAAGTAAAGTTGCTTCAAGCATAGAACATCTACAAAAATTTACAATGGTGGTGTTCCTCTTCAGCATTTTATGGTAAACTTGTTCTTTATATTCTGCTGGTGATTATTTCAACGAATTGTTGATTCATGGATCTTGTAGAGTAATCTATTGCACAAGTATCTTGCTTAGGTTACTAGATTTAGGGTAGGAATATTAATTGGATTGAGTTGGCAGCTATCTCTAACTCTTGAAAGTTTTAGTTTTATCTTATTTCTCCATTAATTCAACAGTTTAACTTTAAGTGTGCAGAAATCTTTTGAATTTAGAATTGGGCGTTTGGGGAAGTCCTCGGCTAGACCAGCTGACTCCCAAGGAAATAAGACCTGAAGAGCTCTCCGGATCTAATTCCCCAGGCTTATCTTAAATTCTTTTTTTGCAAGGTTTTTTTAGGGCTTATGCCTAGTTTAAAATTTTATCTTATTTTTATCAAATTTAAAGTTAGATCTGGCTAGTAAGAGCCTCAGATCTCCAGATCTTGGAGCGAAGTCAAACTTATGCTCCTCAGATCTGACAGATCTGCAACTCTTGTGCATAGATCTGTAAATATATTGTATAGATCTGTATTTTTTAGTTATTTAGAAATTTTTTAGTTTTTGATTTCTATCTCGGGATTGGAGTTTCAGTTTAGATTTTTGCATATCTACTGGGTTATCTGGGTTTTCTTGTTTCTGGTTTGTGCAAGTGATTTTTTTTAGGGTTTTCAGAGAAATGTTTTAGATCTGAGACAAAACTAGGCCCTGGAGGGTAAGATCTGATCTCAAGATCAAGATTTTGCAGAAATATTCAAGTCAAATTTTAAATCTGAGTTTCTATGTAAGTTTTACTACTGGACAGAAGGAGAAATATGAAAAACAAAAATTATGCACCAGCTGTGCCAGTGTTTTCTTGATTGCCCTCATTTATTTTTGCATTTTTCTTGTACGCTACCATCTCTTTCTTTCTGCTGCGTGAGCTTCCCATTTAAACTGCCTGCACCCTCTTCTAAGCTATCGTCATTTCATTGTTGTTGTACGTTGTCTACATCCCTCACACATTCCTCCCATTCTCCACGCTCCTGTTCACAGCTCTCTCCCTCATCTCTGTCCGTGTTTCCTCTTCCATTCTGCTACATTTTTCTCCCTTCCTCGACAGCCCTACAAACTGCCTCAAAGCCTCCCATTTCCTCTGCTCCTCGCTCTCCGTTCACGCTGCCTCCGCCCTTGCTCCATCTTTTTTTCCTTGCCTACGTCCTCCCTCTACGTTACCATCGCTCCTCGAGCTTCCCCATTAACTTGCATGCGTTCCTCCTGTCTGATCGCATCCCTTCAATCCCCTTCACATTGTCCGTTGTCTTCTTATCCATTCAGGCCGTCAGTTGCTTCAACCTGCATACGCTATCCCGAAACTAAAACATTATCACATTAACATTACATTTAACCTTTAACTTAGATTTTTTTTGTTAATTTAGGCATAACTCACATTCGATTTTATTTTTTTGTAATTTGACATTTAAGAATTTAAAAATTTTTAAAAACTTCAGACTTTAATTTAATTTTATGACTTTAGATCTCGATTTTTTTTATTTAGTTTAACTTTTGACCCTTACAAAAAAAAAAAAATCTTAGAATTAACATAATCCTTTTTTATTTGTATAATAGTTTTAGATTTGTAACTTAATTTCATTAAATTTTTTAAAATATTCAAAAACTTCAAAAAAATCTAATCCTACCTATAAAAATTTATAAAATCAAAGATTTGTCTATAATTTTATATTTGTCTATAGTTTGATTTTTAAATTCTTTTTGTAATTAAAAAAAAAAACAATTTTTGGGACATTGGGGTTTTGATCTATTTTCCTTGTGAAGACATTCAATTGCAGAGAAATTTCTATGGTTAATAGACATTTAATTTTTTAAATCCTAAGTTTGACTACAGAGAAAATTTAAAATTTTATTGGATCTGCATTGTCTTAGAATATCATTAAATTCGCAAATTGTTGGACGAAGTGTTTACTTAGCATCGAGATCTTGTGGTTTTCCTTGATAATTAATTATTAAGATTTAAATACTAGTTGTTTTATTATGCTTCAATTGGGTTTGATGATCATTGGCATCTGAGTTTTGGAACATTATCTATCGATTGAAATTGTTTAATGTTTAATTAGCTCTTGTTTCATTTACTTGAATTTGGACATCTCTTGAATTTTAATGTTGGAAAATTCTTTCAAGTAAGTGTGATTGATATCTTATTATTGTGTATCTGCGACGAATGGTATATCTTTCAATTGTGTAATCTTTTGGCACCTTCATAGTTGGCACTCTCGCTTAAGTATTTAGTGGTCAGATTATTTATAACCTAAGTGCTTTAGGCTTTAAGCATCACCTTTCATCTTCGAAACTTGTTTCATCTCGCCCTTTCAAATCATTTTCCTTGCATTCCAAGTTAACATCGCATAGCAGCAGTTTCTCATCAAGTACTTGGTTGTAATTTCCTTAGCAGGATAGTTGACTCCATAAGGTACTGGTATCAGTCTTTCAAATTCAATATAATCCTTTTATCTTGCTAGATGTTTCGCAAGTATTTGGTCGTTCAACTATGTCTCCCGAACTGGTTGGTTCCCATCTAGTTCTCCTTCAGTCCATTTCCTTAGGGTCTACCCCCCTTAGTCTACTATAAGGAGACAACTTAAATAGAGAGATTGGGGATCAGGGTGACAGCCCCCGATCTGAGTCGTTGTCGCGATGCCTAGACATTCTATGCGACAACAAATGACTTTCAAAAGTAATGAATCTTCCTTCTTGCATTAAAACAGCACCAATTACATTTCCTGAGGCATCACATTCCACAATAAAGGTTTTTGTGAAGTCTGGCATAGCTAAGACCGGTGCTTGGCACATTGCCTCTTTAAGATGTTCAAAGGCCTTAGTTGCTTCAGGAGTCCATGAAATTGCATCTTTCTTCAATAATGTTGTTAGAGGTGTTGTTATTCTTCCATAATTCTTAACAAACTTGCGATAATACCCTGTTAACCCAAGAAATCCTCGCAACTACTTTAAGGTTGTGGGGACTTTCCATTCCTTAATGGCTTTAATTTTGTTATGGTCTACCTTAACACCCTCCTAAGATACAATATGACCCAGATATTCCACCTCTTGTACTCCAAAGAAACATTTGGAGGTTTTTGCATATAATTGTTTCTCCTCCAATAGTTTGAGCACCCTGTCAACATGTTGAACATAATCCTTCCAAGACCTGTTGTAGATTAGTATATCATCAAAAAATACTAACACAAATTTTCTAAGGGTTTGAAAATGGAATTCATCAACCCTTGAAATGTAGAAGGTGCATTCGTAAGGTCAAAAGGCATGACCAAAAATTCATAATGACCCTCATGAGTTCGAAACGTTGTTTTTGGAATGTCTTCAGTCTTCATTCTAATTTGATGATATCCTGAACAGAGATCCAACTTGGTGAAATAAATTGCTCAATGTAATTCATCCAATAATTCATCAATCACAGGAATGGGAAATTTATCTTTAACATTGAGCTTATTGAACTCTTTATAATCCAGACACATGCGCCATGATCCATCCTTCTTGTGCACCAATACTACTGGAGCAGAGAAAGAACTTTGACTAGGTTGAATTATACCAGCCTCTAGCATTTCTGCAATCATACGTTCTATTTTGCTCTTTTGGACATAAGGATATATGTAAGGCCTGATGTTTGGAGGAACACTTCCTGGAATCAAATGAATAGCATGATCATGATCACGAATAGGTGGGAGTCCTTTGGGAATTTCAAACACCTTGGAATGATTGTCCAAGACTTTTTGGAGATCTGGAGAAATAGATTATTTTGATGTTGGAACTTCTAGTGAGCATAATTGTGCAATGACGCCTCGTTGTTCTTTCTTCAAAAGCTTTGTCACGACATTAGTGCTTATTATCTTTCCCGATTTCCCTGCGATACCCAGTAATTCAACTTCCTTTCCTTCTGAAAAAAAATTTCAAGAAAAGTACTTGAAAATTAAAAGCTATTGTCCCCAAAGATTGTAACCATTGTACTCCTAGTACAATATCAGCACCACCCATTGGAATGGAAAGCATTGGACTATTCAATACATATTCCCCCATGGTTAGCTTGATATTATAGCACTTTCCAAAGAAATTTATAGTTCCTCCATTTTCCACCATCACCTGACACTTTGGCGTAGGGTATAGGAAGCAATTCAATTCCTTGGCTACCTTAGAATGAATAAAATTATGGGTACTACCCAAATCAATAAGCACTATTACATTTTTCTTCTTGATATGTCCTTCTATCTTGAGAGTTTGAGGGGCGGTAATTCCTGCCAATGCATTACAGGATATGGTCGGATTCATTTCTTCTTCCTCTAGGGTTGGTTCTTGGTGTATATCCTCTTCTTTGGAAGTTTCTTATTCCTTTTCTTCCTCCTCTTCACAATCTATGTAAAATAATTTCTTCTCAGAACACTTATGACCTTTAGTGTATTTTCTATCACAACTATAGCAAAGCCCTTTTGCTCTTTTTTCTTCCAATTGTTGTGGTGTCAACCTTGTAGGTTGTGGAAGTCTAGGAGTAGCAACACTTCCATCTTTATAGTTGTGAGTGGTAGGTTTCCTTGTCGCCATAATTTTGCTTTCAATTTTTCTTGCCAACCTGAATGCCTTCTCCAATGTATCAGGTTCCCAAAGGCGAACCTCATGTTGGATGTTATCCTTTAGAGTCCCTATGAAGACATCAATCCTATGTTCCTCTAGAATATTATTACCCTTATATTCAATTTTTGGAAGTCCTCAATGTGCTCCATCATTGAACCCTTTTGTTTGAGATTTATCAATTGGCTAAAGAAGGTTTTGCTCTTTGTATCCTCATAATGTGCTATCATTTCCTCCGTAAAAATTGACCAAGTGACCAGTGGTTTACGAGAACAAAGCTATCGATACCATACAAACTGATTTTGTTCTAAATATAAAGTTGTAATGCATACCTTTTGTGTGTTTTGCGTATTATGGAGCTCAGAGTATTGCTCCATTTGTATTATCCAAGTTATCGAATCCTTGCCATCAAACTTCCTCATATCTATCTTTGGAATATGGTGGGTCTTAAATCAAACATTAGAGTCTATGAAATCATGATTAACATTTATTTTGTTCTCATCATGAATTTCCTCTACTACCTTTTCGCCATTAGGGAGTTTCTCTTGTAGCAACTTTGCCAAACCTTCCTTCAAACCTTCCATGTCTTTCTTCAGATCTTCCATGTTGCCTTCTATACCATCCATCTTAGTTTCCACGCCATCCATCTTAGCTTCCATGCCATTCTTCAAACCATCCATCTTAGCTTCCACGTCTTTCTTCAAACCATCCATCTTAGCTTCCACGCCATCCATCTTAGCTTCCATGCCATTCTTCAAACCATCCATCTTAGCTTCCACGTCTTTCTTCAAACCATCCATCTTAGATTCCATGCCTTTCTTCAAACCATCCATTTCATTTTTTGTTACTCTTTGCGAGAGCAAAATTTGTTGCACTTGGTCTTATAATTTTGGTACATCATGTTGCACTTCTTCCTCTTCATGAGTCATAGTAGAGCCTTTTGAGGGCTTAATGGGTGTTGAATTCTTTTTAGGAGGCATTTTAGAACCTAATATTGATATATATGTTTCAATATGCCCTTGGAACTATGCTTCAATATGCCCTTGGAATCACTTCAAACTGATTTTTCAAACAAGACTTATGCAATTTTAAAAAAAAATACGCACCTTTTTCTTACTTTTTAGGAGCTCAATATTGAAACTGATGTATCTTTGTAATTTCGGATCCCCAAGATTTTATCTTCAATCCTTTAGTAGCCCTTTGAATCTTCTTTCCAATGCCACAGGTCAAACCTGATTTGGATTCTTCAAGACAAAGTTATGCTCAATCTCCCGCAATGACCTAAATATGGACTGGTTCAGTAGAGTAAACTTGTACGGTGTGCCATGTGTCACTGTTTCCTCCTTCAGCTCTAAAATTGATATACAGTAAACTACAGTCCGTGTACTTTCGACCATTTTTTACAGAATTCCAATTTGATGCTCAGAGAGAGAGTTATGACAATTTTCCCAAGGTTACCTCTTTGAGATGAAATTCGAGAGCCTGCAAAAACCCTAACTTCCACAGATCATATCTCCGAAAATATTGCGAACCAAGATCTGAAATTTTTCCACGAAATTCCTCCAGATTCAGCGCAAATGGGTCTTTTTTAGCTTCTAAACCTTCGTAGAAAAAAAGTTATAGCGATAATGCCACGATGACCTGTTTTGAAGCAGCGAAACCCTAGAATCCAAAGCTCTGATGCCAAATGTTATGAAACCAACTCCAAAAATAGAAGAAAAGAGAGATCAACGCCTTAGAAATCAGCCACTTCGAGGGAGAAACCTCCTTTACATTACATAAATGAACAATTCTTGGATGACACAAATGACAAAACCTCCTTTCTATATATAGAAGTCCATGGGGTCACAATATAATCCTAGCCGACCTAGCAATAATAATGTAAGGGCACAATAATAACAATATGGGGACTACAGGGGTACAACAATAACAATACGGGGGCTACTAACAACAATACGGGACTACACTAGTAATATAGGGCCCTAATAGTGATCTCCCTCATATTGAAGAAAAGAGCACATCTCAAGCATCTTTAAAGGAATAAGAACATCTCTTTCTCATCTTAAAGAAAAGGAAACATCAATTTGAAGAAGGTAGATCATCCCTATCTTATTCTAAATCTTACACTTTAGTGGAAGACATCATCAACAAGGAGGCATCTTCATTTGTCAAGTAAGTACTTTACATTTATGTCTCAACCTACAAATCAAATGACTACTTTCTACAAGGAGAACAATAAACTTGTTGGGACATCAAACTACCTTGCATGGAAGAAAAGAATAGATTTGATTCTCACAAAAAATGAATTTTTTGAGTATATCAAGGGCTCCATCACAAAACCTCCTCAAGAACAATCTCAAGCATTGTCAAAATATATGAAAGGAGAAATAAGGGCTTCAAAGAATCCTCATTGAATCTATCAAGGATTCTCTCATTCCCTTTGTAGCAAAATTGAAGACATCAAAAGAGATATATGACAAGTTGGTAGAGTTGTACTTTGTAAGTACAACTGGAGAAATAATATCTTTAAGAACTGAATTATACAAGATGAAAGTATCAAAAGAAAAAGGAGTAGTTTCACATCTTATGAAGGTATCTCAAATTAGAGATCAACTACAAGAGCTAGAAGAAACAATGTCAGATCCAGAGATGACTACTTGTGTACTCAATGCACTACCAGATGAATGGGGCAACTTTATATCAAGCATCTATGGAAACAAGGAAACTACACCATTAAGTGATCTATGGGCATTATGTAAGATTGAAGAAACCAGATTAAAAAAAAAGAATGATGTTGGATCAAATGAGCAAACACAAGCATTCGCAGCTATGACAAGGAAGAAAGGAAAGTTTGGAAAATTCGAGCCTCGAAAGAAATTTCAAAAGAAAATTGACATTAGACTCTAAAATACAATGTTATGAATGTAATGAATATGAGCACTTCAAAAGGAATTGTCCTAAACTCAAGAAGGGCAACAAGAAAAGGAAAGAAAGAAGTGAAGCCCATGTGACCGAAGAAGTAGAAGAAACAGAAGAGAAGAAATCTAAGAAGGAAGAAGTGAAGGACCTCTACTATTAAAGGTCTTTCATACACTAAGTTTATTTTCAAGACAACTGTCATGGTAGGAAGCATTACAGTTATGATAAGATGCATTATAGCAGTAATTGAGATGGCATCATACTAGAAGCATGAAAGGATAGTAGAAACAACAATTTGCATGGTTGAAGCGAGTCTCTAGCAAGATAGGAAGATAAGAGATCATCACACCTCATCATCACTAGAAAGAAGCATTTGCAGAATAAGGATCACCAAGATCCTCCATTGGAATCTTTGTTGAAAAAGGTTCACCTCTACTTAGAAGAAGCAAGTACTACACATTCCACCTATTATGGAATCCACAGTTTAAAAGGATGAAGATATGGTGACAGAAAAGTGCAGCATGACAATTTAGTTGAAGCATTTTCATCTTCAAGCAAGGAAAAAGGAAGTTGTTGAAGGAAGCCTAGATGACCACATAAAGGAAGAGGTATTCATATATTTGGTAACTTTTAATAAATAAATAAAAGGCATGTCATCACTTAATTGCAGATAGAACGGTTAGAATGCTCTATCTCATGAGCATGATTGAAGAAGAAGGAACTTTTCCTTATGAATGACACATGAAGGCATAAAGCAATATGCCTTGAACTCTTCTACACTATGACATCATATGACCTCATATGAAGTGGTGGACAACAATTGTCTCTATGCAAGAAGAATTATGTATAGAGATCTAGAGGAAGCAGTATGTGAAGAAGTTAAAAAGAGAGTTCATGAAGATGTGTCTACAGCTACAAACATAGTATGGATTGGCTATGACATCTCCATGATGAAAGTATGAAGACTCTGACAGGTATGGTGAACAAGGATAACTTAGGTAATGGAAGCCTTGGACACGGATTTATAAAGAAAATGATGTTGATGATGTAGAAGCAAATGTTATGACAAAAGGCCATCATAAAAAGGCAATTTTTGGTTTCATATTCACTTCTGATTTTTGAAAGCAAGCATCTGGTTGGATTGAAACAGGGCTACCAACAGAAGGTTGTTTAAATTCACCTACAATTAATATTGAATGAATGATTCTGAGAAGAACATGACTTGGAAGAGGTAGCAGTATGAAGGATAGCCAGATGATGACAAAGAAGGTCACTTTCCGATGAAAAGAAGGATGACATGTCTAGCATTAATTGGTTCAACACTATGTCTCATTGAAGGTGAGTGATGTGGAAATATGGTTGAATCCCTGCGAAGAATTTATGAAAGAAGATGGCTCATTGATGTAGAAGTTGAAGTTTATTCATGACATGATGATGCAGAAAATAGGAGCCCTGCAAGCAACTGAGAGTACCATGATCTCCACGGAAGAATAGATTGTTGTTGTTGAAAAACAAGTCCCTAGTTAAGAGGGAACTTGCGGATATTCCTTTCACGTAAAGGAATGAGTAGATCCTCCCTAGTTGAGAGTGTTGAGAATTTGTATGGCTTGTGATTAATACAAAAATTCTCTTCTTGATAACTACTTGTGAGCTTGCTTATGTATTCTTCTTTAACTTAGTTACTGCATCATCAAGTCAGTTATCAAAGTACTTAGTCAAAATGTTGAAACAGAATTATTTACACTTGTAACTGAATATCTTATAAAGTAGTTGGAAGGTAAATCTCTGACTTACCTTCCTCACTTTCAACCACTTTAAGATCAACCTGTCATATTACAATCACTGTCTTAACATTGGCAAACTCCTTCAATAAATATATCTACATTGTATCCTTCTGCACCTATCCGCAATCCAGCTCCTGTAGTCTATACTCTGTACCTTCCGCAATCTTATACTCCTGTACCTTCCGCAGATTATACTCCTGTACCTTCTGTAAATTATACTTATGCTCCTTCCGCAGTTTATACCCTTCAATCTGTATCAAACTTCTATCCACACCTTATAACCTCTATGATGCCTCAAACAGATCCGCAATTTTTGTTCTTCTTCAAACGTTGTCTACATTTTAATATCTGCACTAATTCAGAGCTTGATCCGCAGACTTTACCGCAAACTTGACCGCAATTGATCTCCTCCAAATGAGCCGCAGTGTGGACATATATATAGGAGACTTGAACAGCTTTTAGGCCGACCATTCAGATTGATACTTAGGCCGACTTTATAACCTTAACTTAGGCCGACTTGTAGTTTGTTTCTTTGGCATATTAATACACGTATATTCCAAGATTGATGAAGGTTGTTTCTGCCATATTTGAGCTTGTCTTCCAACACCTTTTGGAGGGTTGTTTGAGAGTTACTTTACATGGTCTGGATCCTTCATGAATTTGACACTTAATCCTATTTATACTTTAGAAGACAAGAACCTAATAGACATCAAGAAGAAGTCTATCTACATAAAATATTTCTCAAGAAACCCATGAGACAAAAATACATTTTTATTACCATTGTCTTCTTCTTTTCATAATTATATAGTTAGCATGAAGACCGACCTACTTACATTTTACAACACTCCCTCTTAACTAGGGAGGTATTCATATAATCATTTTCAAACTTAAAGAATCTCATAAGAAAAATCGGATTGGTAATTGCATCTATATAGCATCATTTCAACCAGCATTGTACTAGTGCAAGGCCTTGACTAACAGCCCCATCTCTTCAACGAGACAATGGGCTTCAATGCTGGCGAGACACATGACATATAGACACCTTCGTCATTGTCACTCCAAGGTACATACTCCACCCGGGTGTTCCCAAAGTATGACCTTCCTCGACTATTCTTCTCTTGGGTAGCTAGCCCTCAAAGAATATCGGTCCCCGACTACTCTTATCTTGAATGCCCTATCACATTCTCAAAGAGTATCAAATGCCAAATGATTACCCAATCCTCCATTCTGTATTCCCAAGACCAGAATGATGTGTCTATCTCTCCCTCCCACGGAGGACCTATTCCACAAGGGAATGTACTCATTCTTATACAAAGAATGTACCTAAGTTCATTCTTAGGAACCACCAAGTTTCTTCCAAGTAAGAAACTTACCATCAGGTTCCCTCTTAACCAGGGACCTTCAACAGCAATGGTGAGACACCCAGCTGCTCATGAAGAATTCAGGTCCTCGATGTCATGGATTTCGATATTGAGGAATCTCCATCTTTTAGCTTCATAGGGCACAGATCATCCATCACTTTTCTCCTGAGTCAAGTCAGTTATCAGAAAGTGATTCATCAGACTACCTTATCTGGTCCACTTGTTATGCCATGCTGCTTTCCTTAGAATCATCTCAAGGATCATACATCCTTTCTTATGATTAACAGCCCTGCACAAGTTCATCCAGATAAGCATATACATATGAACTTTTAGAACAAAAGTTACCTTAGTGATGATCTTTTACCATGACATCTTCTTATAGGCATTGACATCCTTTATACAGATTGACACATCTCCTGATGATATTTTTTTCCAGAGTCTTCTTCTTTACCAGACTTTCGTCAGAGTCTACATATCTTCCCAGGAAATCTCCTAGTCACATCTTCTTGGCCTCTGAATGGTACCTACCTCAAGACATGCTTGCATTTCATGATCTCTTCCTTTCTGCACAGTTTTCCATTCCCAGGAACTTTCAACAACCACCTCATGTACCATGAGGACATATTATTTTCATCTGTCCGTGTACTGAGAGATATCCTTTTATAGATCATGCTTCTCAATACAAAAGTTCATTACCTGCAACCATATGACATGACTTCATAGCATCAATGTTAGCATATAAGTCTGCATACCTCATACCTATTTTTCCCTAAGTCATCCTGTGGGGGTTTCTCTTGAACGAAGAGCTTCATTCCTTTGACCTACTTCATGAATATGTCATCACATCTCAAAGCTTTGTACCCATGATGACCCTTAATCTAATGACTGCTTTACTTGAGTAGGGAGGTTTTCCAGAAGTTGTTACACTGAGAGCTTCTTCCATGCTTCTTTCGAGATGCTTCTTAATGAACATTACTATTATATAAACAATCAGAGATCACTTAAAGAGAAAGATGATCTCAATCATAATAGAGATCTCTTGCTTCCTCCTTCTTAGATCCTTTAGTGTCAGGTTCTTCTCTTTCATACGTGACATGAGTTTCTTCCTTTTTCCTTTTGACATTTCCAGATTTAGGACAATCTCTTTTATAATGTCCAAGTTCATCACATCCAAAGCATTGCACGTTGTCCATATTTCTTCTTTTATTTTGAGGGCCAATTTTTCCGAATCTTCCATTCTTCCTGAATGAGGCTGCAAAGGCATGATTTTCTTCACTTGATTCTGTATCAGCTTTGGCCTTTAGTCTTGTTTCCTCTATTTTACATAGAGACCACAAATCATGGAATGGAGTGGCTTCTTTCTTCCCATATAGACTAGAAGTGAAGCTTCCCCATTCCTCCGGTAGAGCATTCAACAACACTGTTGTCATCTCAGTGTCAGACATCACTTCTCCTAGTTCTTGTAGTTGATCTCTTATTTCAGAAGTCCTCATAAAGTATGGGGTGATTCCTGCTTCCTTTGATAATTTCATTTTGTAGAGTTCTTGTCTTAGAGAGATTGCTTCTCCAGCAGTACTCACAAAGAATAGCTCCACCAGTTTCTCATATATTTGTTTTGTAGTTTTTAGTTTTGATACATAGGGAATCAGAGAGTCTTTGATGGATTCTATGAGAATCCTTTGGGCTCTAATTTCTCCCTTCATGTACTTGGCATGGGCTGAAGTATCTTCTTTTGGAGGTTGAATAGTAGATCCTTCGATATAGTCCATTACTTCGTCTTCAATTAAATTCAAGTCTATTCTCTTCTTCCATGCACTGAAGTTTGATGATCCAACCAGCTTGTTGCTTTCTTTACAAAAAGGCATCTCGATAGATAGGGTCATGAATACTTACTTGAGTGGTCTTGCTTGCAGCTCTCTTTGTGTTAATGAAGTCAAGAGTTTCTTTTCTTCAAAGTTGTTGTTCTTGAACCCTTGACTAAAATGAATATCTTCGGAACTTGTGATTCTCCTTTAAACAATGTTTTCAGTGCAAGGATTAATGAGTTAATCTTTTCATATAAGCTAGTTGGATAGTCTTCCTTGTAGACTGGTTTGTCTTTTCAATCCAGAATTTGATCCTTGCTTCTTTAAGTGACTTTGTTGACAAGCAGCCCTTATGTTCAACACCTTAGCTCTGATATCATGTTGAGAATTTGTAGGGCTTGTGATTAATACAAAAATTCTCTTCTTGATAACTACTTGTGAGCTTACTTATGTATTCTTCTTTAACTTAGTTACTCCATCATCAAGTCAGTTATCAAAGTGCTTAGTCAAAATGTTGAAACAGAATTATTTACACTTGTAACTGAATATCTTATAATGTAGTTAGGAAGGTAAATCTTTGATTTACCTTCCTCACTTTCAACCACTTTAAGATAAACATTTACCTTCCTCACTTTCAACCACTTTAAGATAAACCTGTCTTATTGCAATCACTATCTTGACGTTGGCAAATTCCTTCAACAAATATATCTGCACTATATCCTTCTGCACCTATCCACAATCCAGCTACTGTAGTCTATACTATGTACCTTCCGCAATCTTATACTCATGTACCTTCCACATATTATACTCATGTACCTTCCGCAAATTATACTTATGCTTCTTCCGCAGTTTATACCCTTCAATCTGTATCAAACTTCTATCCGCACCTTATAACCTCTATGATAACTCAGACAGATCCGCAATTTCTGTTCTTCTTCAAAAGTTGTCTACCTTTTAATATCCGCACCAATTCAGAGATTGATCTGCAGACTTTACCGCAAACTTGACCGCAATTGATCTCCTCCAAATGAGCCGCAGTGTGGACACATATATAGGAGACTTGAACAGCTTTTAGGCTGACCATTCAGATTGATACTTATGCCGACTTTATAACCTTAACTTAGGCCGACTTGTAGTTTGTTTCTTTGGCATATTAATATTTACATATATTCCAAGATTGAGGAAGGTTGTTTCTGCCATATTTGAGCTTGTCTTCCAACACCTTTTAGAGGGTTGTTTGAGAGTTACTTTACATGGTCTAGATCATTCATGACCTTGACACTTAATCCTATTTATACTTTAGAAGACAAGAACCTAATAGACATCAAGAAGAAGTCTATCTACATAAAATATTGCTAATGAAACCCATGACACAAAAATACATTTTTATTACCATTGTCTTCTTCTTTTCATAATTACATGGTTAGCATGAAGACCGACCTAGTTACATTTTACAACACTCCCTCTTAACTAGGGAGGTATTCATATAATCATTTTCAAACTTAAATAATCTCATAAGAAAAATCGGATTGGTAATCGCATCTATATAGCATCATTTCAACCAGCATTGTACTAGTGCAAGGCCTTGACTAACATCCCCATCTCTTCAACGAGACAATGGGCTTCAATGCTGGCGAGACACATGACTTATAGACACATTCATCATTGTCTCTCCAAGGTACATACTCCACCCGGGTGTTCCCAAAGTATGACCTTCCTAGACTATTCTTCTCTTGGGTAGCTAGCCCTCAAAGAATATCAATCCCCGACTACTCTTATCTTGAATGTCCTATCACATTCTCAAAGAGTATCGAATGCCAGATGATTACCCAATCCTCCATTCTGTCTTCCCAAAACCAGAATGATGTGTCTATCTCTCCCTCCCAGGGAGGACCTATTCCACAAGGGAATGTACTCATTCTTATACAAAGAATGTACCTAAGTTCATTCTTAGGAATTACCAAGTTTCTTCCAAGTAATAAACTTACCATTAGGCTCCCTCTTAACCAGGGACCTTCAACAGCAATGGTGAGACACCCAGCTACTCATGAAGAATTCCTGTCCTCGATGTCATGGATTTTGATATTGAGGAATCTCCATCTTTTAGCTTCATAGGGCACATATCATCCATCACTTTTCTCCTAAGTCAAGTCAGTTATCAGAAAGTGATTCATCAGACTTCCTTATCTGGTCCAATTGTTATGCCATGCTGCTTTCCTTAGAATCATCTCAAGGATCATACATCCTTTCTTATGATTAGCAACCCTACATAAGTTCATCCAGATAAGCATATACATATTAACTTTTAGAACAAAATTTACCTTAGTGATGATCTTTCACCATGACATCTTCTTATAGGCATCGACATCCTTTATACAGATTGACACATCTCCTGATGATATGTTTTTCCAAGGTCTTCTTCTTTACCAGACTTTTGTCAGAGTCTACATATCTTCCCAGGAAATCTCCTAGTCACATCTTCTTGGCCTCTGAATGGTACCTTTCTCAAGACATGCTTGCATTTCATGATCTCTTCCTTTCTGCACAATTTTCCATTCCCAGGAACTTTCAACAACCACCTCATGTACCATAAGGACATATTATTTTCATCTGTCCATGCACTGAGAGATATCCTTTTATAGTTCATGCTTCTCAATACAGAAGTTCATTACCTGCAACCATATGACATGACTTCACAGCATCAATGTTAGCATATAAGTCTGCATACCTCATACCTATTTTTCCTTGATTCATCCTGTAGGGGTTTCTCTTGAACGAAGAGCTTCATTCCTTTGACCTGCTTCATCAATATGTCATCACATCTCAAAGCTTTGTACCCATGATGACCCTTGATCTGTTGACTACTTTACTTGAGTAGGGAGGTTTTCCAAAAGTTGTTACACTGAGAGCTTCTTCCATGCTTCTTTCGAGATGCTTCTTAATGTACATTACTATTATATAAACAATCAAAGATCACTTAAAGAGAAAGATGATCTCAATCATAATAGAGATCTCTTGCTTCCTCCTCCTTAGATCTTTTAGTGTCAGGTTCTTCTCTTTCATACGTGACATGAGCTTCTTCCTTTTTCCTTTTGGCATTTCCAGATTTAGGACAATCTCTTTTATAATGTCCAAGTTCATCACATCCAAAGTATCGCACGTTGTCCATATTTCTTCTTTTATTTTGAGGGCCAAATTTTCCGAATCTTCCATTCTTCCTGTATGAGGCTGCAAAGGCATGATTTTCTTTACTTGATTTTGTATCAGCTTTGGCCTTTAGTCTTGTTTCCTCTATTTTACATAGAGACCACAAATCATGGAATGGAGTGGCTTCTTTCTTCCCATATAGACTAGAAGTGAAGCTTCCCCATTCCTCCAGTAGAGCATTCAACACCACTGTTGTCATCTCAGTGTCAGACATCACTTCTCCTAGTTCTTGTACTTGATCTCTTATTTCAAAAATCCTCATAAAGTATGGGGTGATTCCTGCTTCCTTTGATAATTTCATTTTGTAGAGTTCTTGTCTTAGAGAGATTGCTTCTCCAGCAGTACTCACAGAGAATAGCTCCACCAGTTTCTCATATATTTGTTTTGCAGTTTTTAGTTTTGATACATAGGGAATCAGAGAGTCTTTGATGGATTCTATGAGAATCCTTTGGGCTCTAATTTCTCCCTTCATGTACTTGGCATGGGCTGAAGTATCTTCTTTTGGAGGTTGAATAGTAGATCCTTCGATAGAGTCCATTACTTTGTCTTCAATTAAATTCAAGTTTGTTCTCTTCTTCCATGCACTGAATTTTGATGATCCAACCATCTTGTTGCTTTCTTTACAAAAAGGCATCTTGATAGATAGGGTCATGAATACTTACTTGAGTGGTCTTGCTTGCAGCTCTCTTTATGTTGATGAAGTCAAGAGTTCCTTTTCTTCAAAGTTGTTCTTGAATCCTTGACTAAAATGACTATCTTCAGAACTTGCGATTCTCATTCAAACAATGTTTTGAGTGCAAGGATTAATGAGTTAATATTTTCATATAAGCTAGTTAGATAGTCTTCCTTGTAGACTGGTTTGTCTTTTCAATACAGAATTTGATCCTTGCTTCTTTGAGTGACTTTGTTGACAAGCAGCCCTTATGTTCAACACCTTAGCTCTGATACCATGTTGAGAATTTGTAGGGCTTGTGATTAATACAAAAATTCTCTTCTTGATAACTACTTGTGAACTTGCTTATGTATTCTTCTTTAACTTAGTTACTCCATCATCAAGTCAGTTAGTACTTACTCAAAATGTTGAAACAGAATTATTTACACTTGTAACTGAATATCTTATAATGTAGTTAGGAAGGTAAATCTCTGATTTACATTCCTCAGTTTCAACCACTTTAGATCAGCCTGTCTTATTACAATCACTGTCTTGATGTTGGAAAATTCCTTCAATAAATATATTTGCATTGTATCCTTCTGCACCTATCCGCAATCTAGCTCCTATAGTCTATACTCTGTACCTTCCGCAATCTTATACTCCTGTACCTTCCGCAAATTATACTTATGCTTCTTCCGCATTTTATACCCTTCAATCTGTATCAAACTTCTATCCGCACCTTATAACCTCTATGATGCCTCAGACAGATCCGCAATTTCTGTTCTTCTTCAAGCGTTGTCTACCTTTTAATATCTGCACTAATTCAGAGCTTGATCCGCAGACTTTACCAGAGACTTTACCGCAATTGATCTCCTCCAAATGAGCCGCAGTGTGGACACATATATAGGAGACTTGAACAGCTTTTAGGCTGACCATTCAGATTGATAATTAGGCCGACTTTATAACCTTAACTTAGGCCAACTTGTAGTTTGTTTCTTTGGCATATTAATATTGCATATATTCCAAGATTGATGAAGGTTGTTTCTGCCATATTTGAGCTTGTCTTCCAACACCTTTTGGAGGGTTGCTTGAGAGTTACTTTAAATGGTCTGGATCCTTCATGACTTTGACACTTAATCCTATTTATACTTTAGAAGACAAGAACCTAATAGACATCAAGAAGAAGTCTATCTACATAAAATATTGCTCATGAAACCCATGAGACAAAAATACATTTTTATTACCATTGTCTTCATCTTTTCATAATTACATAGTTAGCATGAAGACCAACCTAGTTACATTTTACAACAGAGAGGCACAGATAAACACATCATTCTTATCTTCACGTCATGAAGAAAGAATGGAGGATTGGGTAACCATTTGAGACCAATACCGATACTCTGAGGATGAGGTAGGGCATCCAATAGGTAAGAGTAGTTGAAGAGGAGATTCATTGAGGATGTGTAAATCCAAGAAGGGAATGGTCCTAAAAGGACAAACCTTTTGAAAATCTGGATGGGGTATGTGCCTTGAGAGACAATGATGAAGGTATTTATAAATCATTGTCTCCCCTGCATTGTCCTCTAATTCAGTGGAGAGATAGAGTTGTTAGTCAAGGCCTTGTTTTATGACAATATTGGTTGATATGATGAGATACACGGATATAAGCTGAAAAGATAGCTTATAAGATAGCTTACCAATCCGACTCTTCTTATGAGAATTCTTCAGTGTGAGAATGTCCATATCACATTAATGTATTATGAATACTGCTTGTTACTCACCACCTATGGGTAGTATGCATAGGAGAAAAAAATTCTCTTAGATAGTCCTCAGGGAGCAGCCCCTTGCAGCCTCCAGATAGCTCGATATGCCATTTTCTCCGCCACCCGAGCCAACCATGTGGTCCTTCGCCCATCTGTTATGAATGTATGTTTGAAGGTGGGCCTCCCGACCCCAAAGGTATGATTTTGCATTGGTTTAGTTGAGTAATTTTGTTTACTTTTCATGGACACTTTTGGGCATGGATTGGTGAGGGGATTCGGCGGAAAGAGTAGGCTAGGTCTGTGCTCTTGTCTCTTCTGCTCGATTTGGTATTTTAGCCTTGTATCCTAGTCCGTGGGATCTCCTTTACTGGCCACTAGCTTTAGCATTGGCACTACATGAGAAATCTCAATTTTGGTTGCGTGGTGTGGTCTCGCTTCCCGACACCATATACATCACCCCTTTCTGCTCATTTTGACCCCATTCATCTCCTGTTCGGGTTTACATGTGCCCACTGGGTCCACATAGGGTTAGCCTCCCCTTCCTCTTGCCCACACCCTAGGTCGGGCCTGGAATAATGCCTCGGAGGTTGATGCAGCTAAAAAGAAAAGAAAAAGCATAATTTGGCCACTCTCAACAAGAAAATGTACCACAAAATGCAAAAGATGCCTGAGACATACAAATTTAGCATGTGGGAAAAAGCCAAACATGAGCTCTACCCCTCATATATGGCCATCACCCTGGTTCCTATGGGCCCTAGATGAGCCCCCTCCACAATAAGGAACCCATGATTGTCCCAACCCCTAGTGGGCAATGAAATTTCCACCTTAAAAGGGGGTACCTACTACTATATACCACACATCATGCTCTCATCCCCTAGAGCCCCAAGCAGTTACGAAGAAAAATCAATAAAAGGCAAAAGGCATATGAAGAAGAGTGGAAAAACAAAGGTCAGGGTAACCTATGTACCACGATTGCTCCCTCCCACATTCATATACCCAAGTGTGGGCCTCACTCATTATATCTACCCTTTGTCCCATCACATGTGGCATGGATCATTCCCTTCACCCCCACTTGCAACCTTCCACTTGAGGGATGTACCATGGACATGTCACCCCCTTCGAAGGCTGAAACCACCTGATAGGGTCCTTGGCTAACCCCCTTATTGAGCTTGGAGACACTTGTACATGCCAGAGCCCACTATGGAAGGGCATGCCACCATGAAGTGCCTCATTGATTCCATGATTTGTAAACTCTTTTACTTGATTACTCTAATGATTTCTTGTATTGGAGGGCAAGGGGACGCATTGGATCTTATGCAGGATTGCAGGTGGGTTTTCATTTGGGGCTCGGTCTCCTTATACAAGGTCCTAGCCCTCCAGAGGGCCACATGGGCATTTGTAAGGTGAGCATTGAGAACCATGGGCCTCCACCATAGCAGGGATTACTTCATGGATCCCCAGCACCGATCATTGATTTCTCGTGTTCCACTTTCGGATAAGGATGATGCACCTGGTTAACTATGCTCAGTCGGCTCCATATTTGCACCATACATTTGGCAGATGTTCTAGGGTCCATAGGATGTCTCCCGTTGCAGAGGGAGGTCTTATGTTGTCATCTTAGCCCTTACAGATGGTTTACAGGCATTTTCGATCCACTTGGAGACCCATGAGGATGTCCTTGTGGCCCCACACCCACTTGGGAGCACCACATATTCTTGCTTGGAAAACAAGGGGCCAACCCCTTGTCCACCATGTTTGGAGTCCATTCTCTGATCATGGCACACTTTGGACTTCATTTGGCCTTCTCAGTGGCCCAATGACTCATTATGTTGACCATTCTGCCCTCTTGAGAGGCTTATCTTTATGTGATTAAGCTATTTGGTGGGCTTGTCACCAAAAGTATTGTTATTATGCACATTATTTTATTTCAGGGGCATTATTAGTCCAAATTAGGCCATTTGAATTCATTAGTGATAGTATAAATAGAAGTGAGGTGATTCATTTTCATCATTATTACCCACCATTTTGTGGGTGATATCCCTAGGAGAAAATTTTCTCCAAGATGGTCATTAGCCGACAGCCAGTAGCCCCTTGCAGCCACCAACTAACTCGTTGTGCTCGTTGTGCCATTTCTCCGCCACCTGAGCCAGCCATGTGGTCCCTCACCCATCTATCATAATCATATGTTTGAAGGTGGGCCTCCTGAACCTAAAGGTATACATTGTCATTTGGTAATTGAGTATTGTAGTTGGCTTATCGTGGACACTTCTGGGCATGAATTAATGGGGGGATTCGATGGAAAGAGTGGGATAGGTCTGTGCTTTTGTCCCCTAGACCTCGTTTGGATGTTGCACTTAGATCCTAATCTCGTGGGATCCCTTTTATTGACCTTTGGGCTTTAGGGGTGGTACTACATGGGAAACCCTAATTTTGGTTGTGTGGTCCCGCTCCTTCATCCACATATATCAACCCCTTTCCGTTCAATACAACCCCATTCATCATTTCTCTCACCTGGGTCCACATAGGGTTAGCCTCCCCTTCCCCTTGCCCACACCTTGGGTCGGGCCTGAAATGATGCCCTGGAGGTTGATGCAGCTGAAAAGAAAAGTAAAAGCATAATTGGCCACATTCAATAGGAAAATATACCACAAAATGCAAAATATGGTCGGGACAAACACATTTAGCACGTGGACAAAAGCCAAATGCATGAGCTCTACCCCATACCCATGGCCACCACCCTTGTTCCTATAGGCCCTAGATGAGCATCTTCCATCTCAGGAACCCATGATTGTCCCAACCCCTGGTGGGCAATGAACCGCCCTACTTTAAAGGGGGATTCCACTGCTATACCTTACACATCATGCTCTTATCCTTAAGCCTCGAGCAGTTAATCAAACAAAAAATCATAAAAGGCAAAACGCATATAAAGAAGGGTGGAAAAATCAAGGTCAGGGTATCTCATGTACCACGATTGCTCCCTCCTATACATTATATACCCAAGTGTGGGCTTCCCTCTATTAGCTACCCTTGTACCCCGACATGTGGCCTAGGATTGCCCCTTTCATTCCATATTCCATTCATCTCTTTGTCACATGCCAGCACAATTTGAAGGATGTACCTTGGACATACCGTCACAATTAAACGTAGAAACCACCTAATAGGGTGCTTGGTTAACCCCCCTTGGATCTTGGAGACATTAGCACATGCCAAAGCCCACTATGGAAGGGCATGCCACTATGAAGTGACCACCTATTGTCCATGGTTTGTAATCTCTTTAACACGATTTCCTTAAATGACTTGTTGTATTGGAAGGCTAGGGGACTTATTGGATCTTATGCAGGATTGCAAATGGTCTCCATTTTGGGTTTGGTCTTCCTATACGAGGTCCTAACCCTCTAGAGGGCTACATTGGCACATGTAGGGTGTGTAGAGAGCCATGGGCCTCCATAGCAGTAGACAGCACTCCATGGATCCCCATAGATGTTCAGATATTGCTCAAGATTCACCTATTGGACAAGGAAGATGCACCTGGTTCACCATGCCCAGTCGGCCCCACAGTTGTACCATGCACATAGCAGATGACCCAAGACTTGTATGCTGATGTGGCATCGCTTACACCATCATCTGAGCCATTATAGATGGTCTATAGGCATCTTCGATGTACTTGGATACCCATGAGTTTACTTGTGTGCACCCACACCCATTGGGAGCACCACCGGTTTATTACTTGGAGAATAAGGAGCCAGCCCCTTGTCCACTACTTTTGGGAGTCCTATTCATCAATATGGCACTTATGGACTTCATCGGGCTTCTTAGAAGGCCCAACAACATGAATTATTAATTATTCGACCTCTTGAGAGGTTTCTTCTTTTGTTTATGAGCTAGTTTGGTGGGCTAGTCACCGAAAGTTAGTTATTTTGCACATTATTTTATTATAGGGGATAATGTAGGTCTAATTAGCTAAATAGAACTCATTAGAAGTGTATAAATACAAGTGATGTGAATTCAACTTAGCATCATCACTTGGATTTGACTTGTATCTCTTTAGAGAACTTCTCTATCCTTCTTGGAGGATGAATTTTTGGAGCATGGAGTGAATTTTGATGTTTGGATCATTTTCTCGTCTTGGAGATTCTTAATTGGCAAAGTTTTGATGGTTAGATATACTCTTAATACATGTAAGTGCAATTTAATGCTATTTTTTCTTTCTTTTTTGTCACATACATCGTTGCTAGGATTTTGCTATACTAGCACTAATTAACTGCATCGATTTATGCGAAGTTGTGGGAATTTTGTTTCTAGATAGTGATGCTTCATGTATGGGCCATGTATTATGAGTGAATGTTCCTAGAGATGCTTCATCATTGAAATTCATCTTGATAAGCCATTTATTTTGCAAAACGAAGTATAAAGCTCTTGAAGTTGCTTTCGCTACTGCCCTAATTCTAAGCGAAGCTGTCTTTCAGGCCTCCTTCACATAGAAAATCCAAAGTCCATAGTCATAATTCTACTTGACTCCAATCTCCCCAAAAGGATTAGGCACTGGTTCTCCATACGTGATCACCTCAAAGCTTATTTCTTTCACCTTCCCTTCTTTTCTAGGCCTAGCCTACATAGGTCACCTCGGGCATCAATCATCTCACAATATTGCCATCCAAACACTTCAATTTTTGGTCCACAATTGCGCTGGTGTGTCCTCAATAATCCCTCCAACTTTCATGAGATTACGACGGTGGGATCTTGAGATATCGCAAGCCCTAGCTTGAAGACCAATTCTTGCCCCTAGTTTCCTTAGGCTAGAAACCTCACTAGGATCATTGCATTGACTTTCAATGAAAATTCCTTCCTTGATCCCCTTCTCCTCCCTGATTAGGTCAAGTATATCATTGGTTGCTAAACCCTACCCCCTTGACCTAACCCCGGGTCCACTTGGTCCCGTGTGGTCCTTGTTGAGAAATTAGGGCATTTAATTCAATTTCTCTTCTTGATAATTACTTGTGAACTTATTATGCTTCTCTTACTTAGATCATATCTTTGTTAACTTATTATGTCTTTCATCAAGCCAATTATCAAAACACAAGAGACACAAAATTTAGGCTCTTCAAGCGAGGGCCAAAACCTCTCCTTCTTGGAGAGGAAAACCTGATAACAATTCTTCTTATAGATCTTCAATTGAAAAATACCATTACCATGACCTAGACCCTTGACTTCAGTATGCCTCCCAAGACCTTGTCACTACTTCACTAGGTTTCTTGTGTCGATCTTCTTTTCTGCACTGCTTTGCATTAGGACTAGGAAAGCTTGGTTCCTAGTGATCTCCCTTTCTACTCTTTCTTGAACTGTCCTCGGCTTCCTAGAGATCCCTTTTTCGGGCCACACTTGATACACAATGTCAAGGACTCTTTCTTGTTGTAGATACCTTTCTTCTCACATCTCTTCCTCAAGTATCTTGCTCTTCTTAGCCTCCAATAGACTCCTTTTCTTTCGTCCCAAGAGTCTCCTCTTCTCGGTCTCCTCTTTGAGACCATAGACTTTTCCTCGATGAGAATTTCTGAAATAAAAGACTCAAACGATTTCAGATTTTACAATAGAAGAAGAGAAGCTAAGATTCTTCTATGCCCATGGCGAAAGGAGAGAGAGCTATCTTCCTCATTTGAAATTCAGAGCCCAAAGGTCCTGCAACAACTTGTTAGTAATTTCTTGAAAGTGAATCCCACAAGTTGCTACAAGAAAACAAGTTAGAGAAAGAGAGCTACAAAACCAACCAAATATTAAACAAATAAAATTACAAAATATTGCACAACAATTTACAAAGGGCTAAGCCAAAGAGTTTGAATAAACTCTCATCTTTTCTTAGTCATCTTCAAGCCCTTAGATAGCAAATGAAAGCAATGAAGTACAATGTTTTAAAAGATATTTAAATTTATAAGTATTCGGCTTGTGTACAAGCTATGTCCCAAAACACCTGCAAAACCACTTTGTAAGATGAGACCAAGGTCACAGGGAAGCTTCTCCCGCCCCCCCCCCCGATCTCGCTCCCAAAACGCGCTCCGTTCGAGAGCTCTTTGGGAGCGCTCGGGAGCACGTTTCCGAACCTGAAAAAACACTCCCTGTTTTTTCGGGAGTGTTTCAAGGAGCGCTCGGGAGCGAACACTCCCTGAGCGCTTCCCCCATTAAAAAAACGATTCGGGAGCGTTTTTTTAATGCGGGGAGTGGTCGGGGAGCGTTCGCTCCCGAACGCTCCCCGGCGCGTAAAAAAAAAATGGACGTCAAATTCCGATTTTTTTTGGGAGGGAGGGAGGGGGGTTGGATAAATAAAAGCCCACCCTCCTCATTTGGTTTTCATTGTTTTAGTTTGAGAGTGAGAGCAAGAGGTTGAGAGTTGGAGAGCAAGAGACCTTGAGAGTTTGGAGAGCGGAAGTGCCAAGGAGAGAGCAAGGAGCAAGCTGTAAGAGAGCAAAAGGAGGATTGCAAGAAAGACGTAGGACTTCTAATCTAGTTTTTTATTTTCTAGGAATCATTTTTAAGTTGTTCAAAAATGAAAACTTGATTTTTTTTCTCAATGTTGCATTTTAGTGTGTTGAAAAGTGAAAAATTGAATTTTTTTTCCCTATGTTGCATTTCCTATTCTGATTTGGCATTCCTCCATTTTTTTTTTGCAGGCTAGAAACTTGAAACTTGAAACTTGAAACATCATGGCTATATGGCTAGGGATTTTCTTCATGTTGGTTCCTTTCTTTGTAATAATGGTGTTGGAGAGTAGAAGAAAGAGGCCCATTAAAGAAGAGGAGGATGAAGAAGTGGGTTATAGTGGATTTGATGAAAATCCTGAAGAGGAGGAGGAGTATGCTGAGGAGGAAGGGGAGAGTGGAGAACATGAGACCACAGAGACCCCATCTAGACAAGACCAAAGTCAAACACCTTTGTGGAAATATGTTCAGAGGCAGGAAGGAGGGAAAGGTGGTGGAACCACTAAATTTCTTTGCCCCCATTGCAATAAAGAATACACAGGTTCATACACCCGTGCCAGAAGGCACCTTTGTGGGAAAATGCCAGGGGATGGAGAGAAAAATCTAGGAATCAAAATTTGTGTAAGTGTGCCAGCAACAGAGAGAGAAATATAGAAAGGAAGAGGAGGCTGCCCTACAGAGATCTAAAAGATCTAGGGGTTTCATTGATTCTTATACACCATTAGGTCCATCACATCATGGACAAAGAAGTCCATCAGCTTCCACCCATGGCAGTGGATATGGAGGCACACCTAGACCAAACATATCCTTAAGGCGTAGAACCATATCCAATTTCCTTGACGAAGGGTGTAGGAATGATATGGATTCAAAAAAATTTCGATTTCTATATGCATGTGGGGTGCCATTGAATGTTCTTCGCTCACCTTATTGGCATGAAATGGTTTCTGCCATTAATGTGTTGGCTGTGGAGCCTGATTTTCTTCCTGATTCAGAGATCCTTGTTCTAGCTGGATGTATACCCCAGGAAAATTGTACACCCTTGCACGCGGGGAGGTGCGGGGGGGACTTGTCCCCCCCGCGGGGTCCGGGGGGGCTAACCCCCCCAACTAAAGGAGTAAAGGGGGCCGGCGGTCCCCAAAACGGGGATTCAGGCGGCGCCGGCCAAATAGATGTAAAATTGCCTTGTAAAAAGTATAAGTAATTTCTAGTCAATCGGGCCGTTCATTAGGCGGATGATCTGACGGTAGAAGTTATGTTTAGTTTAGGGTTTTTTGCCCTAGAAGGCAACCCCTCGCTTTTATGAGGGTATTGTATTGCGGCTGCGCATTGTATGTGTGTATTCTTTGAGCGGGAAACAGATAGGGAGACTGTGAGAGAGAGAACAAAGAATATTACAGCGGATCTGCTGTACGTTTTGTCTCTTCATTTTGCTAGATAATAGAAAGGAAGGACTGGTTGTTCGAGGTGGACGTAGCCCAAACTGGGTGAACCACGTATATCTGTGTCTCTCTGGTTTTAAGTGTTTTGTGTGCTTATATTTTCCGCATATTTTATGTGTTGCATTACTCTGTAATATTTAATTTTCTAACATAACGATGCCCCCAAAGGATACAGGGGCCCTAGGTATGATAAGGCCAAAACTGTGGGACTTGATCATGAAAAAGCTAAAATAAACAATTCTTTGGCTAGAATGAAAAATTCTTGGAATGAGCATGGGGTGTCCATTGTATCTGATGGATGGACCAATGTAAAAGGAAAGCCATTGATAAGTGTTCTTGTTGTGTTTGTTGGTGCAATCTTCCTTTCAACATATGATTACTCAAAAAAGTTCAAGACCGGAATCAACATTGCAAAACCATTACTTGAAACAATTGAACATATTGGACCATACAATGTCATCCAAGTCATCACTGATAATGTTGCTAATTGTAAGACAAATAGGGGCTCCCTCTTAACCAGGGGCTCCGCATATGATTATTCAAACAAATTCAAGACCAGCATTAACATTGCACAACCATTACTTGAAATAATTGAAAATACTGGGCCATGCAATGTCATCCAAGTCATCACTGATAATGCTGCTAACTGTAAGGCAGCAGGAGCAATTATTGAGGATAAATACCCCAACATATTTTGGTCTAGGTGTTTGGTTCACACAATGAACCTTTCGATGCATGATATCATTAAAAACAAACAACCTCAATTCAAATGGCTTGGTGATTTGTACAAGAGAGGTAAAAAAATGATAAGATTTATTACAAATCATAGCAATACCCATGGGCTTTTCCATACTCACTCCAAATTGGAGTTGTTGAATATAGCAAAGACTAGATTTGCTAGCTATTACCTCACCTTCAGGCGCCTTTTGAAGGTAAGAGAGTCATTAGCAACAATGGTATCAAGGCCACACTGGCAGGTATTAAAGGACAGGGCAGCGACAATAGTTGACAGGCAAGGTTTTGAACATGTGGAGGAGACCGCCCTTGACCCTTTGTTTTGGGCACGTGTGAGGAAAATTTTGAATTTCACCAAGCCCATTTATCACATGATTCATTTTTCAGATACAGATAAACCAATGATTGGGGAGGTTTATGAGCAGATGGATAGCATATTGGGCCAAATAAAAGATGTTGTTAAGGATAATGATCCCAATTTGTATGCAAGGAATCATGACTGCGTGTGTGCACGGTGAAATAAACTCAATGTTCCACTACATGCCTTGGCATATATCCTTATGCCAAAATACTACTCTCCATCTTGGTTGGGCCAGCCTGCACCTGGAGGTGGGGTTAGGATCAAACCTCACACAGATCCATAGGTACAAGAGGGGTACATAAAGGCATTAGACAAGTTGGTCCCCGACAGGGAGGAGTGTGCTAGATTGCGCCTTGAATTAGGCAGATACTTCAGTTGCACTGTTAACTTTGGTTCTTTCCATGCAATGGAAGAAAGAGACAGATTTGATGCTCTCACATGGTGGGAAGCATATGGCGGCATGGGACTTTTGCCAAAGTTGGCAAAAAAGTTCTCTCACAAGTTGTGAATACTTCTTCTGCGGAAAGGTGTTGGAGCACCTACAGCTTCATACATAATGTGAGAAGAAACAGGCTGAATGAAAACTGAGTTGAAAGCTTGATTTATGCGCATTACAACTTGACGTTGTTGAGTCATTACTGTGATCGAGCATATGAGGATCAATCATATAAAGTCTGGGACAACAACCCAGAGGATGATAATTTGGAGGACGACACTGTACATATGGAAGAATTGGAAGCAGAACTTTTGAGGGATGATGATGAAGCATCAGCAGCGATGCCACCGCCACACACAGGGCTAGTCCCACCATCCAATAGCAGTGCAGGGGCCAGTGCCAGTGCTCGATATCCAACTATTGTTCCTTTGCAGATTCAACCTCCACCTACATCCTCACGTTGCCCTCCGCCTTCTAGTCATGGTCGTGGACATGGTACTCCTGAGAGTACTAGAAGACCACCATTGCCTCATGGTTCTCACAAATTAGACATTTCTCATGGGTGTGGCAAGGGGCCAACCAATAGATAAAATAGATTTGTTGTTTACTAGTCTTTTCTATTTTCTAGTAGTTTTTATCTTTTATAACTGTTGAACAGTTGAAACTTGATTCTTTCATATTTAATGACAATTTAAGTTTGAAGTTTGAATTTGAAAGGTGAAACTTTTAAGTTGGCATTTATAAGTTTATAAGTCATTATGAATTATGAATATGATGATTCATGAAAGTTATATGGTGATCAATGAAGCAATGATGATAAATGTTATATATCAATGATGATAAATGTTATATATTGAATTTTGAAATCAATGAATCAATGGTGATAAATGATATAAATCGATAATGATAAATGTTATATATTGAAATTTGAAATCAATGAATCAATGATGATAAATGTTATATATTGAATTTTGAAATCAATGAATCAATGATGATAAATGATATATATCAATGATGATAAATGTTATATATTGAAATTTGAAAACAATGATGATAAATGTTATATATTGAATTTTGAAAGCTTGAAACCTTCAGATTGATGATTCACGAGACTCAAGAGTCAATATGTTGTATGTTTCCAACTTGTGGCCGTGGTTGATGAAGATTATAACTTCTAGATGATTGATGTTATATGATTCAATCTATGTTTTTATGTTTTTTATGTCTAATTCATCATTCTACATGCCTTTGTTGACATAAATGCATCAAAATATAAAAAATATAAAAATATATATATCTTTAAAAAAAACGCTCCCCGAAACGCTCCGAACCGGGAGCTTTTGAAAATGGCGCTCTCGCTCTCGCTCCCAAGCAACCATGCATGAGACTATGAAGGATCAAAGAACAAATGAGAGCTCCTTTGAGAATGTATCAAGAGTGGGTTGGTCTCTCCAGAAACTTCCCCCAACACTTGCTTCTTTGATCCCAACAAGATGTTCCCTCTACAAAACTTCAATCAAGAATTAGTTCCATATAGATTTAGCAATAAAAAATGATAAGAAACTCTACAGATTTATTTGAAACCAACTAGAGTATTTTAGACCTAGAGCATACTTCTAAATCAAATGTCAATGTAAGATAGCTCTACATTAAAAAATCTACAAAAGCATATGGAAATAAACTAGATCAAAGAATGAGTAAAAGGAATTATCCCAATGATCAACAATTCATCACTCCAAAAGGAGGAACACCTCATGAATGAAACCCCAAAGTCTTTATTGGTATTTCTGAAAGTGTACAAGGCAGCAGCGTTTCCGCAAGCACAATAGCTAATAACAATATTACAAATAAGAGCCCAAGACTCACTTATATAAGTGAATGGGAGTAAACCCCAATGAAGAACCAAATGCAAAGTGGTGAGAGGGAGGAGATCACAAGGCAAATTCAAATCTGATAAGTGGAGCTCCAATGCCAAGTGTACATCATTTTCTTCTTCCCTTATGTGCCAAATTTGAATTATGATGGAATGACAAGTGTATATGGGTGGTCACCCATGTTGTTAGGATATTCCAACACATAGGAAATAGTTAAGAATAACTTAGTCTAGTGTAGAGTTAGGTAAAGTGTGTTTCTTTACCATGTACATTTGTAACTTATAATCCGACGGTCACGATTTGTAGTGATCTAACGGTTATCTCTCACCTCGGTATTAACGACACTTGATCCGTGGCTTAACACCCGATTGGTCCATGATCTCTATTTAAAGAGCATGGAGGGTCATTTGTCCGGTAACCATTTATGAGAGAAACATATGTAACTTTTCTTTTTATATTAATAAATTGCCTGAAGTGGTCGCGTTGGCTCAAGTCGTGGATTGTTTCCCTCTTTGAGGGTTTTAACCACGTGATTATACCGGTGTACCGATTTGTGATCTGTTTGTGAGTGGTGACCTTTGATTCTTGATTTAAGGAACTTACCCTGTAAATTCCTACATGGTATCAGAGCTATTTTGAGGGCCGCGTCCGTTGTTGATCAAAATTTGAAGCCGGTTTGACTGCATGCGAATGTCGTTTTGTAGATCTACTATTTCTGAACATTTTTGGGCTTAGAGAACTGCTCGGTTATGCATTAAATGTATCTTCTTCTTCTCCTTCTCATGAGTGGCTCATTGATTCTGGAGCTTCTTACCACATGGCCAAAAATAAAGCCATGTTTTTTTCTTTAAATGATTGTAACACCAAACATATTTATGTTGGTGATGATAGATCTCTTAATGTTGTAAGATCTAGAACCATTCATCTAGATAATGGTCAGTTTAATGATGTACTATGTGTTCCTACCTTGTCATGCAACCTTCTATCTGTTTATCAGATAACTCATTCGGGTGAAGGGAAAATAGTAGAATTCTCACCTCATGATGTTGTAATCAAGGACCTCAAAGATCCTAGACATATTTTAGCTACTAGCATTGCTGATGATTCCACAAGGTTGTATAAGTTTGACAACTTTGGGTCATCATGTCTTCCCTCTGTTTTTGTTGCTCATAATGATGAAGTGAGCAAACTTTGGCATGAGTGATTTGGTCACTTAAACTATCGCTCTCTTCAAACTCTATGTAAGGAAAATATGGTGACAGGCCTTCCTATGGTATCTTGCCGAGATGGTGTTTGCTCTGGATGTGTACTCGGAAAACATCATCGAGATAGTTTTGACAAACGTGCCTCTTCGCACGCTTCAGCCCCTTTGCAGCTTGTGCACAGTGATTTATGTGGTCCAATTCCTGTTGTTTCTTTCTTTGGTTGCAAGTACTTCTTAACTTTCATTGACGATTTTTCCAAATGCACTTGGGTATACTTCTTAAAACTCAAGAGTGAAGTTTTTAACATGTTCTTGGCCTTTAAGGCCTTTGTTGAGAAACAATCTGGACATCAAATTCTTAAGTTAAGATCAGACAATGGAGGAGAATATGTTAACAACAAATTTATCAACTTCTGCACTGAACATGGCATTCAATTGCAACATACCGTTCCATATACTCCACAACAAAATGGTGTAGTTGAAAGGAAGAATCGCACCTTAAAAGAAATGGCTAATTGTATGCTTCAATCTAAAGGACTTGGTCTCAATTTTTGGGCAGAAGCCATTAACTATACAAATTACATAGTAAATCGCACTCCTACTAAGGTTTTAAAAAATATAACTCTAGAAAAAGCTTGGAGCTCAATCAAACCAGATGTAAGTCACTTTCGTGTTTTTGGAAGTGATGCTTGGGCCCATATTCCAGATGCGAAACATAAAGCCTTAGAAACTAAAACTGAAAAATGCATTTTTGTTGGATATTTTGAAGATGTCAAAGGATATAGACTTCTTCAACCAAAATCCAAAAAATATAATCATTAGAAGAGATGTAAAGTTTGATGAAAATATATCGGCCTGCGAGCCTAGTTCGGTGGGTGTGCCACCTTTGGCCCGCGAGCCTGATTCGGCATATGTGCCACCTCTCTCTCTCTCTTCTATTTTTAATAGCATTCCTTCTAGTTCAAATGATGACAGCAAGGATGACAATCCTCCTCCACCTCTTGAAATTGTTCCTTATACTCCACCGCTTCCAAGATGGGTTCGCTCTACTCGGGATGTAGCAGGTTCTCTTGCAAGTGACCCTGCCGATCGACGACGTACACGTTCTCAATTCGAAAGAGCTTCTTCCTTATTGGCTCAAGTTCCAGAAAATCCTGATCCAGAAACCTTTGAAGAAGCCTCCGGTCATCCAGCTTGGGATGAAGCTATGAATGAAGAATATCGTTCCTTATTGGCGAATGATACTTGGGATCTTGTTCCTCTTCCAAAAGGAAGAAAACTTGTCAGATGCAAATGGGTGTACAAAACAAAGTTTGGACCAGATGGAAAAGTGGATAGACATAAGGCTCGTCTTGTTGCTAAAGGATTTTCACAAGTTGAAGGCATTGACTATACTGAAACCTTCTCCCCTATTGCCAAAATGAATTCTATCCACCTTGTTCTTTCCCTTGCTGCCTCCTTTAAATGGGAATTCCATCAGATGGATGTTAAATCCGCCTTCTTACATGGAGATTTGCATGAAGAAATCTACATGGAACAACCCCCTAGCTTTATCCAAAAAGACTCCAGCCTTGTTTGTCACCTTAGGAAGTCTCTCTATGGTCTCAAACAAGCTCCTCAGGCTTGGTATGCCAAAATGGATAGATTTCTCTTAGATAATGGCTTTTCTAGGTGTCATTCTGACAACATTGTCTACACCAAGAAAGTGGGTAATTCCTTCACCATCCTTGTTCTTTATGTTGATGATCTTATCCTTACTAGTAGTGATCCAAACGATATAAACCATGTGAAGTCTAGCCTCAAACAGAAGTTTGAAATGACGGACTTAGGACACTTGCATTATTTCCTTGGTCTTCAAGTCTTGCAATCCAAGGAAGGCATTACCCTCTCTCAGTCCAAGTATGCCTGTGATCTTCTACACCACTTTCACATGGAAGACTGTAAGCCAGCCCCTTCTCCCTTTCAGTCTGGAGTCAAGCTTTCAGTCACTTGTACTACCCCTAAAGTTGATGCTACTTTATATCGTCAACTTGTTGGTAAACTTCTGTATCTAACCCATACCCGTCCTGACCTTTCCTTTGTCGTTGGTCTTGTCGCTCGGTTTATGCACCAACCTCATGAAAGTCACTAGAAAGCAGCTAAAAGAATACTTCGATATATTCGAGGTGCAGTTCAGTTCAGGATTCATCACAGTGCAGGAGCATCTCCATTGTTGATTGGTTTCACTGATTCTGATTGGGCTGGTGACCCTGATGATCGAAAGTCTACTGCAGGATATGTATTCACTCTTGGTTTAGGACCTATTACTTGGTCTTGTAAGAAACAAAGTGCCATCTCTCTTTCTTCAGCAAAAGCAGAGTATCGTGGTGCAGTTGAAGCCAGCAAGGAAGCCATGTGGGTTCGTCAGATCCTCTCTGAATTTGGTCTTCATCAGCAGCATCCAACTACACTTTGGTGTGATAATCAGAGTGCCATTCAGCTATGTAAAGGTCCAGTTCAGCATCAGCATATGAAACACATTGAACTCCACATACACTTCATCAGAAAGCTCATTCATGATTGTGTTCTTGAAGTGCAACACTGTCCAACCAATGATCAAGTAGCCGATATCTTTACAAAGGCTCTCACAGAAGCGAAGTTTACCAAACTTTGATCCATGATTGGAGTTCAGGAAAGTTGTCATTAAGGGGGGATAGGCTCTAATGCCTCCTTCCTTCTCCTATTGTGTCACTTTTGTAAATCCTTCAATCCTATCCCAATTTGTTCTTAAGGGGGATGTTAGGATATTTCGACACATAGGAAATAGGCTCCTTTTGTGTCACCTTTGTAAATCCTTCAATCCTATCCCAAGTTGTTCTTAAGGGAGGATGTTAGGATATTCCGACACATATGAAATAGTTAAGAATAACTTCCTCTAGTGTAGAGTTAGGTAAAGTGTGTTTCTTTACCATGTACATTTGTAACTTATAATCAGACGGTCACGATTTGTAGTGATCCGACGGTTATCTCTCACCTCGGTATTAACGACACTTGATCTGTGGCTTAACACCCGATTGGTCCATGATCTCTATTTAAAGAGCATGGAGAGTCATTTGTCCGCTAACCGTTTATGAGAGAAACATATGTAACTTTTATTTTTATATTAATAAATTGCCTGAAGTGGCCGCGTTGGCTTAGGCTGTGCACTGTTTCTCTCTTTGAGGGTTTTAACCACGTGATTATATTGGTGTACTGATTTGTGATCTGTTTGTGAGCAGTGACAATTGGTTCTTGATCTAAGGAACTTACCCTGTAAATTCCTACACGTGGGGACAATTTCCTACAAAAATCCCCACCAAATATTCTCCCAAATCCTCCCAAATGTGCATTAACTTCACAAATTTGAATTTCCAAGTAAGCAGCTCTCATTTAATGCCAGAAATTCGAATTTATTTGAGCACATGTCATTTCCTTGATTTTAGGAGTCCACATCACCTTGGGACTTCACTTTAACTCTTCCATAATTTTCCACCTAATTTCCACAACATTTAGCATGTGTGGATATTTATTTTTCTCCACTTATTTAATTTTTGCCTTAATTAATTGCCAAATTTCCAACTAAACTTACGAAAGTGGGTTTTGAGGGTTCAAAACACATTTTCAACCCCTCAATGTGTGTCATGGTAGAAATTTGAGGGTGAGAGGTGCAAATTTTATTACTCATACCCCATACAACTTCTCTAGACATCACTTATTACATTACAAATACAAATTTTATTGCAATTTCCGCCCTGCGGGAAATCTAAAAAATTAAAAAATGGCTACCTAAACCTAACCAAATTCCATGAGTTTTTTTGTGTGATCTAATATGGTAATCAACATTAACCCTAGACACTAGGACTCACCCAAGGCCTCGCCATCAAGCCGTACTCCGACTCTGGCGTATATTTGGAGGAAAAAACTCAATTAATTATTAAGTCTTGGTAGGAAGATGATAATTAACCAAGTGAAAAAAACCTCTCAGAGTAATACTCACTTGTTAGCAAGGTCTCAAGCTACCTAGGCCTATTACATGACTCAAAACTCATCATACTAGCATCACTTATTACAATTCCCCGCAGAGTATGGAAACTAGGTACAACAGAAAATCATGAGAAGAAGTAGAGTTTAAAAAACTCTGGTAATCTGATGATATCTGATGGTACAAGTGTCATTTAGTTCATCCTTGGGCATGGAGTCTTCAGATAATCATCAAGTGCCACTCCAGTGGTCAAGAAGACCGATTCTCCATAAGGATTTCTAGGCCTAGGAATCATATTTAGAATATACACCCCCAAACCATAGCCTCGAGAATCCTCTTAGCCATTCCTAGAGAGCCTATCACCTTGCTTTCCAAGCAAGAAAGCCATATAATTGATTCTCTCTTGTGAATAGGTTTTGGGAATCACCCTTCATATTTTCAATAACACATCCATCATTGTGATTCCTCTTATATCAGGTCTCCTCCCATCGGTGAAAGTCCGTAAAGAGCAAGGAGCCTTAGCTAAGGTGACAGTGGGCTATTGCTCCATTGTTGCCCTTGACCTAGTAGTCACTCTATAGGGTCCCCTGCTAGTTTGAGCAATAACATTTTGGTGTTGTTGTCAGGGAGGAAGTAGGTCTACCTCCCTAGCGAATCATTGAGGAATTGATTCATAAACAACATTCTAATTATTCCTCTGGCGACTCCACAACATCCTTCTTAGAATGTGTTAGACTCCTGTATTTCACAGTATCACCCAGTGACTGATTATTGCTTAGATTTCCATACTGAAAATAATATTCCATGGCCATCATTTATTTTCAGCAAAAGGGGAAATCCTGATTGTCAAGAACTTCAAAAGAATCTATTATGCCTTTCAATTCAGTAGAAGGTGAAAATGTTGCTGGTAAGCCAAAAAAGGGAGCAGCATTAGACCATTAGCAAAAACAGCAAGGGCAGAGTCCTGAACGAGATCGGGTCAATTCGTGCACACGTTCAGGTCGAGCCGTGAACACTAAAGCAAGTCAAGTCGTGAATGCGAGGCAAGTATTCCACGAACAAATAAGAAATGACCGGGCGCAACCAAAGAGACAAGGTCGGCAAACCACAGTAAGGGAGCAGTGAGGACCGTTGGACCTAAGCAACGATCAATGGCGGAGATTCAAATCACAATCGCAGATCGATAATTTTTCCGGATGGGCACAAGGGTAAATGTTAAAATGAGCAAAATGCGATTTGCGATGAGGTGGGACCCATTCACCCGTGGCATGCATATAAGCCTTACATGTTGCCCGCACTTCGCAGCCAACAGGTTTCTAACCTTACCTCTTAAGACTTACGCCAAACCTTGCTTTTCCGCCAATGCGATGGAGCGAGACCCGCCATACCTTATCGCATTATCGAAACCGCATGCAAAATCTTGTTTCCACCTTAAACTTTACCTTTCTCCGTCGTTCTGCTTTATCTTTATACTTTTTCTTTTTTCACTGCTATATCATTGTTTCATCTCCACTTTTCCCCATTCCCCAATTGCAATTAAAGTGGGACCATTCTCCCCGACACGTCACCCTTCCCCCACTGTCCATCACATTTCGCTAAATTACAATTCATTCCATTCTGCTAAACGTTAAAACCTATGATCGCTGATGTGTGATATAGCATCGCACAATTTTTAACTCACCATTTGAAATGCCTGCAACCTATTTTGTTTAACTTGCGATGTGATCGGGTCCCACCTTCCCTCTACGCCACTTACCTTCTCCCCGCACTTTGCATCTTTTAGTGTTTACCACCTTCGCTTACGGCTAAACCTTAAGTTTTGCGATCTGCGAGCTACGGTCCGGTCCCACCAGACCTACCATGTCATTTCCTTCTCCTCATCGCCCTCCATCTTTCCACCATCTCCACTCAACCCCTCCTCATCTGACGGACCTTGTTGCATTTCGCACTCCCCTCAACTTTCGAACTTTAATCATGGGGGGGGGGGGTCTGAAATGAGTGGTATCGCTTACCCTCTCCTCGCTACGTGTCGCCCTTCCGCTATTTCGCACCCCCTTCTATATTAACGCTTACCACTTGAGGCGCCCTCTGAAAAGTTCTTTCGTCGTCCTCCATTCCGTCCATGTCCGCTAACCGCCATCCCTCCACGACCGGGCATATAAGGTTTGTGTGCCATTTATGAGGAAATAGGCTACACATGGCAGAAAGACTCGGGTCGGACCTGACAAGGGGAAAAAGGCAGGGTGAGGCTGAACGTCACAAGGAAAAAGACAGAACGGGTCGAGTCGGGCATTGATGCAAAGATATAACAGCAGAGACTGAAGGAGCAGCAAAGCACATCAGTGCCAGCATCAATAAATGAAAGTAGCCAGTGCTGCACCAGACTTAATTACCCAACGTCGATCTTTTGAAAAGCAGGACCATATGTCAAAGCCATCGAAGCGTTTAGATCCATAAAGCGCTGCTCAAAATTAATTTTACAGGCGATATGTTGTCAGAGATATTTTGCTCAAGCCTTGTGTAGCCATACCTGTTTAATTTCAGTTGTTTTGTAATAAATGAAGTTTGACCCAAGTAGATTAGGGCAATCGACTCAAGTTTTAGTTAAATACTGCTCGAATTTTCATTATCAAAGGTTGGAACCTTGTTAGACTTTGTGTTGTAAAAGATCATTGTATTGGAGCATTGTAACTGTTTTGAGCTGGGCATCAATAACAAAGGGACCGTTCACAAGATGCATGAGCTATGTTAATGGTGATGTTCTTTCCTCTATGTTAATGTTTTCCTCTGTCTTTTCATGTTGTGCATTAGTTTCTCTGATTACAAAACAAAAGTTTTAGATTAAGATTTGTTGAGAGAGCACCTTAATTCTATTTGTTTTTGTTATCTTAATGTTTTCCTCTGAAGTATAGTTAAAAAATTCTTAACTGCTCTTTAGCTATTACTGAACTCACTGCTTTCTTTCATGATTCATCTCATATTCACACTGCCAGTAAGATCCAGTCTGCATAGTTAGCTTGCCCTGTGAATGCCCCCTTGAAAAAGTTGATGCACAATTCAACCTCTTATGACTCCATAGCCCAATGGATTAAGTTTCATAGCTCTGTCTGTCCAACCACCCAACCAATCAAAACCAACAGTTCTCATAATCTCTATAACAGCCTAATATCAACAACTATAATCATCAAGCTAAATCATAAATCATAAAGAACAAAGAGAGCCTTCTCTGAGTCTAGAAAGGCTAGGTCATGGACTCCAAAGTGGTTTGATGTTGTCCTCTATCGTTTGTTCTTGCCAATCTTACAAATTACGGAGAGCTAACATAATGGCGACCATACTAGGGACTCATTGAAAAGCTCATTATTCATCAGAACTCAGAAAGCCCAATTGAAACACTATGTGATTTAAGTATTTTCTACAGATTAGTTTTTGTAAAAATATTCAGCCTGTTTGTGCCTTAATTCTGACTTTCCAAAAGAATCTTTACCAGATCCTATCCTAACCCAAATCCCCCTGCAATAGTTGACAATCCAGAGAAAATCCTAAGAAAAACTCCCAGATCTGAGAATCCAACTATTAGCAATCCTATTCACAAAACAAGTTCCCTCCCTGAAAACCTTACAACCTTGCAGGATATTCAGTTTGACTCGCACTTTGAGCAAAGCTTGTTCAGAACCAAATCTCATAATTGGATAGCCCAGACAGTTTGTGACCCATCCATCTTACAACAGAGTCCTATTGGGGAAGCCTCTACCTCCACTCAAACTGACTTTCAGCTTCTCCAACACTTTGACTCGCTTCAAGGTCTGGTAACAGAGCTCACCTCAACTATTGATGATACTATTTTCAGCAGTCTTTAGAATTATCAGCTCTAACTGCAGCAGCTCCTTCTGTTATTTCCAACTCTGCTCATTCTCAGTCAAATTTCTCAAGTGAACCTGCAGCTCCTACCATTTCCTTGAACCCTTCCCACCAGAGTACCCAAACCTCCACTCATACATCCATTGTCCTCCTTCCTCCATTTAACCCTCCACCTCCCTTGGTCAACCCTCCTCTTATCAACCCTCCTTGGATTCCCCCACCACCAATCATGGCAACCTAGTATGCTCCATTAGTGCTACCACTACCTATGGTGCCTATGCCATAGGACTATCAATCCAAAATCCCACATTTTGATGGAACTGGTCCTGAAACTGCTCAACAACATGTGGACAAAATGAATGACGCTTTTGACTACCAAGAGATAGAGGATGAAACTATTCAATTGAGAATGTTTGCTCAAATTTTAGGGGGAGAAGTAAGAAAGTGGTTTAAAGGCTTAACACCTAATAGTATACACGACCTCCCTGCCCTTCACCAGTAGTTCATAAATAAATGGGAGGTTAAGACATCCTCTCCAAATCTTTTCAGAATATGAAAACATCCAAAGAAATGTTTGAGAGAGTGTCCAAGATTACTGTACCAGGTTCAACAGTTTATACAACGCCCTCCCTCCTCACATGAAACCCCCACAAGGTTTAGCCCTAATGAAGTTTCCAAATGGTTTCGACCCAAAGATGGCTTATCAGCTGAGAGAGAGGGATCCTCCTACATTAAGTGTGGAAACAAATCTGATTGCAAAAAGGGCTAGAATGAGAAATGAGAAGAGAGTCACTATTAGGGAAGAGCCTGCAGCCTCCACATCTGATGCTAAGATTGAGAGCCTGGTTAGAACCATGGAGAAGATGGTGGAGAGGATCAACCTAAAAGAGAGAGTTGTCCCCAGGGAAAATCAACCAGCTCCTCAAAATAGAAACCAAAACTTTAGAAGAAACCCCCTCAAATAAGACAGAGAGAACAAAGAGGACCTTACCAGCAAATCAGGCCTCCATTCCAAGAAAATTATGCTGATGAGGATGAGGGAGTGGTTGAAGAACTAAAAGAAAGTCACATTAATCTAATAGGAACTAATAACGAAGATATTGTTTTCCTCACCGAAGAAGAACAAGATTTATTCTCTTTGACTCAAACTGAAGTAGAATTGAAAGAGTCTGAAGATTATAAACAAGGGTTCGAGAATGCCATCATGGAGGTGTTGTTAAACACACACATGGTGTGGGGAAAAGAATAAACACACACAACAAGAAACTCAACACACAATGAAGGATAAGCGTGCAGCTCTATTATTTTTCCATTATACATGATGTACATTTATAGTACAATGGTGACTCTTGGTTTCACATTCCAAGGTCACTTGGACTCCATTGTGACTTTTCGCATTCCACACCTACCCATGGAGGATTAGGTGTTCCAACATTCCCCCCCTTAATCCGAAGGAGTATGTGTGAGTCCAAGAAGACAATTGTAATACAAATCTGCAAAGTATACATGGCAGCACTTGGGCTGAATCAACTCTCTGAAATGTTGGCAAAAAGAGGTGGTTTAAGGATGACCACCAACACTGGAACGCAATACTTGTTGCAGTTCCTGGAACTCTTCCAAAACTGGCAAGAAGCTGAAGGCTTCTGCTAGAGGAATTGTCCCTCATAAAAAAGGGAGACCATCAACCTAAAAGAAGGGAGTTTTACAACCTATGATGGTTTAAGGATTACAAACAACACTGGAATGCTTGAAGCATTTCCTGGAACTCAACCAAAGCTAGCAAGAAGCTGAAGGCTTCTGCTAGAGGAAGTGTCCCTCATATATGAAAGGGAGACCTTCAACCTAAAAGAAGGGAGGTCTACAACCTATGATGGTTTAAGGTTGTCCACCAACCAAAGATGATGGTTTAAGGCTGTCCACCAACCAAAGGCATGCTCATGGGCATCCGTGTCTCTGGCTACATCTCTGAATCTGGAATGACGAATTGTGGCTTAGGCTCGCTTGAACTGCTGTGTCTCTGGCTACAACTCTGAACATGGAATGAGAGATTGTGGCTCAGGCTCGCTTGATCTGTCGTCGAAGCTTGTACATGACCACCATTTTCCCCCCTGTCAGGGACAAGGTGAGATGATGGCGAAAACTCAACTGCAAGTTTGCTCAATATTCTAGAACATGTTCTGACATGCGACTTAAACATCTTCTTGGCTGCTGATGCCCATTGCCAAGAAGCGATCCATCCAAGATGAATCTTTGTTCTTGCAGGAGGTTTGTGTCTGAAGCATCTGTCTGAAGAATGGGTGTGCCGACCACAGTGCTTGCATGGATGAAGATCAAAACAGTGATCTTTCATATGGCCAACTCGATCACAGTGTTGGCATTTTTCAATCTGTTGTTGTTGTGGAAGTGGAGCAGGATCTGAAATAGCTGCAGGTGAACTGTCATACAGGAATCCGACACTCTGAAATATGATGGGCTTGGTGTAGTCTGGAATATGAAAGGACACATCCTTGTCATATCCAAGACGAGTTCTATGCTTGTTGTGGACAAGCTCTTCCCAAGGTCTGATGATGGGCTTGAGAAGTGCAGGTTGAACTGCTACATCTGCATGTAAATCTGCTCTAGTACAAGGAACTGAATGGGAATCAACTGGAACTTTATTGACTTGCTGCTGATGGGAGTCTTTCACAATGTTCTGAACAGAAACAGGTTCAAAATGGTGACTTTTTTGCTAAAGTTCATCTTGTTGGAGTTGAAATTCCAACTGCAAAAACTCAATCTTCTCATGTGCATCTTGCAAACAACTTTGAATATTACAAAGAGCATTCTTGCTCATTTTTATCATATCATCAACATTGGAATGAATGAGGTTATTCAACAACTCTAATGCCTCATTGATTTTAGCCATTTTCAACAACTTAGGCTCAAAAAATAAAGGGTGTCGGCTTCAACCGAAAATGCACCCATTTACAATGTGATTCAACTTACTTTCAGAAAAATACAAATGACTTCAAAGAACTTCCAACTATGGAAATCTCAAAGTACAAAATCTTCTCCTCAAATCATGGAGAACCTCAAGGTATAGACTTGAATGTCTAACCGGCAAGCAACAATGACTTATATCAACAATTTTCCAACAACTCAAATACCGATTGCAACTATGAATGAAGAAGCAATATTCACTCACAATACAATGTCAGTTCAATACAATATTTCTGCAAAAATATTTTGTAAATGTGCAGTTGAAAACACTGTGCAAGAAGCCTTTAAGGCAGCTGAATTTTTTTTCTTCAAAGAACTGTTTTTCACCAATAATAACTCGTCTTCACATGTCAATCTCTTTTAGAGAAAGTCACCCTTCTATGCCACATACAATTCAATGTAAATTTCACTTTTCTGTTATGTGGAAAATCCATCTGCTTCATATGCCATTTCTGCTGTTTACTTTTTCTCTTCCTCTCTCTCTTTTTTTTTTCTTTTTTTCTTTTTTAATTAAACAAAAATGAAAAAAAGAAGAAAAAAAAATAGGGAAAACCGAGGTAAAACTGGGGGAGGTTTTTACTGGGGGAGGGTGAAACTGGGGAAGGTGAAATCTGGGGTAGGTAAAACTGAGAATGTATTTTCTGTAAAAAAAAGATTTAAAATTATTTACAGAAACAAAAAAATAAAATAAAATAAAAATAAATAAATAAAATAAAATAAAATAAAATAAATAAAATGGGAGGTATTTTAATTGTAAATAAAAAGTCGAAATTTTTAGAATGTAAAGGTCGAATGGCCAAGAGAGTGGGAGATGGGAGTCGCAGGGCGTAGAGGTTAGAGATGAGCGTTGTGAGGTTGGAGATGAGCGTGAGAGTAAGGCGGGCAGAGAGGGGGCTGCGTGGACGCGTGGGGAGGGAGAGCGTTGGGAGGGGTTGCAGGGGGGGGGTGTAGCGTAGGGAAGAGCGAGAGTGGACAACTCGAGGGAGGGGTGGGATGAGGGCCACGTAGCGGGAGGGGATGGAGTTGTGGGTAAAGGGGAGTGGGGAGTCGGGTAGAGGAGGGCCGAGGTGAGGGGGCTGGGTCTGCAGCGAGGGAGGGGGCTAAGTAGAGAGGGTAGGAATGTGAGTTTAGGGGTGGGTAAGGCGTATGGGTAACGTAGGTTGGGTAGGCGGGTATGGCAAATAGCGGGTGGGGTAAGCCGGGGGTTGGGGAGATGTCGTAGGGAGGAGCGGCGGATTGCAGAGGGGATGGGTAGGCGGATAGGTAGCGCAGGGATAGGGGAGAGGAGGGCGGGATAGGGAGGAGAGGGGGGAGCGTGTATAGGCTTGGGTGGAGTGCGGGTCGATGCAGAGTGGGGTGTGCAGCTTAGGGGGCGGGTTGCAACTTGTTGGGAGGGTCGAGAGGTATTTTATATATATATATATATATATATATATTTAAATTTAAAAATGCAGAGAGGAGTTAAATAGAGACTTTAAAACAGGTATACTGCAGGTAAAAACCTCGGAAATTTCCCAGAGAATTGCAAAGCAGTTTTTAGATAGTAAAATTCAACAGCATAGGTTTGTAGAAATTGCAGAAATGAGGAAATTTTTAGTAGAAAAACCCAGAAATTTGCAGAAATTTTTCAGTGAAAACTCAAAAATCTTTACTTAAAAACCCATAACTTTTCTTCAGAAACCCACTTTAAACACTTTTTCCAGCAGCTCTCCAAAATGCAGAAATTTAAAAGTGGGCAACAGAAATTGCATGAAAATTGCAGAATTAGAATGAGCAGCGAAAAAACCTGCAACGCCAAGATGCACAATGTTGCTCTTCTTCAAAACCAATTTTTGAATGCTGCCAATTTCTGAATGTTGCTCTTCTCAAAATAAATTCCTGAATGCGACAAAATGTCTGCTGCAGAAATTCTCTAAATGCTGCAAAAATGCCAAGAATTTTTGCAGATATGCACAGGCCATAAACACAAATGGCTCACTCAAGGTTGAGTTGGTTATGAACTTATCAGCTTTGATACCATGTTAAACACACACATGGTGTGAAGAGAAGAATAAACACACACAACAAGAAACTCAACACACAATGAAGGATAAGCGTGCAGCTCTATTATTTTTCCATTATACATGATGTACATTTATAGTACAATGGTGTGACTCTTGGTTTCACATTCCAAGGTCACTTGGATTCCATTGTGACTTTTCGCATTCCACACCTACCCATGGAGGATTAGGTGTTCCAACAGGTGCATAAACAATACAACCTTCGAAGCAAGAAAAATTCAGATATTCCCAAGAGAAGGAATTCTAAAAACTCTGCTAAAAAGTCCCATGAAGCTAATCCCAAGAAAACAGCAGAGAGTTTAAAGAAAATTGCTAAGCTCCCTGGAAAGAATGATCTAGAAAGCAGCACCAACAAGACTGTTCCAGCTGATTTCTCTAATACGAGTCAACAAGCTGAAGTCGCTACAAAAATAGTGCCTGAGAAGACTGATTCAAATCTGCCAAAAACACAGATACCATTCAGCATTGAGAATGAGATTGCCAAAATAAAAATCTCCAACCCTCTCACTGAATTGGTGAACCAGGATGTATATAGGTCCCAAGTCCTAAAAGCGTTGAATATAGGAGAAATTACTGACTCTGTCAATCTAAATGATGACAAACCTGAACTTTTGTTTGGGCTAGAAATAGAGGGTAAATTCCAGGAGGGAGGTGTTCCCCCGTTTTATGTCAGTTTGAATGTTCATGATAAGATCCTCCATAATGCCATGTTAGACTCAGGTGCATCTCATAATCTCATGCCAAAGGCAATTATGGAGAGTCTAGGCCTAGAGATAACTAGACCCTACAAAGACTTGTACTCATTTGACTCCAGCAAAGTGAAATGTCTAGGCCTCATTAAAGATCTTTGTGTTACTTTAGCCTAAATACCAGCCAAGAGTCTAGTGATGGACATAGTGGTGGCTGATATCCCTCCTAAATATGGTATGCTTTTATCACGCTCGTGAGGAGCCAAGCTTCAAGGCACCCTCCAAATGGACATGACTTATGCTACCATACCAGTTTTTGGCCAACAAAAGAGGTTGTATAGGGAAACTCTAATGAAATACATGGTGAGCAGTCAAGAAAAGCCTCATAACTACCCCCTTTACTCTGTCCATTCTGACCTTGATTCATTTATTCTTTACAATGATGAAAATATTAATGAACAAGTAGTTGGAGGAGAAGAAGATCAGAAGAGAGAACAGTCAGACCAAATGGAAATTGTGCAACACAAGTCTGAACCTGAACCTTTTTGGAACATGAGTTTTGATGGTTCTTGTGGCAAAGTTGGCTCAGGAGCAGGGGTGTGGGTATGCAATACTGAAAATAACCACGCAGAAGGGCATTCTTACAAGCTAAACTTTCAGTGTACCAACAATATAGCAAAATACGAGGCACTCCTGTTAGGTTTACAACTACTGAAGAAATTAGGAGCCAAAAGAATCTTCGTTCATGGGGATTCTGAGCTGGTCATTAAACAAATCAAGGGAGAATATTCAGCCAAGCATCCCAGATTGAGAGCATACAGGAACGCTGCCCTTGACCTCCTAAAAACATTTGAAGAATACGACCTTGTTGCAATCCCAAGAAATCAAAATATCCTGACTAATGGGTTAGCATTTTCAGCCAGCACTTGTCAATTACCTCATCCTAACAAACAATATACAGTGCAGGTCAAACACTGCCCAGAAGTTCCTGACAATATGAGATATTGGCAAGTCTTTGGAGGTGACAAACAGCTTGAGAATTTCGTCCAATCTCAAGGTGAGTTTGAAGATCCCAATTCGAACCTAGAATGTGAAGAAGACTGCTCCATTAAAGAACAAATGTGCCGGGAGGAGCCCCCTCACAATTATGATATTAATTTTTCAGCAAAGAAAGATCTACACGGGACAAAGATGTATGAAGATCCAGAAAAAGAAGAATTTGAAGTACTGGAATTCAGGGATAACACCTTGCCTAGAGGACTTGTCCCTCTGGAGGAACTATTTGATTTCAATGATGTGGCTAAGAAACCAAAAATTAGAATCTACAGAAGCAAATATAGAGGAGTGCAATCTGGGCAGTGAGCAGGAGCCCAAGATGATAAAGTTATCAATTACACTGCCAGCATCCATAATGCGGAAATACATTGCTTTGTTCAAAGAGTTTATTGATGTGTTTGCCTGGAGTTATGAAGACCTGAAATCTTATGATACCGATATTATCCAGCACAAAATTCCAGCCAAGGAGAACCAGAAGCCTTTCAAACAGAAACTGCGCAGGATAAATGCTGTCCAAATGCCTCTGGTTGAGAAGGAGATCAAGAAAATGTATGATGCCAAGATAATAGTCTCAATCAGGTACTCCGAGTGGGTTTCCAATATTGTACCTACGAGAAAGAAGAGAGGTGAGATCAGGCTCTGCATTGACTTCAAAAATCTGAACAAGGCATCTCTTAAGGACAACTACCCTTTACCAAAGATGGACCACATATTGCAAAAGGTAGTGGGCTCCAAAAGAATCTCTTTGCTAGATGGCTTTTTAGGGTACAATCAAGTGCTAGTGCATCCAGATGATCAACACAAAACAGCTTTTACTACTCCTTGGGGAACCTTCATGTATACAAAAATGGCCTTTAGATTAATAAATGTTGGTGCCACTTTTCAAAGAGCAATGGATATTGCTTTTTCAGAAGAAATTGGTCTTTTCATTGTGATATATCTTGATGATATGTATATTCAAAAACTGATGAAGAACATTTGGCCCATTTGAGAAGAGTTTTTGAAAAATGGAGAAGGTTCGGTCTATCTCTGAATCCTAAGAAATCATTATTTGGTCTTGAAGAAGGAAAGCTTCTAGGCCACATCATATCGGAAGAAGGAATCAAGATTGACCCTAGTAGGATTGAGGGCATACTACAAATCAGTCATCCCAGAAACATCAAGGAGTTGTAATCTTTCATTGGAATGATAAACTTTTTAAGAAGGTTTATACCAAACCTTGCAGAACTCCTAAGGGATATCACCAACATGCTCAAGAGAGATTCAGGGGTCAAGTGGACCAAGGAGGCTAAACAGTCTTTTGACCTGGTAAAGCAGGCACTCACAAAGGCACCGGTTCTTATCAGCCCTGATTCCACCAAGGATTTCATCATTTTTTCCTTTGCATTAGTGCACACAATTGTTGTTGTATTGCTGCAGAAAAATAAAGAGAGACAAGAGCAGCCCATAGCTTTTTTCAGCCAAGCTTTAAGAGATGCACCTTTGAAGTACAATATCATGGAGAAGCGGGCTTTGGCCTTGATCAAAGCGCTGAAGGATTTCAAAGTTTACATTTAACATTCACACATCATTGCATTTGTACCCAATACAGTTGTCAAAGACATCCTAACACGGGATCCTGATGAAAAAAGAGGAAAGTGGATTGTTGTCATCTTGGAGTATGATTTAGAAATCAGACCAACCAAACTAATCAAAGGGCAGGGATTGGCCAAATTGATTCTGAAACAAATTTTCAAGGACTAGATATTAACATGATTCATTCCCTGGATGAACAAGAGAAGTTGGCGACTCCACCTATTGAGGAAGCATTCCTAAATTCTCCCTGGTATACAGATCTATTATATGTTCTATTTAATTTAAATGCTCCTCCTAGTTTGTCCAAAACAAAAGCTAGATTCTTGAAATTAAAAGCTATAAAATTTTGCATCCTAGAAAATATTTTGCACTGGAAAGATTCTGGGGGCATATTGCTTAAATGTTTGCTTAAGGAAGATGCAGATAGGGTTATGAAAGAATTCCATGAAGGGGATTATGGAGGCCATCTCTACTAGAAAAAAATTGTTAACAAGATCCTTAGAGTTGGCTTCTATTGGCCTACTCTTTTCCCAGATATCCACAAAATGGTAGCTACCTGTCATAAATGCCAAATTTTTGAGGGAAAAAAAAAAGTTGTTGCCTTTGCCCTTACAGCCAATCTCTGTTGAAGCTCCTTTTCAACAATGGGGTTTAGACTTCATTGGAGAAATTCACCCTTCCTCCTTTGCCCAGCATAAATGGATCCTTACTGCTACAAACTGTTTTACCAAATGGATAGAGGCCATTCCTTCCAGAACTGCTACTGACTCACTGATTATCAAATTCCTTGAAGCCAACAATTTGTCTAGATTTGGTTGTCCTAGGAAAATTATTACAGATAATGTTGTTGCTTTTAAATCCAAGAAGATGGTGGATTTTTGCCATAGATATCACATTTCTTTGGGGCATTACAGGGTTGCGGGGAAGCTTCAAACCCCCTTCGCTCCCGCTTCCGAAACTCGCTCCGTGCGGGAGCGTTTCGGAAACGCTCGGAAACGCGCTCCCGAAAACGCTTCCTGACGAGAGCGTTTTCGGGAGCGCGTTTCCGACCCTATAAAAACGCTCCCTGTTTTTGCGGGAGCGTTTCAGGAAGCGCTCGGGAGCGAACGCTCCCTGAGCGCTTCCGACGTTTAAAAAACGCTTCGGGAGCGTTTTTTAAACGCGGGAAGCGTTCAGGGAGCATTCGCTCCCGAATGCTCCCCGGCAAAAAAAAACGTTTCCCGCCGCGCGGAAATTTTTTTATGAGAAAAATCGATTTTTTTAAAAGGGGGGAGGGGTTTCATTTGCATTTCATTGTTTGTTGAGTTGAGAGAGAGCAAGAAGGAGAGCGCAAGGTTGACAGGAGAGCAAGGAGCAACGCTGACAAGAGAGCAAGGAGCAAGGCTGACAGGAGGATTGCAAGAAAGAGGTAGGCCTTCTAATCAAATTTTGTATTTTCTAGGATGAATTTGTAGATTGTTAGATTGTTTGAAAATGAAAACTTGAATTTTTCTTGAATGTTGCATTTTATTGGATTTAAAACTTTAAAAATGAATTGTTTTTTTCCTATGTTGCATTTCCTATTCTCATTTGGCATTTTTCCATTTGTTTTGCAGGCTAGAAACTTGAAACTTGTTTCCATCATGGCTATATGGCTAGGGATTTTCCTCATGTTGGTTCCTTTCTTTGTGATAATGGTGTTGGAGAGTGCTAGAAGAAAGAGGCAAATCAGAGCAGAGGAGGATGAAGAGGAGGGTTATGGTGGATCTGAAGAAAATCCTGAAGAGGAGGAGGATTATGCTGAGGAGGAAGTGGGGAGTGGAGACCCTGAGAACATAGAATCCCCAACTAAACAAGACCAATATCCTTTGTGGAAATATGTTCAAAAACAAGAAGGAGGGAAAGGTGGTGGAACCACTAAATTTATTTGCCCCCATTGCAATAAACAATACCATGGTTCATACACCCGTCTGAGAAGGCACCTTTGTGAGATAATGCCAGGAGATGGAACTAAAAATCTTGGAATCAAAGTTTGTACTTTTGTGCCAGCACCACAGAGAGAGATATATAGGAAGGAAGAGGGGGTTGCCCTACACAGATCATCTAAAAGATCTAGGGGTTTCATTGATTCATGCCCAACACATCATGGACAAACAAGTTCAACTTCCACCCATGCCAGTGGTTTTGGAGGCAGTGGCATTGGATTAAGGCGTAGAACCATATCCGATTTCCTAGACGAAGAGTGTAGGAATGATGTGGATTCAAAATTTTACCAGTTTCTATATGCATGTGGGGTGCCATTCAATTTTCTTCGCTCACCTTATTGGCATGAAATGGTTTCTGCCATTAATGATGCCCCCAAAGGATACAAAAGCCCTGGGTATGACAAGGCCAGAACCGTGGGTCTTGATCATGAAAGAGCTAAAATAAACAATTATTTGGCTAGAATGACAGGTTCGTGGAATGAGCATGGGTTGTCCATTGTCTCTGATGGATGGACCAATGTAAAAGGAAAACCATTGATAAATGTTTTGGCTGTGTCGGTTAGTGGTGCAGTCTTCCTAGCAGCTTATGATTATTCAGATAAATTCAAAACCGACATTAACATTGCAGAACCATTACTTGATATAATTGAAAACACTGGGCCATACAATGTGATATAGGTCATCACTGATAATGCTGCTAACTGTAAGGCAGCAGGAGCAATTGTTGAGGATAAATACCCCAACATTTTTTGCTCTGGTTGTTTGGTTCACACAATGAACCTTTTGATGCATGATATCATCAAAAACAAACAACCTCAATTCAAATGGCTTGGTGATTTGTACAAGAGAGGTAAAAAAATGATCAAATTTATTACAAATCATAGCAATACCCATGGGCTTTTCTGTACTCACTCCAAATTGGAGTTGTTGAAAATAGGAAAAACTAGATTTGCTAGCTATTACCTCACCTTCAGGCGCCTTTTGAAGGTAAGAGAGTCATTGGCCGCAATGGTATCAAGCCCACACTGGCAGCTATTAAAGGACAGGGCGGCAACAATAGTTGACAGGCAAGGTTTCGAACATGTGGAGGAGACCGCCCTTGACCCTCAGTTTTGGGCACGTATGAGGGAAATTGTGAGTTTTACCAAGCCCATTTATAACATGATTCGCTTTGCAGATACTGATAACTCAGTGATTGGAGAGGCTTATGAGCAGATGGATAGCATGTTGGGGCAAATAAAAGATATTGTTAAGGATAATGATCCCAACTTGTATGCTATGATTCATGACCGTGTGTGTGCACGGTGGAATAAACTCAATGTTCCACTACATGCTTTGGCATATATCCTTACGCCAAAATATTACTCTCCATCTTGGTTGGGCCAACCTGCACCTGGAGGTGCGGTTAGGGTGAAACCTCACACAGATCCAGAGGTACAAGAAGGGTACATGAAGGCATTGGACAAGTTGGTACCCGACAGGGAAGAGTGTGCTAGATTGCGCCTTGAATTAGGCAAATACTTCAGTTGCACTGCTAACTTTGGTTCTTTCCATGCAATGGAAGACAAGGACAGATTTGATGCTCTCACATGGTGGGAAGCATATGGCGGCATGGGACTTTTGCCAAAGTTGGCTAAAAAAGTTCTCTCACAGGTTGTGAACACTTCTTTTGCAGAGAGGTGTTGGAGCACCTACAACTTTATACACAATGTGAGAAGAAACAGGCTGAATGAAAACCGAGCTGAAAGCTTGGTTTATGTGCATTATAACTTGAGTTTGTTGAGCCATTACTGTGATCGGGCAAATGAGGATCAATCATACAGAGTCTGGGACAACAACCCAGAGGATGATAATTTGGAGGACGGCACGTTACATCTAGAAGAATTGGAAGCAGAACTTTATAGGGATGATGATGAAGCACCGCCACACACAGGGCCAGTCCCACCATCTACTGGTAGCAGTGCGGGTGCCAGTGCCAGTGCCACTCCTCGATATCACACTATTGTTCCTTTGCAGATCCAGCCTCCACCTTCTAGTCGTGGTCATGGTACTCCTGAGAGTACTAGAAGACCAACATTTCCTCATGGCTCACAAAAATTAGACATTTCTCGTGGGCATGGCAAGGGGCCAGCCAGATAAAATATATTTGTTGTTTACTATTTTCTATTTGTTGTTGACAGTTGAACAGTTGAAACTTGACTCTTTCTGATTTCATATATTTAATGACAATTTAAGTTTGAAGTTTGAATTTGAAAGGTGAAACTTTGAAGTTGGCATTTATAAGTTTACTGTTTACAAGTCATTATGAAATATGAATATGATGCTTCATGAAAGTTATATGGTGATCAATGAATCAATGATGATAAATGTTATATAATATCAATGATGATAAATGTTATATATTGAATTTTGAAATCAACGAATCAATGATGATAAATGTTATATATCAATGATGATAAATGTATATTGAATTTTGAAATCAATGAATCAATGATGATAAATGTTAGATATTGAAATTTGAAATCAATGATGATAAATGTTATATATCAAATTATCAATGATGATAAATGTTATATATCAAATTATCAATGATGATAAATGTTATATATTGAAGTTTGAAAGCTTGAAACTTTCAGATTGATGATTTGCGAGACTCAAGAGTCAATATGTTGTATGCTTCCAACTCGTGGGCGTGGTTGATGAAGATTATGACTTCTAGATGATTGATGTTATATGATTCAATCTATGTTTTTATGTTTTTTATGTCTAATTCATCATTCTACATGTTTTTGTTGACATATATGCATCAAAATATTAAAAATATTAAAAATATTAAAATATATATATATATATATATATATATATATATATATAAACGCTCCCAAAAACGCTCCGGACCCGGAAACTTTTAAAAATGGCGCTCCGCGCTTCGCTCCAGCTCCCGCTTCCAAGTAACCTTGGGGCATTAAATAGCTTATTACCCTCAAGGTAATGGACTAGCTGAATCCTCCAACAAGAGCCTGGTCAACATCATCAAGAAGCTACTGGAAGATAATAAGAAATCCTGGCATAACAAATTGGTGCATGCATTATGGGCTGACAGACTGACAACTAAGAAATCAATTGGCATGTCACCATACCAGTTAGTCTATGGAATGGATGCAGTTTTCCCAACATCCTTAGGAGTGCTAGCCATGAAACTCATTCAAGAGGTGCAGACTAAAGAGAATGATGTACAAAGAAGAATAAGCCAGACCATTCAGCTACAACAGTCCAGAGAAGACGTGTACAACAAAACTCAGGTGGTACAAGAAAATATGAAAAAGATCTTTGACAAAAGGACAAAAGCAAATGATTTCAATATCGGAGATAAAGTGCTTAAATGGGATTCCATAAGAGAAGATAAGGGTAAGCATGGCAAGTTTGACAACCTGTGGAAAGGCCCATACATTATTCATTCTTCGAGAGGAAATAATGCATTTTTCTTACAAGAGATGGATGGAACAGAGCTGTTTGGGGGTCCTGTCAATGGCAAGATGCTAAAACAGTGTTTTTGTTAAGAACTCAGATTAAACTTTCCTCATTGTGAATGCCATAGCCTTACAATTTTCAATAATCCGTTGGACAAGGTTGAAGCCCGAAGTGAAGGCCATAAGCCTAGTCTGATAAGCAAAAAGAAAGCCCCACACAAAAAATAAAAATTTCTAAAAGTGTTGCAAATCAAAATGCCACTACTATTTTTGAGAAGGGTTATGTGTAATCATACAGTTCAAGCATGATTGTACAATTTTGAATTTTCTGCTGATAAGTTAGAAAACGAAGATTTGTTGAACCATTTAATCTTGGCTTATCAGGTGGATAGGTAGAAAATGACATTGGTTCAACAGCCTAATCTGAACCAATATGAGGAATAAGGAATAAGTGATAAGTTAGAAATTCAAAAAGGAGAAAAAATTATTAGAATCGTAGATTGGGTAGGTAGGTATGTAAATGAGCTCAGTACTTTGAGCATTTTTCCAATTTTTCAGTTTCAGGTTACCTTTCAGTTTTTGTGTGTTCCAGACTTCAGTTTGCAGAGAATTTTGACTTCAGCTTGAAGGTTTTCAGCCACAGAGATGGTAGCAGATCAGGTTGCAGGAGGGGATCAGCCCAATGGATAAGGCCACTAGTCTACAGTGTTCTTGACACCCCCTGAAGGAGCTGCCATCCCCAGTTGGAGCCACTGTTAGACTCCTGTATTTCACAGTATCACCAAGTGACTGATTATTGCTTAGATTTCCATACTGAAAATAATATTCCATGGCCATCATTTATTTTCAGGAAAAGGGGAAATCATGACTGTTAAGAGTTTCAAAAGAATCTATTATGCCTTTCAGTTCAGTAGAAGGTGAAAATGTTGTTGGTAAGCCAAAAAAGAGAGCAGCATTAGACCATTAGCAAAAACAGCAAGGGCAGAGTCCTGAACGAGATCGGGTCAATTCGTGCACCCGTTCAGGTCGAGTTGTGAACACTAAAGCAGGTCAACTCGTGAACGCGAGGCAAGTATTCCACGAACAAATAAGAAATGACTGGGCGCAACCAAAGAGATAAGGTCGGAAAACCACAGTAAGGGAGCAATGAGGACCGTTGGATCTAAGCAACGATCAACAGCGAAGATTCAAATCGCAACCGCAGATCACAAATTTTTCAGGATGGGCACAAGGGTAAATGTTAAAATGAGCAAAATGCGATTTGCAATGAGGTGGGACCCATTCACCCGTGGCGCGGATATAAGCCTTACCCATTGCCCGCACTTCACAGCCCGCAGGTTTCTAACCTTACCTCTTAAGACTTACGCCAAACCTTGTTTTTCCACCGATGCGATGGAGCGGAACCTGCCATACCTTATCGCATTATCGAAACCGCATGCAAAATCTTGTTTCCGCCTTAAACTTTACCTTTCTCCGTCGTTCCGCTTTATCTTTATACTTTTTCTTTTTTCACCGCCATATCATTGTTTCATCTCCACTTTTCCCCATTCCCCAATTGCGATTAAAGTGGGACCATTCTCCCCGACACGTCACCCTTCCCCCACTGTCCATTGCATTTTGCAAAATTACAATACATTCTATTATGCTAAACATTAAAACCTACGATCGTCGATGTGCGATATCGCATCGCACAGTTTTTAACTTACCATTTGAAACGCCAGCAACCTATTTTGTTTAACTTGCGATGCGTTCGGGTCCCACCTTCCCTCTACGCCACTTATCTTCTCCCCGCACTTCACATCTTTTAGTGTTTACCACCTTCGCTTACGGCTAAACCTTAAGTTTTGCAATCTGCTAGTTGCAGTTCGGTCCCACCTGACCTGCCACGTCATTTCCTTCTCCTCATCGCCCTCCACTCAACCCATCCTCATCTAACGATCCTTGTTGCATTTCGCACTCCCCTCAGCTTTCGAACTTTAATCATGGGGGGGGGGGGGGTCCGAAATGAGTGGTATCGCTTACCGCCTCCTCGCTACGTGTCGCCCTTCTGCTATTTCGCACCCCCTTCTATATTACCGCTTACCACTTGAGGCGCCCTTTGAAAATTTCTTTCGTCGTCCTCCATTCCATCCACGTCCGCCAAACGCCATCCCTCCACGACCGGGCATATAAGGTCTGTGCGACATTTATGAGGAAATAGGCTACACACAACAGAAAGACTCGGGTCAGACCCAACAAGGGGCAAAAAGTAGGGCGAGGCTGAACGTCACAAGGAAAAAGATAGAAAGGGTCGAGTCGGGCATTTATGCAGAGATATAACAGCAGAGACTGAAGGGGCAACAAAGCACATCAGCACCAGCATCAATAAATGAAAGTAGCCAGCGCTGCACCAGACTTAATTACACAACGCCGATCTTTTGAAAATCAGGACCATATGTCAGAGCCATCAAAGCGTTTAGATCCATAAAGAGCTGCTCAAAATTAATTTTACAGGCAATATGTTGTCAAAGATCTTTTGCTCAAGCCTTGCGTGGCCATGCCTGTTTAATTTCAGTTGTTTTGTAATAAATGAAGTTTGACCCAAGTAGATTAGGGCAACCGACTCAAGTTTTAGTTAAATACTGCTCGAATTTTCATTATCAAAGGTTGGAACCTTGTTAGAGTCTGTGTTGTAAAAGATCACTGTACTGGAGCACTGTAACTGTTTTGAGTTGAGCATCATAACAAAGGGACCGTTCACAGGATGCATGAGCTATGTTAATGGTGATGTTCTTTCCTCTGTGTTAATGTTTTCCTTTGCCTTTTCATGTTGTGCATTAGTTTCTCTTATTACAAAACAGAAGTTTTAGATTAAGATTTGCTGAGAGAGCACCTTAATTCTATCTGTTTTTGTTATCTTAATGTTTTCCTGTGAAGTATAGTTAAAGAATTCTTAACTGCTCTTTAGCTATTACTGAACTCACTGTTTTCTTTCATCTCATATTCACACTACCAGTAAGATCCAGTCTACATAGTTAGCTTGAAAATTTTGATGCACAATTCAACCTCTTATGACTCCATAGCCCAATGGATTAAGCTTCACAGCTCTGTCTGTCCAACCACCCAACCAATCAAAACCAACAGTTCTCGTAATCTCTATAACTAGCCTAATATCAACAATTATAATCATCAGCCTAAATCATAAATCATAAAGAACAGAGAGAGCCTTCTCTGAGTCTAGAAAGGCTAGGTCGTGGACTCCAAAGTGGTTTGATGTTGTCCTTTGTTGTTTGTTCTTGCCAATCTTACAAATTACGGAGAGCTAACAAACTGGAGAGCCCTAAAACCATGACATACCATCAAAGAAAGGATGAAAAACCTCGCACTCCATTCTTTAACAAAACGATAAATAAAAAGGAGGAAAAGCATGAATTTTTCAGTCTTTTAAACCTTTCCAACATGATTGGAGGCCTATTTAGTTCTCCTCCTGAAGATCCCGAGGCCAAAATTCACTAGAAAGGAAAACCCCCAAGAGCACCTCTTAAATTTTGAATCTCAAACAAGTTGTGCGCCTTATAATGAATTCAATTGCATGACCTCCTTTGCCTCGTCGTTAGTAGGCGATGCTTGCATATGGTATTTATCATTACCCCCATCCTCCATTTCTTCTTGGGGTGATTTCATTGGTACATTTAAAAAGAGGTGGGTCCATGACAAGGATGTAGTTGAATTATACAAAGGTCTCCTGTCTAGCAAGAAGGGTGATGATGAATCCATTGTTGAATTCAATCAAATATTTAATATGGTTATCCATTCTATTCCCCAAGAACTAGCCCCCCCCAAAGGAGGTGACCTTAGCCGCATACTTCAATGCTTTCACAGGAAAGTTGGCCTTTGATGTGAGGAACAAGAACCCTACTAACCTCCTCCAAGCTCAAGATATAACTTTTGATCTCGATCAAGCCACGAGGCAAGCCTCCATTAACATGGTGCAAATTGACGATCCTAGCATTCCCACAAATAAAGAACCATCCCTCCACGAGGACAAGAAGTTTCTCAAAACCAACAAGAAAGCTAGGAACAGTTACAAGAAGAAACCTCCTGACATTGCTACCTTGAGACTTCCCCTAAGGCTTGTTGAAAAGTGTAACTAGGTTCGGTCTTCATATTGACTATGTAATTACGTATTTGTGTAATGATGAAGAAAAAGATAATAAAATGTATTTTTGAGCTTGCTTCATGGGTTTCATGAGCAAGGATTTTATTATAGGTCAAAGACTTCTTCTTGATGTCTTTTAGGATTTGTCATCTTGTGATAAATGTATTAATTAAGAGTCATGTATATGAGGTGTCAAAGTCAGTGATGTATGCCTCAAAGACCTTGTCAAATCAGCTTGAAGACATGGCTCAAGAATAATGATGATACTCCATATCAGATCAGCGTTGGAATACCTCTCCAAGTCGACTTATATGAAATGCACAAGTCGGCCTCATAACTGGTGATAGGTCGGCTCAAATATAGGTTGGAACAACTATATATACCCATCTAGGCTGCGCAGAACAGAGCAACAATTAGCTCGGACTCCTCTGAGATTTTCAAACCTAATCACAATGACAAGTTTGCAGTGGCTTGAGGAACAGTTTTTTGATATTATACGAAGGTCAGGACAGAGATAAAGTGCGAAGTTAGGAGGTGGAACAGCAAAGCAATCAAGGATAAATCTGTAACATGATGCGAGTTCAGGACTACAGAGAAGTGTGTAAAAGGACTATACAGCGAAGATAAGCAGACAAATAGTAAAGTAAAACTTTGTCATAAGATATACACCACAGCAAAGAGAAGATCATTGTCTCGGATTATATTATTGTCTTGGGTAATAACACAGATTGGTAGTACAGCAAGAAAGTGACATAGCACAGTTCATAAGTGCACCAAGTCTAGAAGCATTAGAGAGAAGCCGAAAAAGAAGAGATAGATTATCAAGGACTATGAAGTTGATCAAGTTTCTCTAAGAAACCGAGCTCTCTAGTCCTGGTGTAGAAAGGTGCAGAACAATGCAAGACGGTGCAGAAAAGAAGGATCAGCATAAGGAGTCAAGTAATAAGCAGTGACAAGGTCTTGGAGGCATACAAGGGTCAAGGGTCTATGTCATGGTCATGGTACTTGTCAACTGAAAGTCTATAAGAAGAAATTCTTGTGGGTTTTCCTCTCCAAAAGGGAGAGGTTTGGGCCCTGGCTCGAAGATCCTAAATTTGTGTCTCTTGTGTTTTGGTAATTGACTTCATAAAAGACATAATAAGCTAAGAAGAGAATACATAAGTCAAAGAAGTAAGCTCACAAGTAATTATCAAGTAGAGAATTTGAATTAAAACTAGCCCTACCTAATTCTCAACATCGAATCAGAGCTAAGGTGTTGAAGTTAAAGGGCTACTTGTCAAAGAGACACTCAAGGATCAAAAGGCAAGAATCAATTACTCTAGAAAGAATCAAAATCAAAGTCAAATTCTTCACTAAAAAATCAAGTCAGTTTGCAAGGAAGATTCTCGGGCTATCTCAAGAAGACCTTCAACCTCATTCAAAGGATCCACTCTTGAAGGAGATAATCTTTGCCATCAAAGATTCTTGACATTGAAGACTTTGTTGGAAGACACATCATCCAGCTCCATCCAACACTATCCAACATCTTTGAAGACATTCTTGATCCAAGATCACCTACTTTGAAGAATTCAATCTAAGAAGGAGTTCTTGTCATCATCTTCATCATCATCATCAAGGAAGTTGATAGAAGGAGGAAGTCACTCTACTCAAGTAAGTATTTCTATGACCTCTTTTGAATCTGTCAAAATGACTTATTGCAAAGAGAACAACAAATTGGTTGGGTCATCAAACTTTAGTGCATGGAAGAAGAGGACATATTTGAATTTAATCAAAGATGAAGTTATGGGCTACATCAAAGGATCTACAACTCAACCCTGTACATTTTATAAGACCCTCCTTGGGCTTTTGAATCATGTAAAAAGAATTTATTTTTAGTCAAAAATGAATTTTCTCACCTCCACACTAAGTCGGCCCTTGCCTGATGAAGTTGGCCTAAAAGGAAGCAATTCGACCCACAAGAAGCCTATATATACAAAGTGCAGTTCAATATATTTTCTCATCAACTCAACAAGTTCGATTCACAAGAAGCAGTGCAATAAACAGTGTGAAGTGCAGGAAGAAGAAGGAGAAATGCAAGGTCAAAGTTCTTGGGCTAGTTTATCTCTCTCTCTCTCTCTATGAAATTGTTAGGCAGTTGCAGGATCGAAGTTGTTGGAGTTACAAGGTCGAAATTATGCAATTGCAATAGGTCGAAAATTCAAAAGGTCGAAGTTGCAAGATGGTCGAAGTTGTTGGGGTCAAAGTGCTACTACTACATAGGTTGAAGTGTTGCATAGGTCGAAGTAGTTGTTGTTGCATAGATTGAAGTTTTGTTGCTGCAAGGTCGAAGGTCTAGATCGAAATTGCTAGAAGGAAGGAGTGACTTGGTGGTTGGAGGAATTCAGTGTCTAGGGTAAAGAGTCTTGGATTTTCTCAGGAAAACTATTGAAGGAAGAGATTTTGACTGGAATTTCCCTTAGATAGGGGTTTTTCCCTGGCAGAGTGCCTACATCTTGTGTCTCGTCTTATGATCTTCATATACACATAATTTGGTAATTGCTTGATGAAAGATAATATAACAAAGAAGTAAAAGAAGTCAACATAATTCAAGTAATTATTATGAAAAGAGGAATCAAAACCTAAGTCTACTTGCTTTGGTTTCTCAACATGTGTCACCCTTTGTGTGGGCTCTACGCAGGCTCTAATTCATATGGCATGGATCTCAATCTGAGTTACTTCTTTTGTTTATCATTGACTCTGGAAACGCTTCGCCTGACCTCTGCAAAATTCTTCTACCACCGGAACACTGAAACGACTTCCTGAATCTGCAAATCGAAATGCCTTTAGAGGCTACTGTGCAGTTCCTGCGTTAGCCTCATTGTGGATCTTCTGCCTCTCTACAAATGCACTCACTAGATCTGGAAAACTTCCTCCAACCTCACTGTCCCTGCCCCTAACTGACTCTGCTTCCTCACTGAAGTTCAAACTCTCCAGCAACTAACTACCGCTACTTTGGAAAATCTAATTCTCCAAGTGTCTCTGGTGTGTTCTCTATCACCACATCGATCCCTTCTTATATCTTCTTGTTGGGACTCTAGTGGCCAAGATTAAATCTTAATCGATGACTCAGATAATTTTTGGATCGATCCGTGTGAGTTTATAGAGAATTCTCACCTTGACTTAATTAATTCTGATTAATTAACCATATTCCCTAAGTTTAGATTTAGGAAATATTAAAAAATCGACTAATAATCTAATTAAGTCATCTCTAGGTGGAATTTCCGAAAACGATTTCTCGGTTTTGGAGATCTCATGTATTCTAGCCTCTCCACCAAATTTCGTGACTAGAACACATCCGATGTTATAGAAACTAACACTCACTCTTAGTGAGGACTGTGTTCTCTCTAGTGTTGCACATTCTACCAAAACACCCTGTCTCTGAATCACCTCCTATCACGCCGGTGATGTCTGCCCACTGTGACTGCCTGTCGCTGCCCACCAACCACTGCACAACTCTAATATTGCATTTGTATTGCTACTGACCCTGTTGTATTGCTGCCAACACTACATCTGTACTGCAACTCCCTGTCATTTGTTGTTGTTGCAATTGCAACAACTACAACTGAGAAACATCCAAAATACTGAATCAACTATGTTCAGTATATTGCATCTGTCACCCGATTCTCTGACTGCTACTAGCCTCTGCATTGTCTCTGAAGAATTTGCATTGTTGTTGACTTTGCATTGTGCCACTCTACACTGCTACCAACTCTGCACTACGCTCTCCAGCATCTGAGTGTTACTAGTCTGCAACTGTCACTTTGGTTCTGACTGCATCCCTTGACATTGATCCAGCCTGCTACTGAAAACTGTGGAGTTTGGACCCCTGTAGCCAGGTGATGATCCATGACGTGGACTCCTCATTGGACCCTGCCCATATCTGTAGCCAATGTCACATGGTTCGGGTTCGAGTTCGTGTTCGGCAATGATTAGATTCGGTTTGAGTTCGAATTTGTTGATGAGGTTCGCCATTAGGTTTGTATATATATATATAAGGAATTATAGGATAAAATAGTAATAAATCAACATCATTAAACATCAAAAATGTCATCACGGACATGGAAACTGCAAGAATAAATTACAATCTTGAGTTGTGAAATGAAGTTGTGAGTTTTGATCTATGGACTTGGTCAATGGCTATGAGGTTCGATGAGGTTTGCCAAACCTCAAAAAAATTTTAAGGTTCGCCAAAATTTGAACTTCAAGGTTAAAGTTCAACAAACCTTGTGACATAGTCTGTAGCTCTCTAGGGCTACAACTCCAAGTCACCCCACCTCATTCCTGGAGGTATGGATGCCAACATCGCAAAGTTTTCCTCTAACCTGGAGGATAACTTATCGATCTCAGCTAACGCTGCCTACTGGTCCTAAGGAAATCGTTGCAGGATGAATCAAATGGATAAGATAAGGTACATATATGCTAAAACTGGATGTTGTGAAGTCATGTCATATGGTTGCAGGCAAGGTTACTTGGGAGCGAGGGCACCATTTTCAAAAGCTCCCAGTCCAGGAGTGTTTTGGGGAGCATTTTTTTTATAATATATATATATATATATGTGTGTTATATTTTGATGCATATATGTCAACAAAAGAATGTATAATGATGAATTAGACATAAAAAACATAAAAACATAGATTGAACCATATAACATCCATCTTCTAGAAGTTATAATCTTCACCAACCACGTCCACAATTTAGAAACATACAACATATTGACTCTTGAGTCTCATGATTCATCAATCTTAAAGTTTGAAGCTTTCAGAATTCAATATATAACATTTATCATCATTGATTCATTGATCACCATAGTTGTACTTGTAAGCTAAGTGTAACCATTACAACAAAGAATATTTAACATGAAATAAAATGTTATAAAATGAAACGAAATGAAACAACTTTCAACTTTCATGAAGCATCATATTCATAATTCATAATGACTTATAAACTTATAACTGCCAACTTCAAAGTTTCAAACTTCAAACTTAAATTGTCATATATTTTTTACAAAAAATATCTTCCATTAAATATGAAAGAGTCAAGTTTCAACAGTTATAAAAAGTTAAAAACTACTAGATAATAGAAAAGACTAGTAAATTGTAAATCTATTTTATCTATTGCTTGGCCTCTTGCCACGAGAGATGTCTATTTTTTTAGCAGCTCGTGGTAATGGTGGTCTTCCAGTAGTCTCCTCGCGGGAAGTACCACGACCATAACTAGAATGCCCATGCCCTCCACGTGAGGATGTAGGTGGAGGTTGCGTCAGCAAAGGAACAATAGTTGGAACTCGAACACTGGCACTGGCACTACTACCAGATGGTGGGTGTGGCGATGGCATGGTTGTTGTTGCTTCATCCTCATCTCTCAGAAGTTATGCTTCCAATTCTTCTATATGTATAGTGTTGTCCTCCAAATTATTGTCCTCTAGGTTGTTGTCCCAAACTTTATATGATAGATCCTCATAAGCCCGATCACAATAATGACTCAAAAACCTCAAGTTGTAGTGCACATAAGCCAAACTTTCTGCTCGGTTTTCGTTGAGTCTATTTCTTCTCACATTATGGATGAAGTTGTAGGTGCTCCAACACCTCTCTGCAGAAGAAGTATTTACAACCTGTGAGAGAACTTTTTTTGCCAATTTTGGCAAAAGTCCCATGCCTGCCATATGCTTCCCACCATGTGAGATCATCAAATTTGTCTCTATCTCCCATTGCATGCAAAGAACCAAACAAACCAATGCAACTGAAGTATATGCCTAATTCAAAGTGCAGATTAGCACTCTTCCCTATCAGGGACCAACTTGTCTAATGCTTTCATATATCCCTCTTGTACCTCTAGATCTGTATGAGGTTTGATCCTAACCCCACCCCCAGGTGCAGGTTGGCCCAACCAAAATGGAGAGTAGTATTTTGGCATAAGGATATACGCCAAAGCATGTAGTGGAACATTAAGTTTATTCCACCATGCCCACACACAGTTGTGAATCATTGAATACAAGTTTGGATCGTTTTCCTTAACAACATCTTTTATTTGCCCCAACATGTTATCCATCTGCCCATACACCTCCCCAATCATTGGTTTATCTATATCTGCAAAGCGAATCATGCTATAAATGGGCTTGGTGAAATTCAAAATTTCCCTCACACGTGCCCAAAACAAAGGATCAAGAGCAGTCTCCTCCACCTATTCAAAACCTTGTCTGTCAACTGATGTTGTTGCCCTGTCCTTTAATACCTGCCAATGTGGACTTGATACCATGGCAACCAATGACTCTCTTACCTTCAAAAGGCGCCTGAAGGTGAGGTAATTGCTAGCAAATCTAGTCTTTGCTCTTCAACAACTCCAATCTTGAGTGACTGCGGAAAAGCCCATGGGTATTGCTATGATTTGTAATAAATCCTATCATTTTTTTGCCTCTCTTGTACAATCACCAAGCCATCTGTATTGAGGTTGTTTGTTTTTAATTATATCATGCATCAAAAGGTTCATTGTGTGAACCAAACACCCAGACCAAAATATGTTGGGGTATTTATCCTCAATAATTGCTCTTGTTGCCTTACAATTAGCAGCATTATCAGTGATGACTTGGACAACATTGTATGGTCCAATATGATCAATTGTGTCAAGTAATGGTTCTGCAATGTTGATGTCAGTCTTGAACTTATCTGAATAATCATATGATGAAAGGAATATTGCACCACTAACAAACACAGCAAGAACACTTATCAATGGCTTGCCTTTTACATTTGTCCATCCATCAGATACAATGGACACCCCATGCTCATTCCAAGAACTTGTCATTCTACTCAAAGAATGATTTATTTTTGCTTTTTCATGATCAAGTCCCATGGTTCTAGCCTTGTCATACCCAGGCCTCTTGTATCCTTTGGGGGCATAATTAATGGCAGAAACCATTTCATGCCAATAAGGTGAGCGAAGAACATTGAATGGTACCCCACATGCATAGAGAAACCGAAAAAATTTTGAATCCACATCACTCCTAGACCCTTCGTCAAGGAAATCGAATATGGTTCTACGTCTTAAAGAGATGTTTGGTCTAGGTGTGCCTCCATATCCACTGACATGGGTGGAAGTTGATGGACTCATTTGTCCATGATGTGATGGTGCATAAGATTCAATGAAACCCTTAGATCTTTTAGATTTGTATTGGGCTTCCTCGTCTTCCCTTATGTATTTGGCTCTATCTGTTGTTGACACACTTACACAAGTTTTGATTCTTATATTTTTATCTCCATCCCATGGCCTTTTCCCACAAGGGTGCCTTTTGGCACGGGTGTATCAACCTGTGTATTGTGTATTGCAATGGGGGCATAAAAATTGAGTGGTTCCACCCCCTTTCCATTCTTCATGCCTAGTAACATATTTCCACAATGGTGTTTGGTCAATTTTAGTTGGTGTCACTGTGGTCTCATTATCTCCACTCTCCCCTTCCTCTGCAGCTTGGTACTCCTCTTCAGGGTTTTCATCATATCCACTATAACCCACATCTTCATCCTCCTCTTCTGGAATAGGCCTCTTTCTGCTACTCTCCAACACCATAATAACAAAAAACAGAACCAACATGAAGAAAATGCCAAGCCATATAGCCACAATGTTTCAAAATTCAAAATTTCTGAAAAGTTTTTAACCTGCAAAACAATGGAGAAATGCCAAATGAGAATAGGAAAAAATGCAACATAGAAAAAAAAAATCAATTTTTCATTTTTCAACAAATTAAAATGCAACATAGAGAAAAAAAATCATTTTTTTTCATTTTTCAACAAATTTAAATGCAAAATAGAAAAAACAAATTCATTTTTTCATTTTTCAACAAATTAACATGCAACATAGAAAAAAGAAAAAAAAAATCATTTTTGAACAAATTAAAAATGCAAATAGAAAAAACAAAAATTAGATTAGACTCTCTTACCTCTTTCAAGTTTGTCCTTCGATCCCAAACTCTACCTCCAGAGTCCAAGCTCCTTGCTCTCTTGCTCCCTCTTGCTCCCTTGCTCCCTCTTGCTCCCTTGCTCTCTTGCTCTCCTCTCCTCTCCTCTCCTCTCTAGCTCTCTCTTCAAATGAAATAATAGCAATGAGGGAGGGTCTTTTTATTTCTGTAGTGCCCCACTCTAGTTGATTGGCAGTAATATGACATTAACATTATTTATCCCTAAGGCCCACACTTTATTCTTTGAGGACCTCAGGTTGAGGATCCGAACACTTGACTCTATTATTAGTGGATTTGATGGTTATGTGTGTTCTTTATTGATACTGTGATGATGACATCATTAATGGTTATGTACGTTCTCTATTGATATGATTGTAGCATTAATGGATATGCATGTTCTCTATTGATATCATGATGATGATAAACTTGATGGATAGGTATGTTTTCTATTGAAGTTACGATGATAATGACTTTGATGGATATGTTAAATTCCCATTGATGTTATGATTATGATAACCATGATGGATGTGTCCCCTATGTTAGCTACTTACATTAGTTCTGATTCAAAATGAACAACGATGTGAATGACTAGGTCATGTTGATGTTGCTATTATGATAATGACTAACACTGAGAAACTTTGTTATTGATGATTATTAAGTATGACACGAAACCACCAGAGACACTTGCATATGATGAGTTGACAACATCTGGTTTGATAGAAATTAATATTTTATCTTTGAAATTCTAAGTTTAGTTTGAAACTTGCTATATATGTATATATATATACTCTGATGATATGTCAGTGGTTGCAGGAACATGTTAGTTGCTTGGTCGAATGACTTACATATGGGTGATGGGGTTGTACAATTGGATGGATTTGGAACTGCATGGGAGCGGTGGGATAGTGTCCCTGATCTCACCTACTAGCACTCCCGTCGTGACTTAGGCTGAAAAGGTTGAAACACCTTCGCCTTGAAGATCACGATGTCGTGGGGACAGGTCCTAAATTTGGGTCGCTCACGAGGATTTTTTGGGGGGCGCGCATCAAGGCGGATTCCTTGATCCCCAACACCATTAGTCTCACTATAGCAGGCAACATACGAGATGATAATGGTCTCTGTCGTTGCACCTATAATTTCCCCTCGTAGCCACTGGATGCTTGAAGGGCAAATGGCATGGCACCCTTGGAACTTCAAGAGAAATTCTTGAAGGGCACGATCGACTTGGCACCCTTGGCATCACAAATAAACTGTTAGGCATGGCACCCTTGGAACTTCGAATGGAAGTTCTTGAAGGGCATGACCAACTTGACACCCTAAACATCAGTAAAAAGAAGCAAATAAATATAATCAAGATATGAAAATCCTGCTAATTCATATCAAGTGGTAAATGATGTTATAACCAAGGAAATTAAATCAAGAATAAAAATTAGTATAGGGAAGAATAGGAAGAAATAAATATTTTACCCTGATAACTCTACCTTTCCATGTTAGAACAAAATATTAAGTGCATAATGTACATAAGTAACTTAATTAGGAAAACGGGGGAAAGAGAGACATAGAGTTAAGTATAAATATTAATCATAAAATAGTTAAAAACTTCATTAAGAGAAGAGGGTGGTGAATTAAAATAAGATTAATAAATTAAAATTGGAGAAATTTAGAGAACCTCAATATGGCAAGATCCAACATAAGAATATCCATCTGAGAGGAAAATTGAGTTAAATTAGGAGGTAGTTAGGGGACCAAATCTTAGACTTATTAGTTAACTTCACTAATAAACACAAATTAAGGAGTAGGAGGGGGGATCATGAGACAACTAGGAGAAGAAATAGGAAGCCTTGTTGGGATGAGGAAAATACTATTTTAATTTAATATTTAAGTAAATGATTTTGGAGAGTGTTGGTGAGAGGGTGACACATGGGGGGGTGAATAATCAAATTTTGGATTAATAAAAAATAATTAGTTATGCATGAAATGCCAAGTGTCACCTATGAATCCTCCTATAAAAGAAGGGACAAGCCATGGGGAAAGGGACTTTTTGCTTACCCTATTGTTGGATGGAGGAGATTATGTCGTTGTGAGTGGTTACAAGCTATAGTTGAGTTTGGTGAGGTAGAGGACTTTAGAGAGGGGACTCTTGAGCCAAGGAGTGCTCACCTCTATCAGCTAGCACATTTCCTTCATTGTACAACCCCATTGCAGCTCAGGGGTCCGCGGGGAAGGAGAGTACCCAAGGAGTAGGTTGGGAGGTCAACCGGTGTGTCATTATATTCGGATCAAGCATGACAACATTCACGCTTGGAGGTAGACGGTCCAACAAAGGAGCGCATGTAGCGGAAAGTCAAGATTGAATCTCGTCTCCTGGTGAACGATACATATGTTATTTATAATGTTTTCTTTATATGACTGCCTTGTGCCTATAATTAACATGTAAAATATATGTATGTGCAATGAAGTTAAATTCATGGATGTTGATATAAGTGATTAATATTTCTGAGTTTCCAATGTTGTATGCTTATGGTTTTATTCCTAGTTTACTGTATTCTAAAAAAAAAGGGGTAAATTATAGGGTTGGTCCCTACACTTGGTATCTCGTTGCTCTCTTGATCCCTTGCTCTCTTGCTCTCTCTCTCTTTCTCTCCTCTCCTCTCCTCTCTAGCTCTCTCTTCAAATGAAATAATAGCAATGAGGGAGGGTCCTTTTATTTCTTCCCCTCCCTTCCCTCCAAAAATCTGCCCTCCCTCTCCACGTGCGGACGGTGTAAATTTTTCGAAACGAGAGCATTCAATGGTTCAGGGAGCGCTCAGGAGCGAATGCCGGGAGCGCTTTTTTTAAGGAGGGAGCGTTCGCTCCCAAGCACTCCCTGAAACGCTCTTTTTTTGGCAGCGCAAGGAGCGCGCTCCCGAAAATGTTCCTTGAAGGGAGCGTTTTCGGGAGCACGCTCCCTATGCACTCCCAAGGGCCAAAACGCTCCTGCTCGGTGTGCGATTTGGGAGCGGGTTCGAGAGGGGGGAGGGGCGCCCCCGCCCCCCCCCCCCCGCAACCCTGTTCAGCGCCATTGTAGTCATTTCACTATCAGACATTACTTCTCCCAATTCTTGCAGCTGGTCTCGTATTTCAGAAATCCTCATAAAATATGAAATGATTCCTTCCTCTCTTGACAATTTCATCTTGTATAGCTCTTGTCTCAGAGAGATTATTTCTCTTGCAGTACTTACGGAGAGTAGCTCCACCAATTTCTCATATATTTCTTTTGTAGTTTCTAGTTTTGATACATAGGGTATGAGTGAGTCCTTAATGGATTCTATGAGAATCCTCTGGTCTCTGATTTCTCCTTTCATGTACTTGGCATGAGTTGGAGCATATTTTTTTGAGGGTTGAGTTGTAGATCCTTTGATGTAGCCCATAACTTCATCTTCGATTAGATTCAAATATGTCCTCTTCTTCCATGCACTAAAGTTTGATGACCCAACCAATTTGTTGCTCTTTTTGCAATAAGTCATTTTGACAAATTCAAAAGAGGTCATAGAAATACTTACTTGACTAGAGTGACTTCCTCCTTCTATCAGATTCCTTGATGATGATGACAGGAACTCTTAGTTTGAATTCTCCAACGTAGGTGACCTTGGATCCTTGATGATAAAGGATGTCTTCAGAATGATGATGCCTTCAAAGTGTTGGATAATGTTGGATGGTGCTTGATGATGTGTCTTCCAACAATGTCTTCAATGTCATAAATCTTTGATGGCAAAGATTATCTCCTTGATGAGTGGATCCTTTGAATGAAACTGAAGATCTTCTTGAGATTGCTTCAGAATTTTCTTGCAAACTGATTTGACTTCCCAATGCAAACTTTGATCTTGACTCTGATGCTTTCAAGAGAAATGGATTCTTGTTCTTTAATCCTTGAGTGTCTCCTTGTCAAGTAGCCCTTGTCTTCAACACATTAGCTCTGAAACCATGTTGAGAATTAGGTAGGGCTATGTTTAATTCAAATTCTCTACTTGATAATTACTTGTGAGCTTACTTCTTTTACTTATGTCTTATCTTATTAGCTTATTATGTCTTTCATCAAATCAACTACCAAAACACAAGAGACACAAATTTAGGCTCTTCAAACCATGGCCAAAACCTCTCTCTCTTGGAGAGAAAAACCCACAAGAAATCCTTCTTATAGACTTTCAATTGACAAGTACCATGACCATGACATAGACCCTTAACCCTTGTATGCCTCCAAGACCTTGTCACTACTTCTTCCTTGACTCCTTAAGCTGATCCTTCTTTTTTGCACCTTTTTGCACTAGCCTTCGAGAGCTCGGTCTCTAGTTCTCGGTTTCTCCTTTTATTTCTTGAATTTACCTTAGATCCTTCTCGGCTTCTTATCTTGCTTTATACCCAAGACAGTGATATATACTTCTGCACCAATCCTTCAAACGTATCCCTAGACCGGACTTGTGGCAGACCTTCTTCACGCTATGAATACCTTCGGCCTTCCTAAGTTTATGCGAGGAGAAAGCAGACCTTAACACAGAGATATATATATATATGTCCCTTCCTTCGTTAATTAAGCTTCCTTCTTCACATTGTATCCTACTGTATGACAGTCCTGAACTTTGCTTCAATTGCAGACCTTCTTTCGCACTTATATCACAGACCTTGACATGAATTTCTATGTGTTTTCTGCGCAGTCTAGTGGGCTATTTATAGTGGTCAGGCCCTGTAATAAGCCGACCTAACCATGAATAGGTGTGACGGTTCATGAGTCGACATGTGCACTGCTTGTAAGCCGACTTTGCTTGTTGTTTATAGGCCGACATGGAAAGGTATTGTAACTGAGTATAACGTTGATTCGATCAGGGGTGTTAGCACCATTCTTGAGCCATGTTTACAAGCTAGTTTGACAAGGTCTTGAGGCATACATCACTGACTTTACATGTGTGATACTTCATATACATGACTCTAATTAATACATTTATGACAAGAGAACAAATCCCTAAAAGACATCAAGAAGAAGTCTTTGACCTATAATAAAATCCTTGCACATGAAACCCATGAAGCAAGCTTAACAAAAATACATTTTATTATCTTTGTCTTCTTCATTACATAAATACATAATTACATAGTCAATATGAAGATCGAACATAGTTACACTTTTCCAACACTCACATAAGGTAATGCTTTGTAGTGCAAGTGAGTGAACCTCTGGTGCCAAAGTTCACTTTGATGATTAATGTCATGGATTAATGCATGAATAGGTCGTCCATTGATTTTGTATAGACCTTCACATCTGGATCCTAAGGTGAGAGCATCTCTTATGTTGGATCTCGATGGCCAAGTGAGACCTTTACCATTTATGAAAGCAAATTTCATTCCTTTATCTTCTAAAGTTGATATGGACACGAGATTCTTCTTTAAACTAGGTACATATAAAACTTCTTGAAGAGTCAAAGTTTTACCTTGATCCAAATGGAAAGAAACGGAACCAAATCCCTTTATGGAATATGTAGAGTTATCTCCAAGAATGATCTTCAAATCTGTCTCCCTCTCAACCAGATTAGAGAGTACTTCTTTGTAAGCAGTGAAGTGCCTTGAAACCACTATCAACCAACTAGCTATCACAAGAATCTGAAGGAGATGAACTAGAAAGAGCGGAAACAAGAAAGTACTATGATTGAGTCTCAGCTACATTATTATTATACCTTTGGTTCCTTGAGGAACGATAGTTTCCTCTGTGAGTAGAAGGAGCTTATCTTTTTCTTTTGTAATCAGATTTATTGGAGTGATTGTTGAAGTTTGATTTTGATGCTCTTTTGTTTTCTGAACAGTCACAAGCATAGTGGCCATGCTTGCGACAATTGTAGCATTGGACTTTTGATAAGTCTCTGGTCCATTAGGAGGAGTTGTTGGGAGCAAACTTTCTCGAATAGTGCATTCCTCTTCTTCCTTTCTTCTTTTTTCCTTGTACAACAAAGGCATTAGGTTCTCCCTCCTCATGCTTGGAAATTCTCCCTCTGGAAATCATTTTGGCTTCTTCTTGGATGCACTTTCCCAGGAGCTCATCAAATATAGAAAATTTGTCATTATTACTGATGGTAGTAATAAAACTTTCCCAAGAAGAAGGAAGACCTCCAAGCGAAATCAGTACCAGTTCTTTAGCGAAAACAACTTCACCAGAAGTCGACAGTTGACCTTTGATTTTTGATATCCTCATGAAGTATGCTTGAATGGTTTCTCCTCTGTTCATCTTAACATCCTTGAGTTGATTCTTCAGAGCAAGAATTTGACTCAATTTGTTCACTTGATACATTCTAATCACCTTGTCATACATTTCTTTGGCTTTCTTCAAATTGGAAACATAAGTGATGAGGTGATCTCCAACAGAGTCAAAGATAATCTTTTTAGCCTTGACTTCTCCTTTCTTGTATTTGGCCTTGATAGTAGCGTTGGAGTTTTCAGCTGGTTCTGCAACCTCTCCTTCAACATACTCTAGAACATCATGTTCCTCAAGAATAATATCCAATCTGGCCTTCCAAGAGAAGAAGTTTGATGCATCAACTAGCTTCTCTTCATTCTTAAAGTAGGAGGAAGACATCTTGATCTGCAAATGGGGTGGACAACAAGCTATTATTTTCACCAAAGCTCTAATACCATGTTGAAATTCTGATGTTCTATGTTGTTACAATCACTTAAATCCAGAAATTATTTATGCCAAAATCTAAAGATATCTGACAGCAGTAGCTGATGCAAACACTGAATCACTTTGGCTCTCCAAGATTTGCTCTTGCTCTTCAAGACTCTTTCTCTCTCTCTCAATCTTCCTCTAGACTCTCCAACTCTCTCTTTCTCAAGTTTGAATTCTCCTCTCACAAGCACAAGTAAGCGTGTTAAGTGAGGATGAGAGGCACAAATATATAGGAAGGGCAAGGAGGTTGAATTCATGAGAGAGTAGCTCCTATGTCTTGAAGAGGAGTTACATATGCCAAAATATGAGTGTAACTTATGCCATAAAAGAGAGGAGTGTAACTTATGCATTTAGGAGAGAAGTGTAACTTACACATTAAAGAGGTGTAAGAGGAATCTTTTTATGACAAATCATTAAACTGTGTAAGAGAGTGTAAGAGGTGCGTAAGAGCATTAAAGAGAGAGGTATGAATCCATTAAGAGAGAGAGAGAGAAAGTAACATATGCATTAACTGAGGGGAGTTACATATGACATGAATGAGTCTCATGATTGAGAGTCTTGAATTTTTTTTTAATAATAATATAATAATATCATAAAGAGGATAATAGTAATAATAATAATAATATTGATGATTAAGTTGAAAATTAAACAATTGAGATTGATTAAGGACAACTTAAGTGATTTTTCTATCATATATATATATATATATATATGATTATGAATTGATGGAGAGTGATTTACTATTTTTGTAAAGTCATGATTGCAAAGATAGACATGACTTTCTATTTTTAGAAAGTAACTTTAGAAAGGTCGGAAATCAAATTTTATTCAAGGAAATTCATCCCATAGCTATCAATTTTCAACACTAGGGAAGTGGAATAGTGTTAATTTTCTTACCCTAGCAAACCAGCAAGTTGTTCCAAATAGATCTACGTCTACTAAATAAAAGCATCAGCTAGGGTATTAAGTTATTAACCAAATAAATTCAGCAAAAAGCAAATTTACCAATCTCGATCACAAAAATGAAACATTGATTCTACCGAATCACAGTTCCTCATTAAACTTCTGAACTTACTTGGGCTACCTTCTTGGGAAAATGGCCCAACTAAGGAATTACATACAACACTGGATTTGATCCAACTGATCAAGCCCTCCTTGGTTGATCTAGAACTCCTTGTTGCCCCTTCCTCAAATCCAACACACTCACTAAGATGCCTCTCTCAATCTTGTGTTGCTATATGGTGTGTCTTCTCCTTCTCCGTAACCTTGAGCTAAACCCCTGACCTTAATCTCCAAAGTGATTGGCAGCTGAGAGTAGATCTCGCCTCACCTAAGATCAAGGGTTGAGATTAAAACATATTCACTAAAGTAGTTTACTTTACTTTTCCTAAGTTTACTTTAGCTCAATAAGCCAACATAATAATTATGTGTTTTTCCTAAGTTTAACTTAGGCTAAGTTACAAAAACAACTTGTTCACACTAGAGCAAGACTGAAGTATCTAAGGAGATTGAGGACGACTTTTGCACGCCTAGACACTTAGACATGTGCAGAAGTACCTGAGCTACAAACATCAACACTCCCTCTTAGCAAGGGAGGTACTTTTGCCAATTAGAATTGACTTCAATCCTGGAACTGCATCCATTTCCATCGTTGCTCCCTCTGAAATGGAAGCCTTCCCTGCCATCTCTGGTATGGAAACATCCTCGAAATCTTGTTGTCCTTGCCCTGGTTCCTAGAAGCCTCCTACACTTGAACAACCTATAAGGTCTCTCGTACCAAGAGACCTTCTTGACAAATTTGGAGGAGTAGGCTAAGTTACAAAAACAACTTGTTCACACTAGAGCAAGTATCTAAGGAGATTGTGAGCGACTTATGCACGCCTAGACACTTAGGCCTGTGCAGAAGTACCCGAGCTACAAACATCAACACTCCCTCTTAGCAAGGAAGGTACTTTTGCCACCTGGAATTGACTTCTATCCTGAAACCACATCCATTGCCATAGTTGCTCTCTCTGAATTGGAAGCCTTCCCTGCCATCTGATTTGTAAACATCCTTGAAATCTTGTTGTCCTTGGCTTGGTTGCTAAAAGACTCCTACCCATGAGCATCCTGTAAGGTCTCTCGTACCAAGAGACCTTCTTCAGAGATTTGGAGGAATTTGTTGACTGCTCCTCCCCTCTTGAACCTTAAGGCTAACTCCCTTCAAGCTGCTCAACCTTCGAAGTTGCCTTCTCCTTATTCTCTTTCATTGCTCTGTTCCATGCCTTTACTTGAATAGGTTGGCCCTTTAGCCTATACATGTTGTTCTCTCTAACTCCTATGACATGTCCCTCATCAAAGCTAGATCCCCTAGGTCTAATCAGTACCTTTCCATCCAAGAAAGCAACACAGAACCCCTTCTTCTCCATCGTGGAGACTGAGAGCAAACTCCACCTGAGTTCCAACGCCCACAACACGTCCTTTACATCCATCCTACCTCCTGTTGAAATTTCATTATTCAAACCCTTTTAACTGTATGTTTGGCATCATCACCAAAATCCACATGCATTTCTAAGTCCCACTCAATCAGGTTGTCAAACTATTCCCTTGCTCTTGCCATATGCCTTGTGGCTCCACTATTAATCAACGACACACCCACTAGTAATGTGCATGAGATAAGGTAGGAAACAAGTACAAATTTAGTCTCAAACTTCTATCAAACTACTCCTGAGCTTCTATCGACATAGCTACAATTGGCTACATGCCCTTTCCCCCTATCATCCTCTCCAAACACTGTGAAGCATAGTGTTTGGTCTTATGACAAGCAAAACACTTAACCATAGTCGAGTCCTTCTTCTTCAACTATGAGGTTGACTCCTCACTTCTACTCAAACTTTTTCCCTTGCCCTTTGTTATCAAAGCCAGGTTCTCATCATCTTCCTGCTTGTTGATTTTTCCCTTTAACTATAACATGATTTGCTCGTGTATGCAATTATCCCTTAGCCTACCAAATGTGGGCAGTTTATCTCCAGCAAAAATCCTCTGATGAACAGATCCCATGCCTCTAAGAACCCATTCAACGCTACATTTACCAGTTCTGAGTCTTCTACCTTTTCTCCCATGGTTGCACGCTAATCATGAATCTACACGATCCTCATCAAATAAATCATCATTGAGTCAGATTTGGTCATTTGCGTAGTCCGGAGCATATTTTTCAATATCATCTTCTTGTTTATTGTCTTGCTCTAGTATAATCCTACTAAGGCTTCAAACATCCCCTTGGTTGTCTACTTTACGGTTAAGTGAGGGATCAAATGATCCTTCACGGCATCCAAGAGTACCCTCTGCACCTTTATCTCCTTCTTTGTTAGGATGGCCTTCTCGGTCTCAAAAATTTCCCAAAGATTGTTTTCCTTGAGAACCAGGGTAACCCTAGCCTTCCAAGGTAGGAAGTTTGACACTCCGTCAAACCTGTCATCATATCGAATACCCACTGTAGTCATTTTGGCAAATCTCACTGAAGAATTTTTTTATGTTGGCTATTGCGACTTTTCCCATAGCGACAGCAGGTTGGCTCTGGTGGCTCGAGTTGTTTCCTTGACTTCCCCCAGCAAACTTGCGACCCAATCCCATGGCCTACTTCTCTAGCTGGTGGTTGATGTTGTTGTCTACCCAACTCTTGGCCACCTGCTCAACCCTACAACATTTTTCGGTAGCCGCTAAATCCGCCTGTTATCTCACCCACCACAACTACCTTGCCCCTTTGCAAACTTGTCGCATGCAACTCCTTTTGGTTGTCCAACATGTTGCCCTAACTTCTTTGTTGCTCCTCATGACGACAGCATGTCTCCGTCCGTGATCTGTCATCCGTGCTTGCATGTCCCCATGGCCCACTCTGCTCCCTCAATGGTTGGGCTTGTTTGGCCGACCATTCCTCTGTCATGTCCCTGCTTGCACCATGATTGCTTCCTCAATCTACTACCCCCGATCTCTTTGCGCCCAACAATCTGCTCTTATGTGCTGCTAACCCCAACCGCCTACAAAATCCTATTTTGTGGTGACGTCCTCGTCGCATCCACAATTCGCACAACCTTAGCCCGTGCACTCTGACCTGACCTGTGCATTGTTCCAACCACATCTACCTTAGTTGTCCTACAGTTGTCGGGTCTGATAGCCCACCAAGGGTTGTTGGCCCTCCTCTTTTCTTTTCTTTTCTTTTTCTAACTCAGCTCCAAAACAAAATTTCTTCAGACCCCTGCACAGAAAAAAATTTGTGTCCATATTACGTACAGCCAATCTACGTTGGCACTATTAAAAAAATGTCTTGTACTATCGCAATCGAACCTAGCCCCAACAATCCTATACAAACCTAGCTTCCTATAATTCAGAGATCGGTACCTTAGAGTTTGAGCTCTAATACAATGTTAATTTTCTTACCCTAGCAAACCAGCAATTAGTTCCAAGCATATTTACGTCTACTCAATAAAAGCACCAGCTAGGGTATTAACGAAATAAATTCGGTAGAAAGAAAATTTACCAATCTAATCACAAAAATGACATACAGATTCTACCCAATCACAATTCTTCATTAAACTTCTAAACTTACTTGGGCTCCCTTCTGCAAAAATGGCCCAACTAAGTATATACAACACTGGATCTAATCCAATTGATCAAACCCTCGGCTAATCTAGATCTCCTTGTTGCCCCTTCCTCAGACCCAACACGCTCAATGAGATGCCTCTCTCTATCTCAATCTTGTGTTGTTGTATGGTGTGTCTTCTCCTTCTTTCTAACCTTGCTTTTATAACTCTACATTGAGCTAAATCCCTAACCCTAATCTCCAAAGTAATTGACAGTTAAGATTAAATCTCACCTCACTTGAGATCAAGGGCTGAGATTAAAACATATTCACTAAAGTAATTTACTTTACTTTTCCTAAGTTTACTTTAGCTCAATAAGCGAACATAATAATTATGTGTTTTTCCTAAGTCTAACTTAGGCTAAGTTACAAAAACAACTTGCTAACACTAGAGAAATTATCTAAGGAGACTATGGGCGACTTTTGCATGTCTAGACAGCTAGGCCTGTGCAAAAGTACCTGCTCAAGTTACAAACATCAACAGATAGCCTAGGGGACCGTTGAGCAAAGAAGAGGATCCTATTCCATGGGTTGTGCATAGGGCTATTGATTGGGAATTGTTGTAGGTGACTTTTAGCCTGGAAATCAGGTTGTGAGAAAAGAAATTGGAGCCAGCCATAGAAGGGTGTGCCCCTTGTGGATTCATAGCCTCATCTCAATTGCAGAGAAAATTGGTGCAATACAGAGCCTATCATTGGGTGTAAAGTCCATCTACTGTAGCCAGTTGGCGAACAATTCCAAACAGATAAGTGTTCTTAATTGTACCTGTGAAATTTGTTTAATTAATTCTAGAATCTAAATTGATATGGTTATGTCATGGTTTAATTAATTTCCAGTTTAATCTTATGACTGCCTATGATAGCCTGCATTTGTGATTTATGGCTTCATGAATACTTGAATGGATGCATTTAGCTTGCATAAATCTGCAGTCACATGCCTGCTGATAACAATTTGTTAATAACAAAACAGATAGTTTGATTCTTTAATGAACTGGTTTGAATTTGGGTGGTTAACCGAAGTAACCCTTGTCCTCAAAGTGTACAAAGGGTATTGGGTACGTTACATTGCCATCCAACAATAGAAACAACAAAAATTTCAAACTAAATTGATGCAGGATATTTTTGCCATGCTCTAGTAGCTGGTCACTTCACAAGAGCAAACCCTGAAACAACAACCACCCCTGAAACAATTCAATCCCAATTACCTAATAGTACTTCAAGTTTGACACAATTTTCTAGCCCCAAATTTGACAAAGCCCTGATTGGGGACAAACTCAACACTTGGCTCTGTAACCTACAAAGTTACTTCAAGAACCAATCAAATCTGACAGACACTTGGAAGCTTCAAATAGTTGTGGTGCATATGGATGAGCATGTTAGAAAATGTAACTAGGATCGGTCTTCATATTGACTATGTAATTATGTGTTTATGTAATGAAGAAGACAAAGATAATAAAATATATATTTGTGGTATGCTTGCTTCATGGGTTTCATGAGCAAGGTTTTATTATAGATCGAAAGACTTCTTCTTGATGTCTATTAGGATTTGTCTTCTGGTAATTAATTTACAAATTAAAGAGTCATGTTTATGAAGAGTCAAGTCATACTTGTATGCCTCAAGACCTTGCCAAATGAAGCTTGAAGACATGACACAAATGATGCTCCAGATCAGCGTTGAAATATCTCCTCAAGACAGCCTATGAAAAGTGAACAAGTCAGATCGTAAACCCCTGATCAAGTCAGCTTCATAACCTATGGACAGGTTGGCTAATTTACAGGTTGCAACAACTATATATACCCATGTAGGCTGTGCAGAACAGAGCACAGAAAATTTGGATTTCCTCTGAGTTTTTCGGACAAGGTTCAGGGTGAAAGGACTACGGATTACAGACATAAGGAACAAGATTAAACAGCAAGGAGAAAGTGCAAAGGAGAGACATAATATAATATATACATCTGAAGAATTGTGGACTAAAGGAAGATTCGGTAAATTTGGTCCTCATAATAAAAGAAGAAATATGGACAAAGCACGATGCTTTGGATGTAATAAACTTGGGCATTATAAAAGGGATTGTCCTAAATCTGGGAAGGACAAGAGGAAAAAGGAAGAAGCCCATGATGAAAGGGAAAAACCCGATGCAAAGAAATCTAAGAAAGAAGAAGCGAAAGATCTCTATTATAATTGAGATCATCTTCCTCTTTAAGTGATTTTTGTTGGATATAAAATGGTATGATAGGAAGCAATGTATATTAATAGCATCACGATAGAAGCATGGAAGGAGCACTTGAAGAAGGAGCTCCTGGAGACCTCACTGATAACAACATAGATGGAAGGCAGTCATCAAGATCAAGGGTCATCACTCAATAATCAATATGGAAACAAGTGCTGACATTTTCTAATGAAGTTCTCTATGAATTCACTGGTTAGAAAGAAAGCAAAAGGTTTTTCATCGAGAATTCTATGTTACGAAATTTTGGGATTAGGATATGATGATATATTGATGGAGCAGGTCAAGGGAATGAAGTTTTTCATTCTAGTAAAATTGCTGCTGGATGACTCAAAAGGAAAAGGATGAGGTACATATATCTATATGTTGACACTGGATGTTGTAAAGTCATGTCATATGGTTGCAGGTGATAAACATCTATCTTTAGAGGTATGATCTATGGAAGGAGGATCTCTTCTGGTGCACAGGTTGCCACTAACAGATGAAATTAAATATGTCCTCATATGGAATATGAGGTGGTTGGGTACAAAAAAGGATCTGGATACTGAAAGTTCCTGGGGATGAAGCTGTGTGCAATGGAAGAGATCATGAAGTGCAAACATGTAAAGAGGCGGTTATCATCCAGAAGCCAAGAAGATGTGACTAGGAGATCTCCTAGGAAGATATGTGGACTCTGATAAAAGTATGGTAAACAAGAAGACCCTTGACAATACATATCTTTAGGAGATGTGTCAATCTGAAAAGAGGATGTCGATGCCTACAAGAAGATGTCATGGTGAAAGATCATCACTAAGGTAACTTTTAATTTAAAAGGTTCTTATGTATATATGTTTATCTGGATAAGTTTATGCACGGCTGCCAATCATGTGAAAGGATGTAAGATCCTTGGGAGATGGTTCGAAGGAAAGCAACATGGCATAAAGGTGGACCAGATGAGAAGGACAAATGAATCACTTTCAAGTAGATGACATGACTCATGGATGAAAGTGATGGATGATCTATGCCCTATGAAGCCAAAAGTTGAAGATTCTCGAAAATCGAAATCCATTACATCGAGGGGAGGAATTCTTCATGAGCAGCTGGGTGTCTCACCATTGTTGTTGTAGGTCCCTAGTTAGGAAGGAGTCGGGTGGTAAGTTTCTTACTTGGAAGAAACTTGAAGTATGTCCTTCCTGAGTTAAGAGGGAGTGATGTATATGATTCTCTAATTCATGTGTCATGAACTAGACCAGGACTAACAATCATAAGTCTTAGTGAAGGCCATGTGGAGAGAGTGGATAGACACATCATTCTGGTCTTCACCTGGAAGACAGAATAGAGAATTGGGTAATCATCTGGCATTCGATAATCTTTGAGAATGAGATGGGGCATTCAAGATAAGAGTAGTTGGGGACCAATATTCTTTGAGGGTTCGCTACCCAAGAGAAGAATAGTCCAAGAAGGTCATACTCTGGGAGCACCTGGGTGGAGTATGTACCTTGGAGAGACAATGACTATGGTGTCTATAAGTCATGTGTCTCGCCAGCATTGTAGCCCATTGTCTTGTTGAGAGATGGGGTTGTTAGTCAAGGCCTTGCACTTGGACAATGCTAGTTGAGCTGATGCTATACAGATGCGATTACCAATCTGATTCTTCTTATGAGATTCTTCAAATTGAAAGTGACCATGTACCATTATGAATACCTCCCTAGTTAAGAGGGAGTGTTGGAAAGTGTAACTAGGATCAGTCTTCATATTGACTACGTAATTATGTGTTTATGTAATGAAGAAGACAAAGATAATAAAATATATATTTGTGGTATGCTTGCTTCATGGGTTTCATGAGCAAGGGTTTATTATAGGTCAAAAGACTTCTTCTTGATGTCTATTAGGATTTGTCTCCTCGTCATAAATGTACAAATTAAAGTCATGTTTATGAAGATTCAAGTCACACCTATATGCCTCAAGACCTTGCCAAATGAAGCTTGAAGACATGACACAAATGATGCTCCAGATCAGCGTTGAAATCTCTCCTCAAGACAGCCTATGAAAAGTGAACAAGTCAACTCATAAACCCCTAATCAAGTCGACTTCATAACCTATGGACAGGTCGGCTAGTTTACAGGTTGGAACAACTATATATACCCATCTAGGTTGTGCAGAACAGAGCACAGAAAATTTGGATTTCCTCTAAGTCTTTTGGACAAGGTTCAGGGTGAAAGGACTGCGGATTACAAACATAAGGAACAGGGTTAAACAACAAGGAGAATGTGCGAAGAAGGAGAGACATAATTGTTGAGATTTTGGGGTAGCATCGAATGTTCTCTAGCTCCGAAATTTTGTGGAGGAGCTGGAGTACATGAGATCTCCAAGACCCAGAAAGCGTTTGGGGAAATTCCATCTGGTTTAAGAGTTATTCAAATAATTAATCTTTTTAATTAAGGACCCTAAGTCTAACTTAGGAAAATTAAAAGATTAAAGTGAATTAAATTAAATATGTGATGAGAATGATCTAAGTGACGTGGATCAAGCAAGCTTCTAATCTTAGCCATTGATTAGAGATTAGATCACAGTCATTGGTTTGCCAACGAGAAAAGTATAAGAGAAGGGCTTGGGGTCAGTTGGAGGAAACACACATTAGCAAAGCACAGAAGCTAAGCTGAAATTCTAGGGCGCAGTTTGCTAAGAATTTCAGGAAGAGTTTGCAGTGCAACGAGGGGCAATATTGGCGAGGGATTCTAAATCCAAGGCCAAGAATACAACAATAGCAGAGAGGCAGCATATCCAGCAGCACAGACGGCAGCCAATACTACGCACTCCAGCCAGAGCCCAATCAGGGGCAGTGCAGAGGCAGCAGGAGCCACGCAGGGCTGACGCAGACCTAGTTCGGGCAGCGCAGGGGCAGCGTAAGCCTAGAGAGGGTGACCCAGACCCTTCTAGAGCAGCGCAGAGGCTGACACAGGCCAGTAAGGCTGATGCAGAGGGCTGAAAAGCAGTGTTGGGGTTTTCGGTGGGCCAGAAAGGGCTCAAATTCTGTAAATCCCATTTGAGGGTGTGAATCAGCCATATTTTCTGTCTCCGAGTGAAAGAGGTATTGTTGCCGTGATTTTCCCCATAGGGCCAACCATGTCTGGTGCCCAAAAATTGTTGTATTCAGATTCTACATAATAATAAAACCCTCCAGAGCTAGCTGCATCGGTTTTCCTGCATTGGGTTTTTTTGGGGACATTTGTCCGAAAAATCTGTGTGTCACTTTGTCATATGAGCGTTATATTCAGTAAATGATCTGTATGTGTATGTTGCTATTTGTGTTTACTTCGTTGTTTTTCTGAATATTCAAATTAATAACTTGTATAAATAATCAAGTAAGAGAAGTAAATCAATGGTTAGCAGTAGGGTTTTTTAGATTAAGGAATTTTCACATGGTATCAGAGGATTGCAAATCAAGTTGAATCTCCAGCAAATCGGTTGAATATGTTTTTGCTGCAAAGTAGCAGCTAAACCAGCAGAGGATCCGGAGAGGGCAACGCAACACCAGGAAGACGCAGTCCCAACAAAGGCCACGCAGGGGCTGACGCAGTCCCAGTTGCGTGACGCAGAGGCAGCGTAGAGCCTTCTAGGGTGACGCAGGAGCAGCCTGCGCTGCGCAGAGGCTGAGTTGAGCCAGTCTGCTCACGCAGAAGCCAGCCAGAGGGACGCAGTCCGGTTTTTGAGTTGTTGTGCAGAGTTGTCGTAGTCCAGAAGCAGAGTTTCATATCTTCAACAGTTCCTAGTGTGGTGGAGATTCTGTCGGTTCATAATCGTGCCTAACTAAGTTGACAAAGAGCGGGAGGAGAATAATCTGTCAATAGATTTTTGCCAAATAAATCTGAGGATCGATCAGAGGGTGATCGAAGAGGGTTGATTCAGAAGTTTTGGCAGATTTCCAAGGGAGGAAATCAGTTGTCAGAGGGAACAGAGGGTGCCTTTCTCGCCAAGGGCCCTAGATCCGAGTTTTTGTTGAGGGTAGCAACAGAAGCAGGGAGAGGAGTATCTGTTCTGACAGATTATTCTTGAGCTAGATGGTGTCATACGGACTGCGTGATCAGGATAGGTTGGACGGCTTGTCCAACTTTGCTATCTAGAAGGCCAGAATCCTGATGGTCCTGGAGGCATACGAATTAAGAGAGCATGCAGAGAGCATCTTGGCTACACCAACCGATGTTGCTCTTCTCGCGAAGCATAATGAAGCAGAGGCGCATGCCAAGCGCTTCATCATGGACGGGGTCAAGGATCATGTGGTCCCACACATAGTCGAGAAGAAGACGGCTAATGATATGTGGAAAGCATCAACCACACTGTATCAAGGGAAATCCGTCCAGAAGAAGATGCTTCTGGAGAACCAGTTGAGGTTGTGTACGATGACTAAGGGAGAGGAAATCTATCCTTTCCTCTTCAAGTTGCAGACGATCCAGGATCTGCTGATTGCCATGGGGGTTAAAGTGGATGATGATTTCATGGTGAGGACTGCTCTAAATACAGTCACAGATGATTGGGAAATGTTTGTCCAAAGCATCTTGGGCAGACAGTGTTGAGAATTTGGAGGGTTGATGATTGATTCAAATTCTCTTCTTGATAATTACTTCTGAGCTTACTTGAGTTACTTATTTCTTCTCTTGCTTAGCTTAGTTAGTCTTTCATCAAGTCAATTACCAAAATACAAAAGACACAAAGTTAGGCTCTTCGAGCCAGGGCAAAACCTCTCCCTCTTGGAGAGGAAACCCACGAGTAATTCTTCTTATAGATCTTCAAATGACAAGTACCGTGACCAAGACTCGAACCCTTGACCTGTGAATGCCTCCAAGACCTTGACACTTCTTCTAAGTCTTCCTCCAACACTGATCATTTTATTCTTCACCAATGTATACTGACCTCCAATAGCTTTAGAGAGCTCGGCCTCTAAGTTTATCTTGAGATCCTCCTTCTTATCCTTTGCATGCACATAAGCTTTCCAGAATGTAGACCTTCTTTCTTACCTCTATGAGCCTCACTTGATCACTTCCTAAATCCGCATTTCATTCTTGTTGACTTCCACACTTCATGACTGTTAGAGTTCGCACTTTTTCACTGTTGACACTTCAGATTAAATCTGCATCCCTTTCTTCCTGAAGTACAAACTGTCATCTCCTACAAACCCGCATTGTTTACCACTGTGATCAGCATAGGAATCTGCATTATCTTCTTGACCTTAACACTATTCCACTTCAGGGAAATCTGCACTTTATTTATTGTGTTTTTACGCAGAGGAATCTGCACCTCAAATCCGCACTTCAGTCACAGGTGAATACGCAATTGGTTAGACCTTTTTACACTTGTAATCAACTCATAAGATGTCCGCATTGAAACCCTGTACATGTTCTTCAAAAATCCGCACTTTTTGTTATGTGTTAACTCAGAGAGAATCCGCATTCTTTTCTGTCCAAATGAGCCGCAGCTCTAGATCTATTTATAGTAGAATTACCTCGATTTTAGGCCGACCATACAGTCACTATTTAGCCCAACTTTAATCACAGATTCTGGGCTGACTTGTCCAGCTGTTTGAGGCCGACTTTAGGAGCAGAATTGAGTTGATCTTTCAATGTAGATAGTGGACAGTCTTGAGGGCCATTATGGGCCCTTTCACAAGATATTGGAGGACATTCTTCATACCAGACACTTCATTATCATGACTCTTAATTACACTTAGAAATATAAGACAAACCCTAATAGACATCAAGAAGAAGTCTATTGACCTATAATAAAATCTTGCTCATGAAACCCATGAGGCAAGTACAACAAAAATTATATTTTATTATCTTTGTCTTCTATAAATCCATAATTGCATAGTCAATATGAAGACCGACCTAGTTACACTTTTCAACAGACAAGACCTTCCAAACTGGGACGACATGTAGGCTACCCTCCAACAAGAGGAAATCCGCCGAATGACCAAGAGACAAGCCAGCACCGGATCAAGCAAAGTCAAGAAGGAGAAAGAGGAAGATGTAGCCCTGGCATCTAAGAAGCAGCAAGGGAAAAAGAAGCGGGATCTATCAAAGATCAAATGTTTTAGATGTGGTGAACTTGGACACTTCGCCACCAATTGTCCTCTAAGGAAGAAGGACAAAGAAGCTTCTAGTTCCAAGGCTGCAGCAGCTCAAGAAGACGATGGCTCCGATGATGATGTGGCCATGAGTGCTCATGTGCCTCAAGAGAAGAGGTGGGGCAACATTGATGTGTAGAGCAGCTACAGAGTGGAGGCAGGATCCTTGAGTAGCCCAACTCTTGGATCACATACATGCTACGGGAGCCTTAAGACTGTAGCGGGGATGACTGGAGTAGTGGGTGCAGAGGATCGCAATGAAGCAGAGGGCAGAGCTGGATGCTATAGAGGGAGCAGCGCAGTGCAGAGGCAACAGCAGCGCAGAGGGGCTGATGGGACTTCAGCAACGCAGTGCAGTGTTGTAGCAGCGCAATGGCTTCAAGGGGACAGCGTAGCGCAGCGGCCAAGAGAGCTTCAGTGATGAGATGCAACCCAACTGACTTGACAATCAGTATTTGGGCAAGGGTCCTGTTGTAACTTAAGAGACAATCCCTTGGTTGTGAAAGGAATCAGTGCTTCAGACATTTTAAAAGTGTGTCACAAAAATAATTTTATCAAGAGGTCACGGTTCTATCCCACTGGAAACTAGTTTTCTAAAACCCTTGATGATCTGGAATAATAAAAGATTTCACAATGCCATTAACTGCTGATATCTGAATGGAAAAGAAGAACTGCAGGGGAAACTCAAAGTAATATGTTGTAAACACAGAATCTATTACTAAGTTTCAGAGGAAATTCATGGAGAGAGGGGAAAGTCAAAATAACATGTTGTAAACACAGAATCTATTACTTTAAAGTTTCAGAGAGAGTTTGTGAAGAGGGAGGAAACTTGAAATAATATGCTGTAAACACAGAATCTATTAGTTTTAAGTTTCAGAGAGAATTTGTGAAGGGAGAAGAGATGTAGTGAAGGAGCGCTTATTAAGGCTATTTAACTCTTACTTACAAACATAAATCAGAGACCAGTTGCTTCTTTACTTCACTTCATTCAAGGAAGAAACCACATAAGATGGCACAAGAAACACGAATCACCATCAACAGTTGCAGGAAACTTGTTGCTTCTTTCATTCACCCATCAGAAAAAGAAGTACAAAATGTAGTCCCCAAGAGGTCCACAACTCTCCCTTTCTCTCTTCCTTAAATACAAACAAAAGCAGTTTGTAACTGCTCGAGCTTCTTCAAACTCCTAAACTGCCCCAAACTGTTAATCTACTTATTACACTGCAATCGAGGACACCATTGTAGCTTCGATCTTAACCAAGAAAACAAAATAACACTTGGCATAAAATCCTTTTGCTTAATCTAATTTGTTGTTGATGTGTCTCCTTCCGTTTCGGCTGTGATGTCCTAACAGTTAACAGTCTGCATAAACGCATATCCACTTGACTCTGCCCATGCTTTTACGTTTCGAACACTGTCATCATGTCACCTCCTACCCGGCTCTGCCTCTTTTGCTTGTGCTTGCTGCATTCTGTCTTCTCTTCTCCTTTGCTCTGCGTCGGGTCACATACCTGAGTCTTTCTGCACGCGTTCAGACTTTCTTCCATTATCAAGGCGTAACCGCTTTTAAGACTTATGCATGTGGTGTCGGGTCTTTTTCCACCCGAGTCTACTCCCGCGTTTAGCCTTTTCTTCATAAACCGCCGCAAGACTTGGACTTGAAATATATTCTATTCACCTATGAAGAATGCATCGCGTCCGCTTTATATCGCATTTTGGCGTTTCACCAGTTTTACGTTATAATCCTCCTTTTCCTCCTCCGATGTGATTTAACACAAGAAATGCTTTACATCCAGATTTGAAATCCTTTGAGTTCACCTTTGAAACTACATCGCATCTGGGCTCTTTATCGCACTTCGCAAGTTTTAAGAATTTTGCAATATTTGCGATTTCGCGATTTCGCAAATCGGCCCGAAAACCTTATCGCATGCAATGTACGATATACTTCGCATCGCATCGCCACCTCCTGTCTTTATCGCATCGCAACTTAAATCACTTATCGTGCAAAGACTTAGCAATAAACACAAAAATCGCCGATGTGCAATATGCGCCAACCGTCTTTTGTGATCTAGTCCATCCATCGCTCGCTCTCATTTCTACGACTTGATCTTCACCGTCCATCTCTGCTTCACTCCGATTTTCCGACTTGACTCGTGCGCTCACGACTTTCTCCATTTTCCGACTTGACCCATTGAACTGCACGTGCCCTCGTGCACTGCTCTGAATGCAAGCTAGCCCGACTCTGCCCGTGCGTTCACAACTCCTTCACGCCTTTGCTTCTTTGGTTTTGGTTCGAGTGCACATGTGATGATGAATCCTCGTTGAGCTTCTGATTATCCTTTCGAGCATATTACAGGTCTTCTTGAAATTTTAACAACTGTTCCTCAATAACCTTGAATTGCTCAGAACCTCTCTTGACTTTTAGCTGAGTCAAATTAGGCTACAACATCTGGCTCCAATTGGGGACAGCACTTTGGTAGCCAAGTGCTGAGAACTTGTAGATCAGTAGTTGTTAAAATTAAACAACTAGGTCCAAACTCCATGTTGTGATGCTCAGATGAAGACACCAATATTTTTATTGGGTTCCTCTTTCAGAAAGGTGCACGATCGATCTAAAGATCATCTTGATCTGATGAGCAGAACATTTATTTTGAATTTATTTTTAATACTTTCAAAATATGTGCAAGTCGGCCTTAAGGTTTTACACCCCCAGCAAATGTGTCACACACCCTCAGTGATTGATATAAATAGAGTCAACATTGGAGGACATTTCACTAAACTCCTCATCACACATATTTCTCTCTCCACTTCTGATTGGTTCGAGCTCCAAGGAGGCAAATCTGCGGTTCACACGTGGGAGAAGGACGAAGACTGTTTTTGCTACAGCTAGGGTTTTACCATAGGTTTGACCAGCGTTGACTTTGGTCAACGCATGGTCCAAAGGAGCTGATTTTTGGTACAAACTTTGATTTATGCAGTCCGTACACTTTGGCACAAGAACCGAGGTCAAAGGTTGACCAAAGACTGAGTTGTGTTGACTTTTACTTAATGTTATTCTGCATTGACTTTTCTGGGTAGCGTTGACTTTTCTGGGGTTGACTTTGAGTTGACCGTGTGGCTGTTTTGAGGGTTGTTGTGACACATATTGGGCTGGCTGACCAAGGAGACTTTGTTGGTTGAAGCATCCTGTTGACCGCTGTAACGCACCAACACTTTTGTCTGTTTCTGGTTTGTCTTCTATTGATCTGGTATGTTCTATCAACGTTTTACTTTATGGTTTATGTGATTGTTGTCTAGTAAAGAAGAAAAAGTAAAGTTGCATCGAGCATAGAACATCTACATAAATTTACAGTAGTCTTTATTGGGCATGGAGTCAGGGAGCACCTGTAGATTAGTAGCCTTTATTGGGCATGGAGTCAATCCCAAATGGGAGTTGATTTAGTATGAAATCCTCCTGAAACCTACTACACTTTGGACCCCTTCCTTTATTCTTAAACTGAAAATACCGAACCAGAAATACTGCAACTAAAAATGCTCAACTTATGAGCTTATTTATGCACTACTCCTACATATGTGTTCATGCCTGAACTCAATCAGGTGAAGTCAGCCTTTCAGTGGCACCAATCCAACATCTGCATGTTAGACCTAATGCCTGCATACTGTTGAAATTTGAAGATCACAATAGGGAGATACCATGAAAGTTTTCCAGATATAAAGCTTTGCACATACCTTTGCATAAATGTTTCCATATAGTCTGCTACTGGATCATAGAACTGATGGGACCAATTTTCTGTTGCCTCCTTTTCTTAAACATCTTGCTGATGTAGACCTCTTTGAACAGGGCAGCTTCATTCACAGTTTGACTCCTCAATTTGAGGTTGTATGTGAGACGGTTGATTGTTGTTTTCTGCTGACAACCATTTAGGTTGGAAAATGAAATCTAAGGTTTGTTCCTCGTAATGCTGATGTTCTTCGTATGATGCCAATTCTTGACAAAGATCTTCCCCCTCTTGCAAACACACCTGAGGAGTTCCACTAGTTTCTCCTCTATTCACAAAATCATTAAAATTATGAAAATTGTAATTATCTTCCAGGCTTTCAGCGTGTAGTTCAGTTGTTGCAACGGATTTTTGACCAGAATCTTCAGAATGTTTAAATTCTTGTGTTCCAGCAATACGAGAATCCTCTGACACCTTTTGAAAATCCTTGTTCCTCTCTGAATTTGCATTCTCTTGTAAAGATATTCCAATGTTTTCTTGACAGGCCCCCTTTTCTTCAACAAAACTTGTTCTTTCTATATGACAGGAAAAATTTCTATAAGCCCACACATTATCTTCAATTTCCTGTGCATAAAGAAACATCAACTCTAGAGTGCAAGGCTTTCTCTCCTTGAGATAAAAATCCAAGACAACAAAAAGAGCGCTCAAATAGTAAACCATAGTTGTAGCTTTAGGAGGTCGAATTTCTTTTGGCATGCTGAAATAAATTTTTTGAAACCTCCTATTAAACTCAACGATTGATTCATTGCTCTGCCTTTGGATAGAATATAATTCTAAAAGGTGTTTTTCATATGACTTACGCTCGCCCCAATATCTAAGAAATATATCTTGAAAACCTTGCCATGAACTAATTGAACTTGCTTCCAAACACTGGAACCATTGTTGAGCACCCTGCTTTAATGAATGACAAAACATCCTTAAAGCCACGTCTTCATAAATAATTTGAAATTTGTCCAAAAAGTACTGAAATTCTAAGATATGTTGTTCAGCTGAAATATCCTCCTCCTCTCCAGAAAAACTTGGCAAAAATTTGAATCCTTTTGAAGGATATTGATGGAGAATTGTGGGCAGCACTAAGGGTTTGAAAATCACCTTGGTTCCAAGCTGGAAAGAAGCAGATTGTTGATGAGGTACAATATTATCACCCAAAGATGATGAATCCTCACCTTTATGCCCAGACTGTGACAAATTATCTTCATGAATTGTAATGAAACATTCATCTCTCCTCTCATATTTAGGAGATAAAATTGTGTCAAGATCAATAATACAATCGGAAGAAAAATCTTCTTTCTCCAATAAAGAATGTACATTTTGGGCCTTATAATCTTCTGAGAATATAAAGCGGGAAACAATCTTCTTGATATGTAATGGAAAATAGACCACCAAACTAATAGTGAAAAATAAAACTTCCTTTAAAAGATTCAAACTCTGATATCTGTATTTTCCACGATGCTTTCTCATTGTCTTGCCCGCAGAATTCCTTATCTAATGAAACCTTCCTCAGTGGAATCGCCAAGTGAACAATAAACAACCAAATTTGTATCTAAATCTTGTTCACCATCAAGAAATAGATTTCAATACCCAGGGAAAAATAACTTTGTGCCTTCCTCCCCGGCAACGGAGCCAAAAAATGTTGTAACTTAAGAGACAATCCCTCGGTTGTGAAAGGAATCAGTGTTTAAGACATTTTAAAAGTGTGTCACAGAAATAATTTTATCAAGAGGTCTCGGTTCTATCACACTGGGAACTAGTTTTCTAAAACCCTTAATGATCTGGAATAATAAAAGATTTCACAATGCCATTAACTGTTGATATCTGAATGGAAAAGAAGAATTGCAGGGAAACTCAAAGTAATATGTTGTAAATACAGAATCTATTCCTTTTAAGTTTCAGAGGAAATTCATGAAGAGAGTGGAAACTCAAAATAACATGTTGTAAACACAGAATCTATTACTTCAAAGTTTCAGAGAGAGTTTGTGAAGAGAGGGGAAACTCGAAATAATATGTTGTAAACACAAAATCTATTACTTTTAAGTTTCAGAGAGAATTTGTGAAGGGAGAAGAGATGGAGTGAAGGAGCGCTTATTAAGGCTATTTAACTCTTACTTACAAACGTAAATCAGAGACCAGCTGCTTCTTTACTTCACTTCATTCAAGGAAGAAAACACATAAGATGGCACAAGAAACACGAATCACCATCCACAGTTGCAGGAAACTTGTTGCTGCTTTCATTCACCCATCAGAAAAATAAAAAAAAATTTAAAAAAAAAAGGGTACAAAATGTAGTCCCCAAGAGGTCCAGAACTCGGAACCCTTCCTCTCTCTTTCTCTCTTACTTAAATACAAACAAAGGTAGTAACTGCTCGAGCTTCTTGAAACTCCTAGACTGCCCAAAATTGTTAATCTACTTATTACATTGCAATCGAGGACACCATTGTAGCTTCGATCTTAACAAAGATAACAAAATACACTTGGCATATAATCCTTTTGCTGAATCTGATTTGTTGTTGATGTGTCTCCTTCTGTTTCGGCTGTGATGTCCTAACAATCTACATAAACACATCTCCACCCGACTCTGCCCATGCTTTTGCATTTCAAACACTGTCATCATGTCACCTGCTACACGACTCTACCTTTTTTGCTTGTGCCTGCTACATTCCGTCTTCTCTTCTCCTTTGCTCTGCGTCAGGTCACATACCCTAGTCTTTCTGCCCGCGTTCAGACTTTCTTCCATTATCAAGGCGTAACCGCTTTTAAGACTTTTGCACGTAGCGTCGGGTCTTTTTCCACCCGAGTCTACTCCCGCGTTTAGCCTTTTCTTCATAAACCGCCGCAAGACTTAGACTTGAAATATAATCTATTCACCTCTAAAGAATGCATTGTGTCTTCTTTCTATCGCATTTCGGTGTTTCTCCAGTTTTACATTATAATCCTCCTTTTCCTCCTCCAATGCGATTTAACACAGGAAATGCTTTACATCCAGATTTGAAATCCTTTGGAGTTCACCTTTGAAACTACATCACATGCGGGCTCTTTATCGCACTTCGCAAGTTTTAAGAATTTCGAAATATTTGCGATTTCGTGATTTCGCAAATCTGCCCGAAAACCTTATCACATGCAATGTGCGATATACTTCGCATCGCATCGCCACCTCCCATCTTTATCGCATCGCAACTTAAATCGCTTACCGTGCGAAGACTTAGCAATAAACACAAAAATAGCCGATGTGCGATATGTGCCAAATGTCTTCTGTGATCTGGTCCGTCCATCGCTCGCTATCATTTCTGCGACTTGATCCTCACCGTCCATCTCTGCTTCACTTTGGTTTGCCGACTTGACCCGCGCGGTCACGACTTTCTCCATTTGCCGACTTGACCCGTTGAACTACACGTGCCCTCGTGCATTACTCTGAACACAAGCTAGCCCAACTTTGCCCGCGCGTTCACAACTCCTTCACGCCTTTGCTTCTTTGGTTTTGGTTCGAGTGCACATGTGATGATGAATCCTCGTTGAGCTTGTGGTCATCCTTTCAAGCATATTACAAGTCTTCTTGAAATTTTAACAACTATTCCTCAATAACCTTGAATTTCTCAGACCCTCTCTTGACTTATAGCTGAGTCAAATTAGGCTACAACAGGTCCTTCAGTTGATTACTTCTCAGCAACTAAGTTGCAGTGCAGCACTTAGCAGTGGCAATGCTCTGGGCAGCATGATGCAACAATTTGAGAGGGAGCTGCAGTATAGATGTGGCAATGACTGTGGCAGATTCATGGGCAGCAGTACAGAGAGCAACGGCAGCGCAGTGATGGAGGGTAGGAGGGCAAGCATCAGCGCAGGACCAATGCCAGAGATGAGAGCAGTACTTTGGTGTGGATGTATTGCTAGAGCACATTCCTCGCTAAGAGGGAGTGTTGATATTTTGGGGTAGCATCGGATGTGCTCTAGCTCCGAGATTTTGTGGAGGAGCTGGAGTACATGAGATCTCCAAGACCCAGAAAGCGTTTGGGGAAATTCCATCTGGTTTAAGAGGTATTCAAATAATTAATCTTTTTAATTAAGGACCGTAAGTCTAACTTAAGAAATTAAAAGATTAAAGTGAATTAAATTAAACATGTGATGAGAATGATCTAAGTGATGCAGATCAAGAAACTTCTAATCTTAGCCGTTGATTAGAGATTAGATCACGGTCGTTGGTTTGCCAACGAGAAAATTTTAAGAGAAGGGCTTGGGGTCAGTTGGAGGACACACACATTAGCAGAGCACTGAAGCTAAACTGAAATTCTAGGGCGTGGTTTGCTAAGAATTTCAGGAAGAGTTTGCAGTGCAGCGAGAGGCAGTATTGGCGAGGATTTTGAATCCAAGGCCAAGAATACAACAGCAGCAGAGAGGTTGCATATCTAGCGGTGCAGAGGGCAGCTAGTGCTACGCAGTCCAGCTAAAGCCCAGTCAGGGGCAGCGCAGAGGCAGTAGGAGCCACGCAAGGCTGACGCAGGCCCAGTTAGGGCAATGCAGGGGTAGCATAAGCCCAGAGAGCGTGACGCAGGCCCTTCCAGAGCAGCGCAAAGGCTGACATAGGCCAGTAAGGCTGACGTGGAGGGCTGAGGAGCAAAGCTAGGGTTTCCAGTGGGCCAGAAAGGACTTGAGTTCTGTAAATCCCGTTTGAGGGTGTGAATCAGCTATATTTTCTGTCTCCGAAAGAAAGAGGTATTGTTGCCGTGATTTTCTTTGTAGAGCCAACCATGTCTGGTGCCCAGAAATTGTTGTATTCAGATTCTGAATAATAATAAAACCCTCCAAAGCTAGCTGCACCGGTTTTTCTGCATTGGGTTTTTCCGGGGACATTTGTCCAAAAAATCTGTCACTTTGTCATATCAGCGTTATATTCAGTAAATGATCTGTATGTGTAGGTTGCTATTTGTGTTTACTTCGTTGTTTTTCTGAATATTCAGATTAATAACTTGCATAAATAATCAAGTAGGAGAAGTAAAGCAACGGTTAGCAGTAGGGTTTCTTAGATTAAGGAATTTTCACAATATTATAATATATACATGTGAAGAATTGCGGAATAAATTGCAGGAATAACTTCGATATATAACTGTGTTAAGATGCAGAAATAGGACTGCGTTAAAGGACTGTATTTGACTATGTTAAAGTGCAAAAATAGGACAGCGTTGAAGTGCAAAGAAGGACGGTATTGGAGTGCGGATATATGACTGTGTTTAGTATGAGAAAGGACTGCAATAAGTGCAAGAAGGACTGTGCTAGAGGAAGGGCTATGTTGTGTAAGAATATTATCATAGGTGGACTGCTCATTGAAAGGAAATAAGTCAAGTGTACAGTCAGCAAGATTAAGTGAAGGTACAAAGTAAGACAGTCTATGACACGGTGCTGATATCTCTAGTAAGGAGCCAAGTAGATACCGAGCCCTCTAGACTTAGTGCAGATTGGTGCAGGACGGTGCATGAAAGAAGGATCAGCTCAAGGAGTCAATGAAGAAGCAGTGACAAGGTCTTGTAGGCATACAAGGGTTAAGGGTCTGTGTCATGGTCATGGTACTTGTTATCTAAAAGTCTATAAGAAGAATTTCTTGTGGGTTTTCCTCTCCAAAAGGGAGAGGTTTTGGCCCTGGCTTGAAAAACCTAAATCTGTGTCTCTTGTGTTTTTTTGGTAATTGACTTGATGAAAGACATAATAAGCTAAGAAGAAAAAACACAAGTAAAAGAAGTAAGCTCACAAGTAATTATCAAGAAGAGAATTTGAATTAATCACTGCCCTACCTAATTCTCAAAAGAGCAGGCCCTCACATGGTGGTAGACACAAACCCAATTCCTTGCAACCACCACCAAACAACCTCGGATTGGCAATTAGATTGAGCTTAAGGCAGCTGTCCAGAATTAATTCTAACCCTTAGGATACAAGGATGAAATGTGAGCAAAGTGGTTGCAACTTTGGCATATACCTAAATAGACCATCTCAGCAGCTCATTGTTCTTCCACAACTTGTCCATTGAACTTGAGGTAAGGGATCCTAAAGATACCGTTTTCAATAAATTTATCTCTGGTTTGCTTCTCCAAGATTTAATTTACGTTAAACTGATGGAAATAATTCATGAGGAATTTTTACAGTATTCCCATGGTTGTATGTCTAAAAGTAATATAAAACATTGAATAAGGAGAAAAAGAAAAGGAACCAAAAGTTTCATTTCTAAGAAGGCAAATCCAGAAAAACTTCCAATACGTAAATACCACAATATTTTGCATGCGCATTAAATGTGAAAAATGCAAAAGCAAGATTTTTTTTTTTTTGGCTAACTGGTTACCATAAGACTCACCTTGCATATACCATATGACAATGAAGAATCAGTTGGGGTCTGTCTTTGCTTGGTGTCGAATAGTACAATTCAATCCTTGTATTGTTTCTTAGCATCCTCCACCATTCAGCTACTTGGCTGGTCGGTCCAAAAGGGACTCATGTAATCCTTTCAAAAATAGAACACTAGTAAGCATCAGTTCTTGATTGTCATGAAGCAACTTACTTCCAAGTTCCAACAACGTATTCTATGTTTCTGTAAAAGAATCCTCACTCTTAATTTCAATATGCTTCAATATTTTCTTGCAAATTATCAAAAGCTAGCCTGTGGCACTTTCCAGTTTCTAGAGCACATGCTGCTTTCCTCAATAGCATGTCCAGTTCCACCTTCCAAGTCAGAGTGCAGTGACTCCATTGAAGCAAGATCACACAATTAAAATATGATCCGAATTCGTAGTGAAACAGCAGAGAGGCACTTTGGCATCATAATTACGTAGGAATACAAGTGTCATTAACTGTTGCATGTTTTGCACATTTGAAAAACTGTTGCTAAGGAATTTCAATTGGTGACCCTTTTCCCACAAAGCACAGTAAACCTTAAAGCATAAAACTGTTGGAACTAGAGCTTTCCAACATCAAACCGTAGCATTCCCGTTGCAGAAATATTTATGCCTTTTGTATGGATGTAACGATAAGAATAAAAATATATGCACCAACCCATTACAATTACACTACTTGTCCTTGCAGTCTATTTCACTGTTGTTTTCACTTTGTTTTTTAAGCAGCACATTGCCGATCACATGTTTTGAAACTAATCGTCCCTCAAGCATCTCGTGTAAGAGCTCACTTCCTTCTTTTGTCATGCCTTTCCTAAGAAAACCGTTAATAAGCACAGTATATGTAACCTCATTGGGTGAAATACCCATTTCCATCATTTCATCACGAAGCTTACATGCCCCTTGCATATCCCCTTTGCTGCATAGCCCTTGGATTAGTGTTGTGTATGTAACAACATTAGGAGGAGGACCATTTTTAACCATTTCAGCTAGTAGCTTAAAAGCTCTCTGCATGTTACCTTGCTTGCATTGTGTATCGATCAACATGGTATTTGTAAATTCATCAAACTCTATATGTTTCCCTCTCATTTCATTTAAAATATTGTCTGCTTCCTCCATCTGACCACTTTTTAATAGACCATCAATGAGAATGTTGTATGTTACGACATTTGGTGCAATATTATTTTCAATCATTTCATCACGTAAGAGGAAAGCATCTACCATGTTGCCTTCCTTGCAATGTCCATTAATTACGGTGTTATATGTAGTACAATTAGGAACCAACTTTCTGTGTGTGATTTCCTTGAATAGTTCTCTTGCTTCTTGTATTTTACCTTGCGCTGTAAGTCCACTAATGAGAGAATTGTACGTAACAATATTTGGTGCAAAACCTTTTTGAACCATTTCATTAAGGAACCTATAAGCCTCATCCATTTTGAGATTCTTTCCATGCCCGTCAATCAATATGTTATAGGTGATCTCATTAGGAGTCACACCATTTTCCACCATTTCACTGAAGAGATCAACCGCTTGCTGCATCTTCCCTTCATCACAAAGACCCCTGATGAGACAACTATATATTAGAGTGTTAGGGACTAACCCTTTTTCCAACAATTCCTCACGTAGCTTAAAAGCTTCTTGTAAATTTCCCTGTTTGCAGTATCCATATATCAGCAAAGCATGAGAAGTCACATTTGGATTCAGACCCCTTTCAAGCATTTCTTTTATCAGTTTGTCTGCCTCTTGCATCTTACCTGTTTTTGCAAGTCCACTGAGAAGTGAGTTGTATGTTGAAATATTAGGCATATAGCCCTCTGCTAGCATTTTGTCAAAAATCTTATAGGCCATCTCCACATTTCCTGCCTTGCAATATCCATCAATAAATATATTATAACTGACTTCATTGGGGACAACATGATTCTCCAGCATTTCCTGAAGTAGTTCATTTGCCTCCTTTATCTTGCCTACATTGCAGAGTCCAAGGAGTGCTGCATTATACGTAAAAATATTACGTGAAAGCCCCCTTTGTAGCATTTCATCTTGCAATTTGAAAGCATCCTGCACATTTCCTTCCTTACAGAGTGCATCCATCACAGTATTGTAAGTTACAATATCGGGAACTAAACCCCATTCTCCCAAATTTTCTTCCCAAAGTTTTTGTGCTTCTGCCACCTTGCCTTCCTTACAAAGTCTCCTGATGAAAGCATTGTACGTGTGTGTATTGGGAGTACAACCCTTTACCAGCATTTCATCCAATATCTTGGATGCATCTTCCATACTTCCTGCCAAGCAGTATCCACAAATTAGGCTGTTATAAACAACAGAATCAGGAACTATATTCTTCTCTAACATTTTATGAAACAAGTTGACAGCCTCTCCCATCTTAGCTTGTTTACAGAGGCTGGTAATAAGTGTTGTGTATGTAACCAGATCAGCTTCAAAACCCTTTTGTATCATTTCATCGTAAAGACAGAGAGCCCCTTCTATTGCACCTTTCTGGCAATGCCCACGCATTAGTGTGCTGTATGTGATGCAATCAGGAGCCAGACCTTTCTCCAACATTTCCTTTAAAAGCCCAGCAGCTGCATCAATGTTTCCTGTTCTGCAAATGCCATCTATGAGAATATTATAAGTAATAACATTGGGTGTGATTCCTTTTCTCACCATTTCATCATGTAACTGCCATGCTTGCTGCACATTACCTGCCTTGCAATGCCCATCAATCAATGTATTGTATAATACTGCATCTGCAGCCAAACCCTTCTCATGCATTTCATTCAGAAGCTGAGTTACTGTATCAATATCGCCCTCCTTAATAATTCCTTTGATGAGCGAAGCATAAGTAATGACATCAAGTGTAATGCCCCTTTCACACATTTTTTCATGTAGACACAATGCCTCGTGTATCTTCCCCTGATTGCTGTACCCATCAATCAAAATGTTATAAGTAGAAATATCAGGTAGCAACCCACTTTCTAACATTTTTTGTCGATAGTTAATTGCCGTCTCCATCTTACCTTCCTTACAAAATTTCCTAATAAACAGATTATAAGAAAACACACTAGGCCTGACCCCTCTTTCAACCATTATCATTTGTAACTTCTCAGCTTCCTCTACACTACCTGCTTTGCAGTACCCGTCAATCAGAGTGTTGTATGTAAAATTGTCAGGAACCAAACCATTTTTCATCATTTCTTTCAAAACTTTGTTTGCATCCCCTATCCTGCCCTGCTTGGAAAGCCCGCCTAAGATTGCATTATAAGTTCTAATATCAGGCAACAGACCCCTCAGAACCATTTCATCTCTCAATTCTAAAGCTTCCTCCACATTACCTTCCTTGCAAAATCCACCAATCAGAGTGTTGTAATTAACATGGTCTGGAAACAAGCCTTTTTCCAACATTTCATCCAATAGCTGTCTCGCTTTGCCCATTCTGCCAATCTGACAAAGCCCACTAATGAGAGAAGTGTAAGAAAAAACATCGGGCTGAACACCACTTTTTACTACTTTATTAAATAAATCTAAGGCTGCCTGCACATTACCTGCTTTGCAGTACCCATCGATAACAGGAGTGTAAGTAATACAATCAGCTTCCAATCCTACTTTTTCAATTTTTGCCAATAACTTTACTGCACAATCCATCTTCCCTTCCTTGCTGAGACATCTGATGAGAATGCTGTAGGCCTTCAAGTTTGGCTTTAGTCCCTTTTGAACCATCTCATCCACTCTCTGGAAAGCACCATCCATATCCTTCGATGCACAGTGTCCATAAATTAATACATTATAAGTAGCTGCATCTGGTTTGAGACCTTGCTCTGTCATTTCTCGCAAAGCCTCACCCGCTTCTTTCATTCTACTATGCCTACAAAGTCCATTGATGAATGAAGTGTAAGTGAACTTATCAGGATAAACACCCTTTTCAATCATTTCATTTTTCAGCTTCAACCCTTCTTCCAAATCCCCTTTTTTGAAATACCCATCAATCAAAGTATTGTAAGTCACCACATTTGGTGCGCAGTTGTGCTGCAACATTTCAATTCTCACCTCGTTTGCTTTCTCTAAACTTCCTTCCTTGCACAGAGAATTAATCATCATACTATAGACATAGACATTGGGTAAGGGACCTGAACTAATCATCTCCCGATACACTTCCCAAGCCATGTCTTTGCAATTTGATTTCATGAACAGACCAATAAGGCTACTACATGACCTTGAATTGGGCATTAGTCCATGCCTCCCCATTCTATGAAAAATTTCATATGATTCATGGACCATTCTGGCCTTAGTATAGATACTAATCAGTAGATCAAAAACAACAGAACTGCTGGTGCCAAATGCACTATAAGTAGAAATAATCATCTCAAAGATCTCAGAGGCTGAATTATTTTTCCATGACTGATAAAGCAGGTCATGGGCACAACCATAGATTCCCAAACTACAAAATTTATGAGCGAAAATACAGCATACTTGAGGGCTAAGAACAAGGTCCTTCCTTATCAATCTATAAAACCTGAAGGCCAACCTGCGATCAGTATTTATGTGTTTCAACACATGTATTATATGATTTGGTTTCAATAAGTCTAATACGGAACGGATTTCACTCAATGATCCTTGAGAAAGTTTCAGACAAACACTATCAACAAGCTCAGATTCTTGCAGTGAAAAGGGGTTTTGTAGGGTTGTAGGAATATTATGAACCTCATGACAACCGTGCGTTGTAAGAAAAGATGCTCGCGATGCAGAAAAACCTTCAGTTGGGTAGCTTCTGCTGCTAATTTGGCGAGCTACAAACCACTGAAAATGTAGTGTGTGCACGTCTTTGGCTGATTTCGTTAGTCTTTGGCGAAGCCGAGGTGGAAAGAATAGCGATTTTGCGCAGAACTCAGGCGCGCAAAATGTCCAACTGTATGTATTTGCCATCTGCACGGTTTTCCGGTGCGATTTCTGAATTTCGTGAGCCATGAATCGGCCCAAATATTGAAGCATTGGAACCAAAAACATTCCCAGTTTCAAAATATAAGAAAATTTCATCCCTTTGGACCTACCAAGCACTGTGAGATCGGTAATGTTTGGAGATTTAGTCTGTTGTTTGCAATAGTTCAGTTATGGTTATGTGGAAGGTAAGATCTGGTTTTCCTAGCTGTTATGTATTTCCACGATTCCGAATAAAACATTAATTGTACTTTTGTTCTTCTCAAGCTTCGCTTCTTTTTAAGTGATTAATTGTTATTTTATTTTTTATGCAAAAATATATAAATCATAAATTCATAATATTATCTATTTAGATGTAGGTAAAAGTTTACATATATTTCTATGGCATCGGCCAGTGTTCAGAAGCATGGGCGATACCTTGGGACGCTTTATCACAGTAGATCTCGAAAGGGCACTTCAGAGCCTCTACACATATGCCAGAATATGCGTGGAGGTTGACATCAGCAAAGGCTTGCCTGATCAAATCAACATCAAGGTCGGCGATTTTGTTTGGACTCAGATCTTAGACTACGAGAACACTGCATTCCGTTGTCGCCACTGTCATCAAACAGGGCATCTGCAGAACTCCTGCCCCTCTCTCGCAGGAAAAAAGACAAAAGGAAACAACACAAAGTCCAAACCCAAAAAATGGACTCCCTATTTTCCGCCGCCTGCTGTAGATTCTACTTCCTCGAGCTTTGATGATGACGGAAGTGACGCAGAATTAGATCCTGCTCCTCAGACTAAAAACTTGACCATCGATGCACCCGAGCATCCCCCTTATAATACCGTCACTCAGAAGCGTAATCATGAGTCTGCCTCCTCTGATTCAGAAAAGGAGGCCCTTCCTTTGGAGAACTCCAATCTTCAAATTGTCACAGCTCTTACTCACCAGAATGGTTGGGTTAAAGTCAACAAAAAGAAAGGGAAGAAATTTCGTGTGGAAAACTCTACCAACTCTGGGTAGGAGTCGGTTCCTTCTTGCCTTCTTGTCGCTTGATGCTGCTCCTTGCTTGTCTCTTCTTTCTTTCCGGGGACCGATGTTGATATTTTATCATTTCCGGTTGGCCGTGTTTTTGTCTCTCTTGATTGTACTTTCAGATGTACCATATTTTGCTTAATAGAATTAGTCCAATTCAAAAAAAAAAAAGAAAAAAAAAAAAAAAAAGAAAAGAAAAAGAAAAAGAAAAAAAAAAAAAAAAAAAAGAAAGAAGAAAAAGAAAAAAGTAGTTTACATATATGAAAAGATTTAATTTAATTTAAGATATTTATATGAATATGAATCGAATTATAGGTTTATAAATAAAAATGTTTTCATAATTTTATTAAAAAAAGTGGTGAAAAAAAAAAATTTATTGTAACATTTATATGAGATTTAGTTGTTATTTTTTATGGTGGACGGTAAGTAGTCTTTTATGCTTTTCTCTATTTTGTTGGAAGTTTTTTCTTGACACAATGGTTGGGGACGGGATCTAAAGAGATGTGTAGAAATTTTAATATGTTATGAAGCTTACATTAATGGAGGCAATTTAATGGTTCATTTACATATTGTTAAATTAGATGTAGGATGCATATTCATTCAACAAGCTCCTCCCCTTGAATGATACTTTGCATTTATGTGGTTGTATGTGTGTAAACAAAAGTCATATGCATTCATGGTGTACATCTTGAAATTGTCTTTATGAGTATGAAATCAAATATCCCCTTTTTCACTCTTTATTTTGTTGAGATTCAACAAGATGATGAGCTTAGTGAAAAGAGTCGCCTTCACTAAGTGGGCCCGCAGGCTATTTTTGGCGCAAGTCTATTTTTAGACTATGTCTATTTTTAGACATGTCGATCATATTCTATGAGTTGCAAGATGTTATTTGTGGATGGTTGGTCAAGTTGGAAAAAATAGATGGACTTCTATTTTTAGACATATTGGGCGAAATCTATTTTTAGATTGTCAATCTAAAAATAGATATGTCGAATATTATTAGCTCTTAATAATATTTGGACTCTAAACATTATCTTATTCTCTTGGAGCACTTCAGTTAAGTGCACAGATGTGGCACAGCAGCTGACAGAAGGAATTAAGCTATTCCTGAGGGTTTACTGGAGCTAATCCATGAGGAATTCAGTTAGAACTCATGTGACAAAGTTTGGTGGAGTTATAGAAGTAGTTGGTGGAGTTGTATTCAGTTTAACTCAGTTAGATTCAGTTGAGCTAGTTGTATCTAGTCTAACTGAATGATACACTAGTGAGAGTGGTGTGAATTAATTAGTTAATTAATTCACTAAATAATAATTCATTAATCAACTGAAGAATACATCAGTTAACTACAGTGCATGGCAGCTTCAGTGGAGACCAGTGGAGAGGTAGGTGAAAGAGCAAGTGTGACTATCAGTTGTGACTATAGTGAGGCATTGATTGCATCTAACACTCAGTGGAGATGCCAATGAGGATTGTGCAGTGCAAGTTTGGTGGATTCGAGTTCATTCAGAGCCATTCTTCAGCAGGGATTGCGTAGTAGAGGCAGGCTAGCAGGTGGTAGAGATCGGTGCATGGATTTGCAAGATCAGGCCTTAATAGTGTATAGCGATTATATTGTACTGAGAGCTTGACATGTTCATCTTTGTATGAGGATTGTTACATGATCTCTATGACATATATTATATACAGGTAGTTGGGGTTTTCAGCTTCAGGCTTTCTCGTTAAACAACTGTGTTAATGTGTGTGAATTTTTATTATTTCATGTGTGCATTGCAATTGATTTAATTTCTGCATGTGATGATCAATGGTGGAATAGATTTTGTATTGTGCATGAAGTTAAAATTGTGTGTGATCAGGAGAATCTTGGATATATAACACATAAGTTATATAATTTCTACATGGTATCGGAACAGTTGATCATTGGAGCAGATTGCAATTATTGAAGCGGTTGAGTTTTGTGCTGGTGGAATTCGAATTTGCTGCAGTATTTTCTTGGTGTTGAAGTTGAGCATTCATTGAAATGTCTTTCAACGGATTGCGATTGGAGTATGCCCTTGATGGTAGCTCGAATTATATTGCATGGAAGGATAGGATGGAGGCGGTGTTGGATGCTAATGGGTTGAAGGAGTTCATAGATGCAGAAATTCCAAAACCTGCTTCTAGCGATGCAGCCGCACTTGACGCATGGCAAAAGAAGACAGCAAAGTGTCGAAGGATTCTGTTGGAAGGTGTGAAGGATCACATAGTGTCCAGCCTTCATGGTAAAGCTAGTCCATTCTTAATGTGGAAAGATTTGACAGACTTGTTCCAAAGCAGAAGTGACTAGAGGAAGTTGGCGCTTAAAGACAAGCTCAGAAAAATAAAAATGGAGAAAGGCAACAGTATACCAAAATACCTCACGAAGTTCGTCCACTGCAAGGATGAGCTAGGAAGTGTGGGGGTTACTATAGATGAAGAGGACTTGGTGAGCTTGGCTCTCCTTGGGCTTTCGAAGAGTTGGCATAGCTACGAGGACTCTATCAATGGTCGGGAGAAACTGCCAGGATGGGAGCGACTTTGGTCAGATCTTGTGCAGGAGGAGATAAGGCGAGGTACCAGGGACGGATCTTCATCGAAGAATGAAGATGAAGAAAATTGCGCTTTGGCTGCCAAATCAAGGAAAGGGAAGGGGAAGAAAAATCCTTCTCAATCCGGTGCGAAAGGCAAGAAGCAGGACTTGTCCAAGGTGAAGTGCTTTCACTGTCACCAACACGGACATTACGCCACTAATTTTCCACAGAAGAAGAAAAATAAGCAGGCTGCTGGATCTGCAGCTGGAGAGGCCTTAGCCTCTCAATTTGAGTTGGATTTTCGTTGATCACATGCTTGGTTTCAAGTGTGATGGGATCAGTGTGGTTTCTTGACAGTGGTGCGTCTTTCCATATGACCGGAGACAAAGATTTGTTTAGTGATCTGGATGAAAAGGATCTTGGAGTGCACATCGAGATGGGCGATGATGATAGATACAGTGCGACTGGTATCGGGACCATTTCCTTTGAGAGGGAGTCTGGTAAACCTTTAATATTGAAGGATGTCATGCATGTTCCAGGATTGAAGAAGAATCTGATCTCTGTGGCGATGTTGGAAGACAAGGGTTATGATGTTCTTTTTAGCAAGGGAAAGGCTTTCCTGCGCAGTAAAACAACGGGTCAAACCAAGAGGATAGGGGTTCGAGTTAAGAACCTTTATCAATTGCAGGTAGATGGTTGCGCAGTAATGGCAGGCAAAGCAGAAGCAGTGGTGAATTGGGATGAGGGCGAATTGTGGCACAAGAGATTGGGCCATCTTCACCATGGCGCTTTGAAAATTTTGCAGCAGATTTCTACCAGGCTTCCCAAGGGTACACTTGCGCAGTCAGATCAGTGCAAGGGATGTACTTCGGGAAAATTTGTGAAGACCACTTTTCATGAGAAGGATAGTCGCACCACGACGATCCTTGAGAGAATTCACACAGACGTGTGTGGACCTTTCTCAATAGCTTCGACAGCAAAGCACAGGTATTATTTGATATTTGTTGATGACTTTTCTCGTAAGTGTTGGATCTTCTTCATGCAGAAGAAGAGCGAGACATACTCAAAGTTTTGTGAATTCAAGGCACTGGTTGAGAAAGAGTCGGGGAAGCAGGTGAAAGCTCTAAGGAGCGATAATGGTGGTGAATTCATCTCTGGCGAATTCAAAGACTTTTGCAGCGTAGAAGGAATTCGAAGAGAACTCATAGCGCCTCATAACCCACAGAAGAATGGGGTCGCGGAGAGAAAGAATAGAATGATCATGGGTGCTGCACAGGCGATGTTGCATGATCAGGGCCTTCCCATACACTTGTGGGCTGAGGCATGCAACACTGCGGTTTATGTGCAAAAATGTTGTCCTCATAGAGTACTTGGCATGAGTACACCCGAAGAGGCGTTTTATGGTAAGAAGCCTGATATTTCTCATTTGAAGATATTTGGCTCACTTGTTTACATTCATGTGATGAAGGATTCTAGGAAGAAGCTGGAGCCAACCGTAGAGGTTGGGATATTTGTGGGATACACAGAAACACCCCACAACTATCGTGTGTATTTTCCAGATAGTTAGATGACTGTTGTGCGACGGGATATCAAATTTCATGAGGAGAAAGCCATGAAGTTGTCGCTTGAGAGGGAGCTACACTTGCATGCAGATGAGGAGCTACTAGTTCCTAAAGATGAGCCTCAGGGTGTGGATTAGCCACAAAAGGAGGTTCATGGAGTGGAAGAAACCACTCATGCAGCGCCAAACATCATAGGGCGGAAGCGCACTACAGAAGTTGAGCGACTGAATCTTGATGCAGCGCAAAATGTAGGAGCACCTACATCATAGCGCAGATAGAGACAGTCACCTAACCGATTTACTGGATACATGGCTCTGATAAGCAAGTGTATCGTGACAGAGCCATCCTCTTTCGAGGAAGCTGTGGAGGATCCCGCATGGGTAGATGCCATGGTGGAAGAGTATGATTCGATTGTCAGAAACAGTGCATGGGAGATTGTCCCAAGGTCGGAAGGGAAATCAGTGGTAGGTTCAAGATGGATCTACAAAGTGAAGCAAGCTGCTGACGGGAGCATCGAGAAGTACAAGGAAAGATTTGTTGCCCAAGGCTTCTCACAGATCGAGGGGATCGACTATGAAGAAACCTTTGCACCTGTCGCAAGGTATTCTTCCATACGGACCGTCCTTGCTCTCTCAGCGCAGATGGGTTGGCACATTCATCAGATGGATGTGAATACTACGTTCCTCAATGGAGTCATTGAGGAGGAGGTGTACATTGAGTAGCCTGAAGGTTTAGAAATCTTCAGCAGCGAGTCGCATGTGTGTAGGCTCAAAAGAGCGTTGTATGGGCTGAAACAAGCACCTCGTGCTCGGTACACACGGATAGACAGTTATTTCACCGGACTTGGTTTCGCCAAGAGTGAGGCGGATCCGAACCTATACCAGATTGTGGTGGAGGGTAAGTTGCTGATCATTGTACTTTATGTAGATGATTTGATACTAACAGGTGATGAACTGTTGATACACTCATGCAAGGCAGATCTTGCAAAAGAGTTTGAGATGAAGGACTAGGGCCTCCTTCATTATTTCCTGGGATTGGAAATTTGGCAGCGGAAGGGTGGACTATTTGTTTCTCAAGGCAAGTATGCCCGAGAGATATTGGAGAATTTCAACATGCAAGGCTGCAAGCCTATCGACACTCCTCTTCCTGGTGGTTGGAGGAAATAGGATGCTACATCGGCAGAGGTAGTGGATGCCACGGTTTATTGATAGTTGGTTGGTTCGCTCATGTATTTGGTCAATACACGACCGGACATATGCTATGTTGTTAACCAGCTTTCACAAGTTATGGTTAAGCCTACCAAGTTCTTTTGGAAGGCAGGCAAGCATGTCCTGAGATATCTCGAGGGCACATATGGATATGGATTGTGGTACAGACAGTCAGATGAGTTGAAGCTGCATGGCTTCACGGATGTAGATTGGGCAAGAAGCCCAACGGACAAAAAGAGCACATCTGGAGGGATTTTCAGTATCGGATCTACAATATTTTCTTTGTACAGCAGGAAACAGAGATCCGTGGCACTTAGTTCAGCGGAGGCCGAGTACATGGAAGCAAGTTTGGCTGCATGCGAGGCTATATGGATGAGGAAGATCCTGGTCGGGTTGTTCGGTTCACACTTAGATCCTACTGTGATGTATTGTGATAATCAAAGTTGCATTAAAATCTCGGTTAATCCAGTATTTCATGATAGATCTAAACATATTGACATCCGGTACCATCATATCAGAGATTGTGTGCAGCAGAAGATCATGTTACTTTCTTACATTCCTACGGAGGATCAAGATGCAGATATTCTGACGAAGGCGCTCACCAAGAGCAAGTTCGAATACCATAGAGGCAGGATCGGGGTGAAGGATAATCCCTATCTTGTTGAGAGGGAGTGTTGAGATTCAACAAGATGATGAGCTTAGTGAAAAGAGTCGCCTTCACTAAGTGGGCCCGCAGGCTATTTTTGGCGCAAATCTATTTTTAGACATGTCGATCATATTCTATGAGTTGCAGGATGCTATTTGTGGATGGTTGGTCAAGTTGGAAAAATAGATGGAATTCTATTTTTAGACATATTAGGTGGAGTCTAGTTTTAGATTGCCGGTCTAAAAATAGATATGTCGAATATTATTAGCTCTTAATAATATTTGGACTCTAAACATTATCTTATTCTCTTGGAGCACTTCAGTTAAGTGCATAGATGTGGCACAGCAGCTGACAGAAGGAATTACGCTATTCCTGAGGGTTTACTGGAACTAATGCATGAGGACTTCAGTTAGAACTCATGTGACAGAGTTTGGTGGAGTTATAGAAGTAGTTGATGGAGTTGTGTTCAGTTTAACTCAGTTAGACACAGTTGAGCTAGTTGTATCTAGTCTAACTGATTGATACAATAGTGAGAGTGGTGTGAATTAATTAATAATTAATTCACTAAATAATAACTTTCATTAATGCGGTAAGAAAGAATACGTCGATTATTTAATGCATAGCGATTTCGGTGGAGACACGATGCTGGAGAAGGTAGGTGAAGAGCGAGTTTGACTGTCGATTGTGACTATAGTGATGGATGAAAGTTGCATCCAACACTTGGTGGAGATGCCCGATGAGGATTGCGCGGGTGCAAGCTTGGTGGTTCGAGTTCATTGAGAGCCATTCTTCGGCAGGGGATTGCATAGTAGAAGCTGAGGCTAGCGGTGGCGAATCGGTGCATGGATTTGCAAGATCGGGCCTTATTAGTGTGTAGCGATTGTATTGTACTGAGAGCTTGATATGATCAACTTTGTATGAGGATTGTTACATGATCTCTATGACATATATTATATACAGATAATTGGGGTTTTCAGCTTCAGGCTTTCCCATTAAAACAACTGTGTTAATGTGTGTAAATTTTTATTATTTCATGTGTGCATTGCAATTGATTTAATTTCCGCATGTGATGATCAATGGTGGAATAGATTCTGTATTGTGCATGAAGTTAAAATAGTGTGTGATCAGGAGAATCTTGGATATATAACACATAAGTTATATCATTTCTACATATTTTGTACATCGTCTTGAGGGAAATAAATATTAGTGTGTTTGTTGTCAATCAATAATGTCTAGAGATTTGATCTCTCATTTGCAATAGTTCAGTTATAGTTTAACATTCAACAAGTTATGTGGAGGTTGAGGGAAATCCAATTTTCCTCACTTTTATGTGTTTCCTTAACTCAAAAGAAAACATTAATTCTGTTTTTTATTTTATTTTCAAGCTTCTTCTATATACATAGGGTAACTCGAGAATAAAGTGATTAATTGTGATTATGTTCTTTGGGATAAATGCAACAACTTATAAGTCACATACATCAAAAGCTCGTAATCCAACCTAAGTCAAGATGTCCTTGTAAATATGAATTGGAACACATGCCTACAAATACAAACACTTTCCTTAATTTCATTAAAAGTTAGTGAAAACTAAACAAAAGATCATTATAGCCTTTATATGAGACCAAGTTGTTACTCTTAAGGCAAATGATTAAGTAGTCTCTTGTGCTTGGCTCCCTCGTGTTGGGGGATTTTTCTTGACACAATGGTTGGAGGAGTGGGTCCATGAGGTGCTCAAATCCTTACATGTTATGAAGCTTGTGCTAATGGAGGAAATTTCAATTGTTTATTGATATAATGTTAAATTGGTTGTGAGATGCATATTCATTCAACAATTCTTTGCCTTTATGTGGTTGTATGTGTGTGAACAAAAGTCATATACACTCATGTTGTACATCTTGAAATTGTTTTTATGACTATAAAATCAAATCTTTCATATGCACTCTTCTCGTTACACATCATCTTGAGGGTATTTGATGTCAATGTGTTTGTTGTCCTCCATTGCATCCTCTTAACCATTTTCTTAATGGATATAAACCTCATCCATTAAGGCGTCTTCTATAGAGTGGGTGTGGTTTCAACTAGAGATCAATTTATGATAACAAAATTGAATTTCCATATTTATTTCTAGCTATGTTAGTGAAACGTCAAACTCACATATTATTGGTTACTCTCTTTGAAATGGAGCCAAAAAGCCCAATTTTTTTCTCTATTCTCATTTAGTTAAAGGTTCATTCAAAGAATCTAGTGAAAGGCATAATCCTATCTAGAGTTAACAATTCCTAAATCTTATATGCATGATTATTCAAAATCATTTTAACCTCATAGAGGATGCTCATGGACTGTTCTCCTTTTTTAGCATGTTTCACATAAACATAATTGTCAATGTCACTTAAAAAATGTGAGTAAGAAGTTCGTGACTTTTTCATCCTCCCAATTAGAAGAAGGTAAAAATTGGTTATGGTTAACTATAATGTCAATTAAGACAAATAGGTATTTGGTGTTAGAAATGGAAAATATTATGGACCAACAATGAAAGAGAACATGTGGATTGAAGAATTTGCTTATAAAGGTGTTTGTCTCAACCACCACATTTAGTTTGAAGGGGTTGAAATATAGATAAAACATCTATCCCTTATGTATAATATGGGACAAAGGTTAGGAAGCCTCCAATATATCCCTCTAGTATATGTTGAAAACATCCTTTGGACCCAAGGGCCATAGTCTTACACACATGAGAGATCCTATCGACTCTCATGATATTAATTTTTAAGGACAATAGGTACCAATGGTTGCACAAGGGCACCTCCCTCTCTTAACTTTCCATAAATCGATCTATGATATCTTGAGTCGCCAATCCACTAATTGGTTTTTCCCTGATAATATATATTACGAGTAGGAATAAAGGAATCACAGGAGACCCTTCTCAATCCTTCATCCCCTAGACAACTTCTTTTGATTTCAACTATCATGGAGACATAGAGTCTATGATTAGTGGTTCAGAAAAGCAAAGTTGGTGTCAATGTAAGGGCTCTCTCCAAATATTTGACCCCAATTCAAAACAAAAGGGCTTGAATATGGTAATTGGATCACTTGGACTAACTATAAGTAAGGATGTGACAAGTTTAGGCTCGATTGGATTGATTCTATGGTCCTTGAGAGAATATTTCCTATGGTGGACGTGACGAGTTTGAATCAACTTCCAATTGAGATAGTGGTATGTTTGGGTCACTCAATGGATTCACCTCCTTCTTCATTGTTCAAGCTAAGCATGTCATTTTTTGAGTCAAAATATCTTTACATCCTAGTTTAGAGAGCTTGTGCCCTCTCCTCTAGGAAATGGATGTTCAAGGGTGGATCCTTTGGTGGGAGACTATAGTTTATTGCACTATTATGTTTATGAGAAGTTGTTTTTGGATGATAGCTCGTAAGCGAAGAAGGAGTTGTAGATAATATGACATGGACTAGGGAGATCCATATCTTTCTTAAAGAGGATCTTTATAATGTGACTCTTCAAGAGGAGGCCATGAATTTGGAGATGGTTGTTTGCATAGGCGAGGACTAAATTTTCAGGGGTACTCATGTATGTTCCTATGTTCAAAGGATTCATGAGGGGGGTGAAGGATCTGAATTGATTTTAAATTCCTTAAGAAGAAGGTGGTTATTTACAAGGTGCCTAGCATTTGTGGAGCAGATAGTTCTCTTGTAGAGGACCATTTATGAGGTTATAATTATATATTCTCTTCATTTTCAAAATACTCTACATGGTTTCCAATGGTGATTAAGATAGGTTGGATAAAGATGTTTTGAAAGAGGAACTTTATGCTACTTTGATTTTCAAACAAAATGGCAAGTTGTACAACTTTGGATGCCCTTCATTGTGAGCTCTACAAGGCCATGCAAGAGACCATTGGTCATGATCTTTATTGTTTGGCTTATGAAGTATTTAGCATAGGTAGACCTTTATATTTTCTTAATAATGGTTTACTTAAACTTATTTTCAAGAATGCAGTTAAGGAATCTATTGGAGGTTGGCAACCTGTCATTTTGTTCACAATTGCATATAAAATCATGGTGAAGATATTGGCCTCGAGGATATGCTTGCATGCACAATAAATATGTGGTGCATCAAGATCATATTGGTTTTATTTAGGGGAGGCTTTGGGGTGGGCTCCAGAAATTGGCCAACGTTCCCTTTTTTAAAAAATCAACTTAAAAAAATCTTATAATTGGATTGACTAGTCTTTCATTTTGAAGATGTTGACTTCTTTAGGTTTTAGACCATGTTGCATTGCCATGGTGAATCCTCTCTTTGCTAATGATTAAGTATTTGTCCCAATCAACAATGTCTTATGCCCACATATTTTCCTACATAAATCCATCTATTAGGGGGTTCCCTCTAACTCTTTATTTTTATGTGTTGATAGCCGATGGTCTAGTTACTTGTTAGATACTACCTTTCTTATGGGGAAAATTTGAGGCATATTTCCCCTGGATGGTTTAAATATTGTTAACAACTGCTTTGAAAATGACTCTCTTATCTCGATGTAACACCTTCCTCCGACATTTACCCAAGCTAACAGGTCCATCAGGGTAAAATGTGACAAGAAGCAACTATGACGCGATTCAACCTCCTAGGTAACATTAAAGAAGTGGAATTGATAGAACACAACCAATCTGACCATCCACACATCCTATAGAACCTCCAGGAGCCAACCAATCTTTCTAGGTGCTTTACCCCTAGAGAAAATTGTATTTTACTGACTTAACACCCAATCATTCCCATGACAAGGCAACAGTGCGACTGGAACCCTCGAGTCGCTCCCACAGTGATGCAGGAGCATCTCATGTTTAATTTTTATGTAATTATTTAATTAAAAAATCTAGGAGTTTCTAGAATTAGTGATTCAGTCTAGAATTAATTAAGAGATAGGGAAGTTAGGATAGAATCCTTAAGTTGAGAGGATAGCTCTCAAATTCCTCCAAATATCTAGGAGGAAGTTTCTCTTGAAGAGATTCGAGAGACTTCTCTCCGCTAAATAAATAGTCATGTAATATTTTGGAAAAATCATGTTTTGGAGTGTGATTTTAATTATTAAATTTTATGTGTTTTAGTTGTTAATCCTCTGCACCATTTTTGGTATTAGAGCCCAAGGTTAGAGTGAGTGTGTGATAGATTGTTGTATTGAATTTAGTGTGTGAGAGTAAGTTTGAATGCGTCGAGGAGCTGCATAACTTTTTTGGTAAGAGAAGTGTGTTTTAATGTGCATATTATTCTAATGCATTCAGCGCTGCGTGTTGATTTAACGTGCTCGAAACCTATGCATGTTGATTCAACGTGATGGAAACCTCAGCATGTTAACATTATGGAAACAAGGAGACTGGATGATAAAAACAGTCGTGCCTTTGGATTAAATTGTGTTATAATTAGGCATCCACGTTTTCATTATGTTGCAGTTGAGCGTTCCATTATGCTGGATTTGACTGTTTCAACAACAGGCAGAAGAGAAATATCTCCAGGGCAACAATGTATCTTCTATTATGTTGTCATTGCAGATGCTTGCACAACAAATTACACAATTTGAAGAGTGCAACGTGCTACCGAGAAGAGTCGAGCTCTTTTGAATAGTTGTTAAGTTATCTATATTGTGTTGATGTGTGGAGGAATGAATTGAATGCTACTCGTTGAACGTTGTGGAACTGTTATGAAGCTTGCATCGATTGCACTCTTTGGTGAAAGAGAGAGGCATGATTGAAAACTTGTGGAGACAACATGAAGTGTGTAAATTTTGGTGTTTGCCTTATTGCATACAACATTCAAGTGAAGGTGAATTAATTTTCACTTTGGTACATTGATACCTTACCTGAAAATAATCTTATTGAAGTAAAGGTGAAATCAGTAAGCATATATATGTGAATATTTAATTGAAATGCTCACAACTCCATGAGAGTAGCGTGTAGGTTTGGGTAGTATAATTAATGCGTTGTTTTTTTTTGGTAATTATTTCATAGTTAAAAATTTATTTCCATATTCCATATATATGGATTATAAAAGTATTGTATTTTAATTCAAGGGAAGAAGGAAGGTATTGTCATCTTGTAATATTTCATTGTTATAAAAAATAAGGTTTTTTCTTAAGGAGATCTTAAGAAAATAATTTGCAAGGATATTATATTTTATTCCAATAAAGATAGCACATAGAATTAGAGGAGCAAGACGAGCTAGAGGAGATGGAATTGGCCGAGGAAGACCAACTACAAATCAAGTTTTTCTTGATGAAGTAAGACATATTAGAACCATATTGGATGCATTGGAGACAAATGTCGAAGAAATGTTGACATTGGTGATGTCAGTGAAGCAGAAGAAAGCTTAGAAGAAGAAGCTATAGAAGAAACGCCATAAGATAAAATGGTCAAGATAATCGTCAGAATAAGTACCAAGCCAAGATTGGGCGTGCCTATGTATGAAGGAAATTTAAATCCTGAATAATTGATCGATTGGATTAGCACCATGGATAAATATTTCGACTATGAAAATGTGGCCGACGAGAAGAAAGTCAATTTCGTGGTGACCAGATTAAAGGGACATGCTACACTATGGTGGGATAGCGTGCAAGCTGAAAGGAGAAATAGAAACAAATGGAAGATCACTAGCTGGGATTGAATGGTGGCCAAGCTCAAAGGTAAATTTCTTACTCGAGATTATCAGTTGAATCATTTTCACCAAATGCAAAATCTCAAGTAGCAATTTATGTTTGTAAAAGAATATACATAAGAGATTTATAGATTGAGTATAAGTTCTGGTCATATGGAAGCAAATGAAGAAAAGTTAGCAAGGTATATTAGTGGCCTAAGATTTGAAATATAGGATGAATTGAATGTTTTGTATCCAAAAATTGTTGAAGAAGCTTACCAAATATCCCTTAAGATTGAAGAAAATTTGGCATGAAAGGAGAGTAAAAAAGGAAGACGACAATTCAACATAGGATCATTAAGCCAAGGACAATCAAGGAGAGGAAGTTTTAGTGGAAGATTTCAAATAGAAGAAGGCAGTTGTCCACAACAAGCAGAATCATCAAGAGGATATTTCAGAGGATGAAGACTAGATAAAAGAGGTAGAGGTCAATCTTTTATGATAAGGTGTTATATATGTAACAGCGTTGGTCATAAAACTAATGAATTTCCATAAAAAAATTCTAATCAAGGAAGCACACATATAGCACAAACTGATACAAAAAGTGTACAATCCTCTACACATGAAAATGAACCTGAAATTGGTGAATATTTAATAATTAAAAGAAATTTATTAAAGACTGTTGAAGAAGTAAAGGAACCCACACAAAGAAAAACAATGTTCAAAACTATTTGTAAATAAGGAGGAAAGTCTTGTATAATCATTATTGACACTCAAATTATTAATAATTTGGTATCCATGAAAATGGTAAAAAAAAATGAATTTAAAGAAAACTAAACATCCTACTCCCTACAAAAGTTCATGGTTGCAAAAAGGACATCAGATATTAGTTAATGAACAATGTGAAGTGGAGTTTCAAATAGGCTGTTATAAGGACAAAGTTATTTCTGATGTTATTCCTATGGATGTGTGTCATATCTTGCTTGGAAGACCATGGAAATATGACAGGAAAGAAATACATGATGGAAGGAACAATACCTACACTTTTGAGAAGGATGGTGAAAAGCAGGTACTTTTGTCTTCGAAGAATGAAAAAGCACCAGAAGAAGACCAATCCAAGGTAATGCTACTTAGTGGGAAAGAATTCATTCAATAAATCAAGCATGAGGAGATAAATTTTGACTTGATTGGTAAGCCAAAGGTAGTTCTCACAAGTTCAAATTTGAATAATCTTTCAGAAGAAATTAAAAACATGTTGAATGAATTTATTGATATTGTCGTGGATGACTTGTCTGAAGAATTGCCTCCCATTGGAAGCATCAACCATCATATTGATATCATTCTAGGATCTAACCTTCCAATTAAAGCAACTTATAGAATGACTCCAAAGGAGAATGAAGAGATTAAAAATCAAGTGCGGGAATTGCTGTATAACGGCCTCATTCAAGAAAGTTTAAGTATGTGTGTTGTTCCAACAGTGTTGACTCCAAAGAAGGATGGCAGATGGAGAATGTGCACAAATTCTCAAGCAATCAACAAAATCACAATCAGAACTATTGTACTTGGGTTTTGTAATTTCAAGAGAAGGCTTAAAGATGCATCAGGAAAAAGTGAAGGCCATAATCAATTGGCCAATTCCAAGAAGCATTTCAGAGGAGATGTCTTAAGTCAAGAAGGAAAACCAGTTGCATACTTCAGTGAAAAACTTAATAAGGTCAAGCAAAAATACTCTTCTTATGATAAATAATTTTATGCCATCATACAAACTCTTAAAAATTGAGACATTATCTAAGGCCAAAAAAGTACAAAATCCATGCACCTATTAACGACAAAGTTCAATGGGAGAAACAACTACCTTCAACACCAACAAAGCAAATTGAATCCATCATAGATCAAAGAGTGGCCAAATGGACCAGAAAAAAGAGTATCTTCAATACTTGGTCAAATGGAAGAATCAACCAGTCAAAGATGCTACTTGGATGACAACAACAGAGATTTCAAAATATGGTATCACCATTGAAGAACTTCAAGAGAAAAACATATGATTGTATCTTTTTCTTCCCTGATAGTATGATGCAGGAGCATCTCATGTTTAATTTTTATGTAATTATTTAATTAAAGAATCTAGGAGTTTCTAGAATTAGTCATTCTAGAATTAATTAGGAGACAGGGAAGTTAGGATATAATGCTAAAGTTGAGAGGATAGCTCTCAACTTCCTCCAAATATCTAGGAGGAAGTTTCTCTTGAAGAGATTTGAGAGACTTCTTTCCTCTAAATAAATATTCATGTAATCTTATGGAAAAATCATGTTTTGGAGTGTGATTTTAATTATTAAAATTTCTGTGTGTTTTAGTTGTTAATCCTCTACACCACACAGTAAGGCCATCCCAACGACTGTGGAATTTTTCTCGGATTATGTGCCACTTTTTCAGGGCCAGGACTCAGACCACTATGCAGGACTCCATGAGATTTCTAGGAATGATAAATAACATTGAAACAAAGGTTATGATGCAAACATTTGATCAATGACTTGACTGGACCCCTACTAGCCATGACAGGCATTTCATCAAACATGTCACAAATATGCATTCTGCAGGTCATAACAACATATATGAGCATAGGATTCTCATACTTATATGAGAATTGCTAAGAAGCATTGATGCCTTATCATAATAGTTGCATTGTAGGGACCATCCCTATGCTTTACCTTTTTTTTTTTGAATAATACAGTAAAGTAGGAATAAAACCATAAGCATGCAACATTGGAAATTTAGAAAAGTTAATCACTTATATCAAACATATATAAATTTAACTTCATTTCACATTCATATATTTTACATGTTAATTATAGGCACAATGAGGTCATAAAAAAATATTATAAATAACATAGGTACCGTTCACCCGAAGATGAGATTTAATCTTGACTTGCCGCTACTAGCACTTCCTTGCTATCGTATGCCTCCAAGTGTGAATGTTGACATGCCTAATCGAATGTAGTGACTCTTCGGTTCACCTCCCAGCCTACTCCTTGGGTACTCTCCTTCCCTGCGGATCCCTGAGCTATAATTGGGTTGTACAATGAAGGAAGTGTGCTAGCTGATAGAGGTGAGCACTCCTTGGCTCAAGAGTCCCCTCTCTACAGTCCTCTACCTCACCAAACTCAACTATAACTCGTAGCCACTCACAATGAAATAATCTCCTCCATCCAACAATAGGGTAAGCAAAAGTCCCTTCTCCCATGGTTTCCCCCTTATTTTATAAGAGACTTCATTGTTGACACTTAGATTTTCATGCATAATTAATTATTTTTATTAATCCAAAAGTTTGATTATTCACTCACCCATGTGTCACCCTCTCACCCAGACTCTCTAAGATCATTTACTTAAATATTAATTTAAAATAGTATTTTCCTCACCCCAACAAAGCTTCCTATTTCTTCTCCTAGTTGTCTCTTTATCCCCCCCTTTCCTACTCCTTAATTTGTGTTTATTATTGAAGTTAACTGATGAGTCTCAGATTTGGTCCCCTAAATACCTCATAATTTAACTCAATTTGTCTCTTAGATGGATATTCTTATGTTGGCTCTTGCCACATGGAGGTTCTCTAAATTTCTCCAATTTTAATTCACCACCCTCTTCTCTTAATGAAGTTTTTAACCATTTTATGATTAATTTTTATACTTAAGTCTATGTTCCTCTTTCCCTCTTTTTCCAAATTAAGTTACTTGAGCACATGATCCACTTAATATTTTTCAACATGGAAAGTGGTAGAGTTCTCAGGGTAAAATATTTGATTTCTTCCTATTCTTCCCTTACCCTAAGTTTTATTCTTGATTTAATTTCCTTGGTTCTAACATCATTTACCACTTGACATGAATTAGTAGGATTTTCATATATTGATTATATTTATTAGTTTATTTTTACTGATGTCGAGGGTGTCAAGTTGGTCATTCCCTTCAAGAACTTCCCTTTGAAGTTCCAAGGGTGCCATGCCTAACAATTTATTTGTGATGCCAAGGGTGCCAAGTTGGTCATGCCCTTCAATAACTTCTCTTGAAGTGCCAAGGGTGCCACGTCACTTGCCCTTCAAGCATCTAGTGGCTACGAGGGAAAAGTATATGCGCAATGATAGAGACCGATATCATCTCGTATGTCGCATGCTATAGTGAGACTAATGGTGCTGGGGATCAAGGAATCCTCCTTGATGCGTGCCCCCCAGTAAAATCATTGTTAGCAACCCAAATTTGGGACCTGCCCCCACAACATCATGATCTTCAAGGCGAAGGTGTTTCGACCTTTCCAGCCCAAGTCACGGCAGGAGTGCTAGTGGGTGAGATCAGGGACACTGTCCCACCCCTCCCATGCAGTTCCATCCAATTGTACAACCCCATCACCCATGTGTGAGTCATTCAGCCAAGCAGCTAACCTGTGCGTGAAACCATTAACATATCATTAGAATTTGTAGCAAGGTTCAAACTGAACTTTAAAATTTCAAATAAAAAATATTAATTTCCATCAAACCAGATGTCACCAACTCCTCACATGCGAATGCATCTGGTAGCTTCCTGTCATACTTGATAATCATCAGTAACATGGTTTCACAATGTTAGTCATTGTCATAACAAAATCATCAACATGACATAGTCATCCACATCGTTGTTTATCGTGAACTATAAGTAATGTAAGTAGCGAACATAAGGAACACATTCATCACAACTATCATCATCATAACATTAATAGAAAAATACATATCCATCAAAGCCACCATCATCCTAACACTGACTATGAAATAAACACATCCACTAATAGTAGAGTCAAGTGTTTGGATCCTCAACTTGAGGTCCTCAAAGAATAATGTGTGATCCTTAAGGCTAAATCAATGTTAATGTCATATCAAGGTCAAAAATCTAGAATGGGGCACTACATACACCCCCCCTTAAATTAAACTTCATCCCGAAGTTTCAAAACAAGGAATTGATGACATATTCCACTTTATCGTCCATAGAAATGGAATTGGGACTATGTTCCTCTACTTTAATTACAAATCATCTAACTAGATGATAATGCGTTTACAATTATAAAATATAATCATCTTGTGAAAAATTTCCCTTATAAGAATTCATGATGACTCAAGTAGTACCAATAGAAGGGTCTAATATAATTTGTCTGAATAAGTATATGAAAATGATCAAGTTGTCTCTTTCAGCCTTCTATCATTCTATAGAATGCATCCACCTTTATTTTATTGCATTTAACCTGCATTTGGTTTGCGGCATACACAAGGTCACTTGTTAATATGTATCAATGACTCAATCATGTTTGTTATTGTCATACCCATATCAATATACCTTAATGTGCACACATACACACATATATATTCACAGTAAGCCACTTATTACCCACAACTCATCCACGATTCAACTCATCCCAATACTAATGCTACAACCAAATTTAATTTAGATGAAGTCTATCCACAATGATACTTAATACATGTGTGTATATCTCTGGACAATTTTATTTTTATTTTTAACTATATTAATTTATAGAGAGAGTTATTTGATTTTATCTAAGTCATGAATTTCATTGCAATATATTCCTCTCACTACTTTCACTATGGGAGAGAGAGAAGTTTTAAAAGTTATGTCCATTACTTAGAAAAGTGTCATGAGAGAGATATAAATTACAAAACTCTTAAGATATTTGTTGAATCATATTTTACTAAAATGTCTGACTTAATATCCAATTATATTTGAATAAAATAATCATAGATTATTATTAAAATAAGAAGACTACAACATGCTCATCTAAACACCCCATTAGGATTCAATATAATAATACAACAAGAAAGGTTCACATAGCTTAAACTATAATAATGTTAAAATGTACTATACTATTTTAAATCCACACAAAAAAATTGGCAATATAATTTAATGAGAGATAAACTAATCAATTGGTTAGACTATGAAATAAATATTCCTCAACCTATTATTCATATATGCAACTCACTATACAATACTTTCCTCCCCCAATTAATACAACAAAGTTTATGCCATAGAAGAATAAGTAAGTTCGACTAGTGTTCAAATTTTTTTTATGATATAAAATTCTATTTTATAGAATTGATAAATGGAGTTGACTATTTGGCAAGTCAAAGCAAACAAATTTAGAATTTTGTAGAGTTCCTTGGGTTAAAACATTTAGTGGTTTTTTTTTTTCAAACTTCCATTTCCTTATAAGCATTTCTATTAATTAGTTGTATATAGGTAGGTATGAACAACTCATTTCTATACAATATATACATAAATGTGCTAACATATATATACCCATCTTTAGATTTTGTACTACCCATAAGTTAAATATAATATAATTGAAATATGTAATAACTAAAGTTGTTAGTCATGTGATAAAATCAAAATTTGGAAACTCACATAGTTAATGTAAATGTCTTGATTATTCCTAGATCCAATTTCAAGGTCTTTTTTTTTTTTCTTCGCACTATTATAGTCTTAATAACACCTTAATATTTGATCATACCTTATTTAGGGGATGCAATTATTGCTTTATCAATACATGAAAATTGCTTATCCAAATCTACATATTTCCTTCTACTAAATTTTGTCTACTTGCATAAATTTTTAGCAGGCCATGGTAATTCAACATTTTTACTCTATTACTTCTACCTACATTTATGCATTTTTACTCTTACCTAAATTTAAACAAAATTTCACCATAAATTATGGTGAATAATAACTTTTACTAAAAATATTATTTACCATCTTATTTACCTGAATGTTTGGTTAACATCTCTTGACATTTTACCAGCTAATTACTTGCAATTTTATAGTCAATACTTTCCATTCTCTTGTTATATAATTTCAGCTACCCATTTTTATGAGTAATCACAATAAAATAATATATAATCTCTAATTCTTGTTATATATATATAGCAGAGTTAAATGCCTAAATGATATAGGAAGAAACATGACTTTCAACTATACATAAATGTCTAATGATACAAGACAAGAGGCAATGCAATTTTTACTAATTAAATTAACTATTTAATGTATGCAAGCATCTTATCTAGCTCCACAATTTATTATTAATTCCATATTTTTGCTAACTGTTACCCAACTCTTAACAAGAAGTTTGATGGATTATTATTATTATTATTAAATGAATAATTTACACATGGATTAAAACTTGATAGAATAAATTGACTTGTAAATAAAATATTATTCTCCTTATGAAATGCCAATGAATTGTAGTTTGACTTATATCAACACACTTTTTATTTATTTATTTTAATCAAACCTTGCAACAGTTAAACTACCAACTGAATTGTTAGCCAGTCAACTAAAAGGGCTAGCCTGAGTTATTTACATGATTGAAGTGTGCTATTACTTCCATTGACCATATATCTAGATTGCACCTCAAAAATTTACAAAAATGCACACAATTGAATTGAAGTGTGCTATTATTTGGCCATATATCTAGATTACACCTCAACAAATTTACAAGAATGCAAAAATACAATGATGCTTCAAGGATAAAAGACAAAGAGTTAATTGGTTTTAACTAGAATTGGCTGTAAATTGATAAGTGAACTACCATATGAATAATTGATACGATCATCAAGTCTGTGGGGAATTGGTTAAACGGTGATGAGACGGGCTGTTATAGCACTCATCACAGGTTCAATTCCCTTCCCGATCAGAGTGATGTATGTGGACATGTTGATGAAGATGAAGTAAAAAAAAAAAAAAGTGAAAAAAGAGAAAAACCATAGGTACTACCAAAAGCTTATAAAGAATTTTAAAACATGATTATAAGCTTATGAAGAATTTTACTTTGTAAGTTTACTAAGAATTTTAATTATGTTAACGCCTTGTCCAAAAATTAAATTTGGAGAATTATTAATGTTTCTTTCATGTTAAAAATCTAATTAACTTAAACTTCTGATTATGCTATGGAGGTGTAAATCCATTGCACATTATCTTAATGGTATCACTAGTTCATGATCAGCCTTGTTAACATGAACATGAAAAACATCAAAATAAATCCAGGATAGTCATCCAAAATAAACAGAGAAGTCACAACCTTCCATCAAGCTAAAACATGTTATGACAAGCTTAATTAGAGATCAAATGTTCCATCAATTCCCAAGCTACCATGCACAAGCATGAGTTCAACCTTCCATCGTCGGCCATAAAGATTCTTTGGATCAAATCTGAATCTCTCCTTTGACTTACCCACTTCATATCATTCATTTTCATGAGTGGTTAAGGTAAACACACTTGTAACAAATTTGTAACAAATAGGAGGCAACCTTATTATTTATTATTCTCAATTTACATATGTCTAGATTTTAATGATTTGATTATACAAAACGTTAAGATAGTGGTTGATTTGGTATGTAACTTACGTAGATTACTTGTTTTTCTTTTGCAAGCCCCAAACAATGATATTCCAAAAATGATAGATGGTTTAGCACAACAGTTCTTCGATTCACAATTTTAGGTATGCACGAGGTGACTTTGTGATACAGTAGCCTGAGAATCAGTACTAGGTTGCAATATGTGCAATATGTTTTTCAATGAATTGAGGACGACCACAATGACACCCACCATATTATATTATATAGGAAGATTCTTTATATCTGAACAGTTTCATGTTGCACTGCGGTAGATTATTATATTATGGACTCTTTATAAGGAATTAATTTTCGTTGTAAATCATATAAAGTCATGTTGCATGTTGCACTGGGGTAGATTATTATATTATAGACTTTTTATAAGGAAGTAATTTTCGTTGTAAATCATTGTGCCGAGAGGCGCATCTACAGCCCAATTTGACCCCGATGTCAGGTATGTCACATCCTCATACAAAATGTCGGCTTAAGTTTTAAATTAAAATAAAAAATAAAAAATAAAAATTAAGTGTCGGCTTAAAAAATAAATTTTAACAATCATATAAATAAACAAAAAAAAAATTAAAACAACTCAGCTCTGCAATTATTTGATTGACAGAGAGGTGATTCACATTTGGTTCATGGCTCTAATTCCAAGCTTCAAGAATTTCTGCGGCGTGGTTTGAACTGGAGGCTTCCGAGCTGGATTTCTCTCAGGTAATGTATAAAAATTGAAATTAAATTCTTAAGAGGCATAGATTTAGGGTGTAAATTGTTAAAAGACAAAGAAATCAAGTGAAAAAAATTCCATGAATGACTCTACTGTAGGTTCGATTCCCATGTTTCCAGCCACACAAAATCTACCATTTTATTATCTTTCATTACAATAAATCAGCGTTAATGGTCAATCATTGAATATCCCTGCTGGTACTTTTGATCTTCAACCTAATGACACTGGAGGGTTAATCATAGATTCTAGAACCTTTTCACTCATCTGCCATAGGTTGCTTATGATTCCCTCACGGAATCGTTGTCATCGCTGATTACTTACCCACGCAGCACTTCCCCTCTCACTGGGCTGGACTTCTACTTTATCCCATATGGCCTTCAGAATTCAACTTTTCCTACTTTGACATTCAATTTCAAAGGAGCAGATTACGATTTGCACATATTCCTTACTCCGGATCCCTGTTAACAATATCAGCGGTAACATAGTCTTCTGACTTGCAATGTTACCCACTCCTAAAGATGGTGATGTTTCAGTATTTGGTATCATACCGCAGCAGAGTCACCGAATTCTTTATGACAATGAAAACAACCTTATCTCCTTTTCACGTGAATCCTGTGATGTTTGGTAGTGAAAAATAACTCGCTTTGGTATCGGTTCATTATATTTATCTCTTAAAAGTCAAGAATTTAAAATAGTGGCTATTTACATCATCTATTTTTAATCTGTCATTTAGGTACTGAGAGATATTTATAATAAGTTAAATGCGTGTACGTACTGACTATCTCAAACAAAAATTCCCATAAAAAATCGGTAATTTAGGTAGTGACAGAGATTTATAATGAAAACAACCTTCTTTCCTTTTCACGTGAATCCTATGATGTTCGGCAGTGGAATTAAGTAGATTACATGTTTTGTAATATTTTGGAGATGGAAGACTAGCTTCGAAATTAAGCTTGGAGTTGAATAATAATGAAATATATGTAGGGAAGCTTTTAATCACCTTGATATTTACATATCGTAGTGTTTGAATGGTTTAAATTTTATAAATATTAATATAAATATTTATTACTCATATTAATATAAATATGTTTGGTGATCATAAAAATGAAATAATTAATATATTAAATAACAAATATATTAATATTTTATAAATATTAATATATAAATATTTATATTAATATTTAATGTCCAAATTTCATCAAACACAATTTACAATATTGCACGTGTACAACAATTGCCTTATAGACATAGAAAGAGCATTAAATATTTCGTAGTTAGATATTTGATATTTTTTAGCTAGGTATTATATATATATATATATATATATATATATATATATATGGTTAATTGATGTGTTTGGTTTTTTTGTATAGGAATATAATATCATGGGTAGTAGTAATGGGGAAACTAATAATAACAATATTGAAGAAATGAGAAGTGTAAAGAGAGAAAGAGTTAAAAGACAAGGATCAAATATTATGAAACAAGTAATTGAAATCGAAAGAGAGTAGAAGAGGGTAGAAAAAAATGAGCAGCGAAGATTGCGAAGACAAAAAATGACTGATGATCAAAGGGAAGAACAACGAAAGAAGGAACGTGAAAGAAAAAGGCGGCAACAAGAAAGGCAAAATGAGGATGAAAGGGAAGCAGAATGAATAAATAATTCTCAAAGAAAATGAAGGAAATTTGAAGAAATGGATGAGGACGAAAAAGAAGGACATAGAAGAAAACAAAGACAATAATATGTAAGATCACATAGAAAAAGACAAATCGAAGGTTGTAGTGATCTAGGGCCAACAATTGGGGCTCATTCTCCTATCGGTATGAATCTACAAAATCATCAACCAATGGAGCAATGTGATGATGAATGTGAAATGATTTCCAATGTACCAGTGGAAGATGAAATTATTGCCCATAACAGATTTCGTGAAAGAATTGATAAATTAGGTCATCCTCAAATGTGCCATGTGTGTGAGGAGTTGTATCCTGGCATTCAAGTGGTGACTACAAAGACAGGTCCAATGTGTACAAGATGTAAACAAGAGGGTAATAAACATAGATTTTCATCACAAAATCAGATGAATCCGGGGTTGCAGCCTTTGATCCTTGGAAGTCTTACGCAAGTTGAGGAAATGTTGATAGCAAGAGCGAGTCCAATTTTGCAGGTAATGCATTCAATAGGTGGCCAATACAAATATAGAGGACACACAATCAGTTTTCCTCGAGATGTTAAAGATGTTGCCAATAAATTGCCTCGACATATTAAAGACTTGGATTTAATGATGGTGGTGCGAAAAAAAGGTCAGCAAGGATCAAGCTATGATTTCACTGTTAGAAGGCAAAAGGTATTAGATGCATTACTTTATAAGATTCAAAATGATCCATATTATAAAGGTGTAGAAATTGATATGCATGCTGTGGACGAGTTACCGGAAAAAACAACAAATGTGTCACATATGATCAATTCTGTTGTACTACCTGATATGGACAATGACATAGACATTACATTGTTAGAAGGTGCTCCAGGTCGTGAAGATGCTTTAGATGATTATGATACAACTTCTTTTGCTGTAAGGCCTCCAAATTCACCTAGGGAAATTGAACTTATTCGTGCATGGGCAAATAATCCTAATAGAGAAGAAAACCAACTAGATGGTGAAACTACAAATGTCATTAATTGGCCTAGAATTGGTTCATCTCCAATAAATGAGTACAATACTGAAGGGTTATTTGATATGGCATTTCCAACATTATTCCCTAGAGGAGAAGCCGATTGGTTACAAGCACGACTAAGAAACGTGCATCTTCATGAGTATGCAAAACATCTCCTCAGATTTCGTGATAATAGGTTTGGGAGACATCCTCGATTTAGATACTTTTTACTCAATATCATCATGAGACATCGTGCTCAAGCGTCTTCTACAGTATTTGTTAAAAAAAATATGACAGAACTACCTACAACAGTTGATGAGTTACGAGAGCATTTACAAAATCTTCCTAATTCTAAAATTGCAGATAGATTGATGAGATTTGGACATGTTCTAAGAGGTACACGTGCATATTGGAGCAAATGTCGTGGCGAATTATGTGACTTAGTACAACAAATTGGATCAACTACAATATTCTTCACACTAAGTGTAGCAGATATGCAATGGCCTGATTTGCATATATTGATGCCAGGTACCTCTCCTACAGATCCAAAGGAAGCAAGAAAATGGAGACGCCAGAATGTCAGTGATAATCCTCACATTGTAGAAAGTTATGTGCATTTAAGACATACATTGTTTTGAGATGATATTTTTTCAAAATTTCATCATGCTACAGATTTTTGGTGTCGTTATGAATGGCAACATCGTGGATCTCCACATGTGCATGGGTTTCTTTGGCTAAAAGATGCTCCCAATATGGACAAATTGAATTGGAATGACCCGAATCAAGTTAGATTTGCAAAAGAATACTTTGATAGATCTGTCCATGCATTCAATCCACGCAATGAATATCAAATAAAGATCCCTATTCAACGAAACGATGATGATCATCCTTGCTTAAAGAACACTGAACAAATATTTCAATCTGATCCTATGATGGACTATGAACAACTTCTCAATTGTGTTGAGCGCCACATCACTTGCAATGAGAAGTCATGCCTTAGAAAGAAGGGTGGAAAATTGGTGTGTAGATATAAGGCACCATGGGAGCTATGCAAAATGTCAAGACTTTATGTTGATGAGGGTGGAGAAAAAATATATGAACCTAGATGAAATGATGATCGATTAAATACACATAATCGTGAAACATTGATGATGTGGCGTGCAAATATGGATTGGAAACCTGTTCTTTCTAGGCATGTTGTGATTAACTACATAGAAAAATATGCATCAAAAGCAGAAAAAGGGTCAGAAAGCTTCCATGATATGTTGATGTGTATTTCTTCTATTCAAAATCCAAATGAACTAGCAGCACGTGCATATAGAACATTGTTGTGTGAGACTATCGTTGACAAGGATATAGGAGCACAAGAAACATGTCATATGATTTTGGAGCTTCCTCTTAATGATTGTAGTCATACATTCATTGTTTTGAATGTTGGGATAAATGTTTTCAAACAAGTAAAAGTTGATGAAAATAATGACCATAATGATAATTCTCTTATTGATGCATATAGGAAGAGACCCGTGAGTATGGAGCACCTTTCGTTGATAGAAGCTTCTAGATCTTGGTCATATGACAAATGTCGCCATGATGAGAAATGGTTACCACGAGATAATGCAACCATCGTACGAGTATTTCCTAAATTTCATTCAGTTCCCCCTCACGAAAATAATAGTTTTGTTGAGTTTTGTTGGTCTGAATTAGTATTGTACAAGCCGTTTCGTGATTTTCATACATATATTGGTTCTAGAGATGATGACATCATACAAAATTGGGAAAATTTTTCCTATAATCCTTGGCATATTGATCGTAATCCAATACCTTCAAAGGATCCAGCTCAATGTCCAGATGAGGATGAAGAGGTTTTACATGTACAAAATGATTCTAAGCAACATGAGTGGGAGATTATTTCAAGTTTGTATAAGAATAAGTTTATACATGCGAGTGAATTTGACATGATTGGATTTAGGGATTGTGATGTTATGACAAATTGGAGCTCTAGCTTTGTTGATGAAGAGACATCAAGACGTGCAATGAAATTCATATCTGATAAGAAAAAAGTGAATGCAATTGTTACTACTAAATCATCAAAAAAATATTCATTTGAAAGTTTAGGAGAAAAGCAAAAAATAGCATTTAATGTAGTTCTTGATCATTACAAAGGAGATGACAAGGAAGAACAGTTGCTTATGATTATCGAAGGGACAACAGGTACTGGAAAGTCTTACATGATTGGTGCAATAAAACAAAGACTTGAAACTAACTCTCTTCCTCATAAGAGCCCATTGCTTCTTTTGGCCCCTACCGGTGTTGTAGCATTCAACATATCTGCATCAACAATACACTTTGCTCTTTATATACCAACAAGGAACTTCATTGATTTACAAGGGTCATGTTTGCTTACCTTACAAGAGGAGATGAAACATGTTAAGTACATTCTTATTGATGAGATGAGTTTTATAGGGAGAAATTTGTTGACACATATTGATTCTCGACTTTGCCAAGCTTTTCCTCATAATAAAGAAGTCTCGTTTGGAGGTATATCAATTATATTGGTTGGTGATTTGGGACAACTACCTCCTGTTATGGATAGACCTGCATATGCATGTGAATGTCATGCAAAAGAATTATGGAATTTATTGACAACTGTTGTAACTCTTGATACAGTATACAGGCAAGATGGACAAAGCAATGATCAAAGATTCTTTCGTCATTTATTAATGAACGTCAGAGATGCGATTCCAACAAAAGAAGATTGGAAAGTACTAATGACACATACAGATTCCAATTTGGATGCTTCAACAAAAGATTCATTTAATAAGGCTACACATTTGTTCGCAACAAATGATGATGTGCACAATCACAATAAGCGTTGCTTGGTATCCCTAAGTCACCCTGTTACACGTAGTGTTGCTACAAGATCAAATAAAAACAACAACATGGAAGCAGATGAGGAAAATTTGGATAATTATATCCTTATTGATATTGGATCTAGGGTTATGCTAACTTCAAATTTATGGACTAATGCAGGACTTGTCAATGGTGCTCTTGGAGTAATTGAAGATATTGTGTATAATCCTGGAACATCACCTCCTAATCCTCCTACATATGTTTTAGTAACATTTGATAACTATGTCGGAGTTGTGTGGGATGAATTATTCCCTCATACTATTCCTATTATACCTATTGAAAGAGGCAATAATAGACAAATTCCATTGCGACTTGCTGGGGGATTAATGATTCATAAGTCCCAGGGATTGACACTAGAAAATGCAACTATTGATATTGGAAGGACAGAGCGACAAGGTCTCACTTTTACTGCAATATCTCGAGTTAAATCTTTGGATGGTCTTCGATTTCAACCACCATTTCCATATGATCGATATGAAAAGATGGCAAAATGTGCCGGTGTTTCTAAGAGAAAAGAAGAAGAAGTCAGGTTAAGGTTAAATACTAAATAAATTATGTATTTTTCATGTATTTTTCAATATATTCTTCATATCACATTTGAATGATATGATAGGTGTATTTGTTATTTAATATATTAATCGTTTCATTTTTATGATCACCAAACATATTTATATTAATAACATTTGTTAGAATTTGTATTTCTAATCTTCAAAATTTCAAAGTATGATGTACATCTCAAAAATATACAAAAATTTTAATAATCTGAAAAATGTGACGTTGATGCCTCCAACTGGAATCAGCCTAGATCCATCTTACTCTGGATCTATCATGCGCCGAGAGGGATCAAATCTCTCGAGGTGCAAACCTTTCCTCAAGTTTTGCACTCAAAAAATAGGTTTGCACCTCGAGATATTTGATCCCTCTCGGCGCATGATAGATCCATCGTAAGATGGATCTAGGCTGGTATAAATTTAGAGTACCAAAAGGCATGTTTCCTTGATCTTATAATAAAATTTTGTGACACGTTTAAGGAATTCTGCAACGTTTAATGCATGTTTAGAGAAACACGTAACTGCATTGCAATTTATCTAGGGTGGCTGCCTCCTTGTGATTGCCTTTGGCCTATAGTGTTCACAATACTTAAGAAAAATCAACTTCAACATAACCTGTTCACAATACTTGAGTCAACATAACAAATCAATAAATAGTGAGAGTTAAAAAGTGAATGTATAACCATTTCCAAATTTTGTCAATAACCATCAGTGTAATTCAGTCAAAAAGTGAGAATTTTCCTTGTAAAAGCACCTTTAAGCCTCAGAATAACACGTCGGAAATAATACTGGATAGTTTGAAATAATAGTGCATAGTCATATATTATTGCCTTTGACTTAATGAGTTGTCTCTCGTACATTCTCAGTAAAGTTTTTTGTCGTCATTTTTTTATGATCTTAAATTTGCTAATTTTGATAAGAGTGAGTTAATTCAAGATCATAGATATTTTAGTGTTGCACCATCTTGATTTTAAGAATTATATTTGTTTTAATAGATTCGAAATTTATTTGAGAAAAAGAATGAAAAACAAATATCAACATCTAAGTTAAGTTTTCACATTCAATATTCTATTAAAACATAAGTTATTGAATATTATTGATTAGTAAGTCAACAAATTTTAATAACTGCGAGATTTTAGTATTATTATTATTATCCAAATCATATTTATTTTACTTCAATTCTTGATCCATTCAATCTGCTATCTATCTGATTTAGCTTTCAACTACCGAATCACTAAGTCAACAAATTTTAATAACTACGAGATTTTTTTTTTTTACTATCCGAAAAAATATCAACTATTAGGCCATATATTCATTGAAAAACTATCAACTATTAGGCCATATATTCATTGTTCATTCATCTTTTAATCAAAACATGATGAGAGTCATACATCATCATTGTTATAAAACATAACCATCATATAAACAACAAAAATAGCAAGGATATAACAACCATATAAACCACATAATAACAGGTACAATTACCCATAAAATACAAGAGGAGAGAATCTATGGATGGGGTAGTACAACCTCCACTTTCTCAAGATTTTGAGTAGTAGAATCTTTATGGAGATAAAATATAAAATGATAACTGTGATGTTGAGGGTTTCTATTACCCTTTTTCACATTTAAATACTCTTATAATAGTTGGAAAGAATATTGATTTACTTGTTGGGCATCAAAATGGGAATTAAAGGGATCAGGGTAAACAATATTGTATAAAAAATAGAACTATGCCCTCAGAGATGGTATGGATTCTTCATACTCATCATCAATAGTCCTACCTGATTGAACATGGAATAATTATAGCGGAAGAGAAAGTGAAACGGGTTGGACATGAAATCTCTCTAATGTCTATAACAGTAGGGTAGACCTTATTCTTGCTCATAGCCACATTTTTGTTCATTCCTCTCTCTTCCCCTTAAATTACTAAAATCTACAACCTGAGTTTTATATCTCATCTAGGTGAACAACAATACAATTTTTCCCCACAAGCATGATTCTTACATTTTCCCAGGACTATTTTGGCAAAGCAAGACCCCTGCTTTCCACAACAACGTGGTAACTAAAATGACATCACTAAGTGGTAAAATATTTTTCACTTCTCACGAGAGATTTTGAAAATCCCCTTAGCAATTTTTTATGTTTGTTGCTTATGTCAACGTTGGACAAAAACGTTCTTATATAAAAGCCCAAAAGAATGATGCACCCTTGTTCCTTGGAAAAAGTCACATTTTCCCATGGAAGATGTAACACCCTCTTCCCACATCTACCCAGGTAACCGGCCAACTGGGGTAAACATGTGACGAGAGGCTACTAATACGAGATTAAACCTCCTAGATGACCTTGAGGAAGTGGAACTGATGGAAATATGGCAAACACACCTTACACAACATCACCAACATCCCCATAAGGTAACCCAACCATCCAGACCCCTTATCCTTGAGGGAGACTGACGTTTTTACCATTTTGAGCCTTAGCCGCAGGCATGCCAAGGAAAGGTAGCGACTAGGAGCCTATTAGCCAGAGTTAATCTTGGGACTGAAATTGCCTTTTTCTTGATATTAAAAATGACTTTATCTTCACTGATTGTAATTGGTAATACATAATTGATAAAAGGCATTCCCAAAAATAAACTAGCAGAATTGTCATAATGTTGAACAGCAGAAAACTTGACAATACTCCCCCCAATTTTTAAAGAAATATTATCCACATAATGGGTGAGATTCACGGATCCACCAATGGTCTCAGAAATAAGAATATTTTGCAAAGGTTTCCATAAACCGTAAAACAAAGAAGGGCGAGCTAAATTATTAGAACCGTCAGTGTCAATGAAAGCATCGACAGTAATCCACTCACCTTTAACTTGAACTTCAACAGGAATATACAGAAGATTGTTAGTTTTAACAATCTTTTTTAGAAATGAACTTTCATGAATATTAACAGATGCTGGGGCTGGTAAAGACGAAGACTGAGAAACTGTCTTGGGATATGGGCAGAAAGAATTCAAAGTGGGAAGTGGAGACAGGGAATTTAAAACGGGAGGTGAATTCTTTAAATCAATATCAGCAGGAATAGAGATTGAAGGAGCAATAGAGACAGTATAATCTAAAAGATATTCAGAGGTTTCATCAGTATAATCATCAGCACTGAACTCATCACTGTAATGCAGTTCGTTTTCATCAAAGCATTCAACATCAGTGTAGCATCTATTCATTTTTTGACAAGTATCGGGAACAGATTCAGGATCAGAAAGAGAGGCATCAGTGAGAATATATACATCTGATACTTCATCCTGAGAATCAACAAGTGACCAATTATCAACAAAATCATCTATCTCAATACAGGCCTTTAGCTTATTAGAAGAACTTTTAGGATATTTGCGAGCAAAGTGACCTTCTTGTTTGCATATAAAACATGCATTGTCCTTTCTTGGTTGTCTGCGCTTTTTTAGATATTTGAATTTTCGGAAAGGCCTTCTGGGATTTGCTACTCTTTTGGGCTTAAATTTGCCATACCTTTTAGATTTTCGTTTCTGGAATGGAGTCCATGGCAAGACAGAACGACAAACATTAAGACCAGGAGAAAACTGTTGAGCTTTATTTTGCCAGCAAAGATATCTAACCTTTTCGTGGCATCTAAATAAAATATCTATCCAATAAGTTTGGTCAATTTTCTTTCCTTGAACTTCTAGATCTTTCATGATCAGATCACCTAGATTGCCAAGCAGCTTAGATAAAAATGAAATTTTCTGAACAGAATCATTAGTCAGATTGGCTTTATAATTTTTTTCCATGTAGTCATTACCAAACTGATCAAGAAACTTAATATCTTTAAGTTCCATACGTGCCAGGTCTGTGATGATCTGTTTTTTCTTGTCTGCCGGTTCTGGAACAAATTTGGTTTTGAGTAGCAGTTCTAAAGTGGCTAATCATGAGGCAACAACATTCATTCGTTCTTCATCAGATGGCCCCATCCACCAGTCATATACAATTCAGACCAACTCTTTTCAGCTAAAGCAAAAATAGATATATTATCTAATTTAGAGACAACTTGCATCTGATCTAAAGCACCAATCCATACTCTTATTGACTCTGCTGGATTTTTTGATTTATCTAAATCTAAAGCATATCCACTAGAATTGGTAGAAAACAAATCTTCTTCTACCCATGGGTATTTTGGAGCTTCTCTAAAGACATGAGCTTTTTGAAGAGAAGGTAAAATAAAGGATGGAAACTTAGAGGCAACATTTTCCAGAGTAGCTATTTCACTCTTAGGTTTCTGGAAATTTAGAGACTTTAGTGGCTCTAATTTTCTTTCAGAAATTTTTCTTTCAAAGGCTTGAGCACTAGATGCAATTCCACTCTCTTCCTGTTTTTCATCTATATCCCAATAATTGGGAGTATCCATTGAAATAGAGAATGAAGTAGCTTTAGTTTCTCTGCGTTTCCTGTCTTTCTTCTTCTTCTCTTTTGCTTCTCTTTTCTGTCTTTCTTCCTGTTGTTCATCTTGGAGAAGCTTAAGATTTTGAAGGATTTGCTCAGTCTGAGAACCAAGATCATCAAGAACATCTTCGGCATGTGCACACCAGGTAGTAAGATAGTTACCTATTTGATAGATCTAATCTAAGACATTGGCATTGCTGGCATTATGCTCTATCAAAGGGGCACAGTAAGCTCTAGTGGTTGGTTGTTTAGATATTGAAGAGGTGGTGCAAAATTTTGTCTTAGGAGGCCATTTTCCACCTTTCACAAAACGACGATTGGCATATTTCCATTCTTCAACAGGAGCAAAAGGAACATGAGAAATACGATGCATTTTATTTACAGAAGGAAACGGTTTAGACTCGGGTATGTACAATTCATTAGAGCCCAAAACAGGTTCAGAAGGAAATACTTCTTCAATAGGAGACATAGCAGTTCTTCTAGAGGAAGAAGCTTCAGAACTGGAAACAGGAACAACATATCTTCATGACTTGACAAGAGGTCTTTGAATCTCTGGCTTAGGAGGGATAAGCTTGGCTCTACCATCAGAAATAGCAATACGTTTTAGTTTTGACTCTGGCTTCTTGTCATCAGCAATAGATTTATATTGGAAATACCAATTGTTAGGGAGTTCAGTTGGATCATAAAGAACACCTTCTACTTGGGCATTGGAAAGACCAATAGTCACACAGTCTTTCAAGACAGGTTGTTTTAACTTAGGATGAGCTGTATTAGTTAACTGGAAAAAAGTTTGAACTAATACAGAGAGATATTCAGTGTCTTCTGCCATTTGGAGACCTTGAACTCCAGTCATTAATTTCCAACAATATTTCAAATGAATATATGTCAGGCTTATAGAGTAATTAGGATAGATAGTGCCATATTGACAGCCTGTGGATAAATTACCCATGATTGTTCCTATGCGGGCATGGTCATAGCTCTGGTGTCGGGTATCAAAGACTTCAGCAATACAGGGAGTGTTTAACCCATGACGGAATAAAGGAGAAAGACCAATACGAATACCTCCAAAATGAAGGTGATTGTATTTCTTTTCTTTGGCATACTGTCTAAATTTCTTAATTTCATAATCGGAAAACAGATTCAAGGCTACTATTTGAACACATGGACCAGAAATCTTAATAGTAACCTCTACCTCTTTCAAAAAAGACTTTTTCTTGAAAACATAAGACAAAGGAAGTTTATATACATCAGTAGCATGGAGGGACGGTGGATTCCATGTTTCAGGATTTTCGACAGACTCATGAGATTCATTCGGATCTTCAGATTCAAGAGATCGAGAGGCAACTTCATTAATTATCTTACGATCGATGGAAGAGAAAGAGCGTAATAAATTGGCCATAATTATCAATGTATACTCGAGACCAGTAATCATCAAGAGTTTTGAATTAAAGCTTTACCTTCATGTTAGGCAAGGGATAGAATTTCACCAATTCTTCATCTAATCCTAACAAAACACCAACATTCTTAGATTGCCAAGCTTGGCATCTTTGTATCCAGTGGTTTCTTCTTATTCTTAGCCCAACTAGTTTCTTGATTTCCATAACCATATCACCAAGAACTAGATCAAGAATCTGGAATCTTTTGACAAAGGTTTCAAAATTATCATATTGAGGCTGTTTACCTGGAAGAACAAATAGGTCAGTTCTTCGACTAGAGAAAAGATGACTATGAGCTTTATTCATGTCTCTAGTCAAGGAATCTACTAAATAATTAGAAATACCAAGGACCCATTCCACTTCAAATTCATACATTTGAAACCAAATCTGCCATGCCAATAATCTTCCTCTTGCTAGCTGTTTTGATATTTTGGCTGATAATAAATATTTAAAATTCATGGAGTCCGTTCTTATCAAAAACTTGGCAGGGGCAAGATATAACTCAAACTTTTGAATACCATTAAAAATGGCTAGAGTCTCTTTTTCAGCAATGGAATAATTTTTCTGGTGAGGCTGAAATTTGCCGGATGCATAAGCACATAAAATTTCATCTCCATCCTCTTGTCTTTCAAAAAGAACTGCGGCCCAAAAAAGAATCAGAGGCATCTGTTTGGAGGATTAAAAAACCATTACCTGGGGGTTTTAACTCTGGGAGATGCTGGCATTCATCTTTTAATAACTTGACTGCTTCAGTCGCTTCAGGTGACCATCCAGAATTCAAGTGTTGTCTAATTGGAGCAGTCTTTTCGGACAATCTGGGAATATATCTATGTACATAATTAAGCACACCTAAAAATATTTGAATCATCTTGGTATTTGTAAGCTCATTAGGAAACTCAGAGAGCTTGGTCAGGACATGAGGCTGCATCTGAATTTTGCCATTGATAATATGAATACCAAGAAAATCAATACTATCTTGAAACATAAGCATTTTCTTTTCGGAAAGTACTATGCCATGCTTTCTAGCTTCATCAAGAAAAATCTGCAGATGCTTCATATGAGTCTCAAGATCTGGACTATGGATCAAAATATCATCTATATATACAACAATGAAATCATATTTACCAAAAATAAAATCCATGCGCCTTTGAAAGAAGGCGGACACATTCTTCAAACCAAAAGGAACAACTTTCCACTGAAAGAATCCTGCAGGACAAGTGAAAGTAGTTTTATGACGATCTTCTTCTTTAATTTGTATCTGGTAGTACCCAGATTTCATGTCAAATTTGCTGAAGATCTTGCTATGCTGAATCTTCTGCATAATCGTTTCCTGGCGAGGTAAAGGATAATTAAAGCTCTTGGTGATGGCATTCAAAGGCTTATAATTGATGACCATTCTGGCTTTACCTCTTACTATTTCAGAGTGATCTCTTAACAGGAAAGCAGAACACGAATAATGAGAATTGCTTGGTTCAATTAATTGAAGATTCAGAAGTTCTTCAATTTGTTTTCTAATTTCCTTTTCATCACTTGGAGTACAGGGTATAAGTTTTCCTTTGACCCCATTGTCATGAAGAGTGATGATCTCTTGCTGGGGACTTTCTATACTCCAAAAAGCCTGAGGATTTTCTGAACAATTTTTTAACAGATCTTCAAAAATAGCAACTTGTGCTGGAGACTAATCAGGATTTCTGTTAGCTTTCTGCTTGGTTTTAATCTGACTCTTTTCTTCATAGATCTGTAATACTTCTTGCCGATTGTTAGAGTCATTCAAAGGTCTTCTTGTACTTGCTTTCTTTTGGCTATTCTCTCTTCGTGCTTCTGAATTAGCCAGAGTTAATCTTGGGACTGAAATTTCCTTTTTCTTGATATTAAATATGACTTTATCTTCACTGATTGTAACTGGTAATACAGAATTGATAAAAGGCATTCCCAAAAATAAACTAGCAGAATTGTCATAATGTTGAACAGCAGAAAACTTGACAATACTCCCCCCAATTTTTAAAGAAATATTATCCACATAATGGGTGAGATTCACGGATCCACCAATGGTCTCAGAAATAAGAATATTTTGCAAAGGTTTCCATAAACCATTAAACAAAGAAGGGCGAGCTAAATTATTAGAACCGCCGGTGTCAATGAAAGCATCGACAGTAATCCACTCACCTTTAACTTGAACTTCAACAAGAATATACAGAATATTGCTAGTTTTAACAATATTTTTTAGAAATGAACTTTCATCAGTATTAACAGATGTTGGGGCTGGTAAAGACGAAGACTGAGAAACTGTCTTGGGATATGGGCAGAAAGAATTCAAAGTGGGAAGTGGAGACAGGGAATTTAAAACGGGAGGTGAATTCTTTAAATCAATATCAGCAGGAATAAAGATTGAAGGAGCAATATAGACAGTATCATCTGAAAGATATTCAGAGGTTTCATCAGTATAATCATCAGCACTGAACTCATTACTGTAATGCAGTTCATTTTCGTCAAAGCATTCAGCGTCAGTGTAGCATCTATTCATTTTTTGACAAGTATCGGGAACAGATTCAGGATCAGAAAGAGAGGCATTAGTGAGAATATATACATCTGATACTTCATCCTGAGAATCAACAAGTGACCAATTATCAACAAAATCATCTATCTCAATAGAGGCCTTTAGCTTATTAGAAGAAATTTTAGGACATTTGCGAGCAAAGTGACCTTCTTGTTTGCATATAAAACATGCATTGTCCTTTATTGGTTGTCTGCGTTTTTTTAGATATTTGAATTTTCGGAAAGGCCTTATGGGATTTTCTACTCTTTTGGGCTTAAATTTGCCATACCTTTTAGATTTTCGTTTCTGGAATGGAGTCCATGGCAAGACAGAATGACAAACATTAAGACCAGGAGAAAACTGTTGAGCTTTCTTTTGCCAGCAAAGATATTTAACCTTTTCGAGGCATCTAAATAAAAGATCTATCCAATAAGTTTGGTCAATTTTCTTTCCTTGAACTTCTAGATCTTTCATGATCAGATCACCTAGATTGCCAGGCAGCTTAGATAAAAATGAAATTTTCTGAACAGAATCATTAGTCAGATTGGATTTATAAAATTTTTCCATGTAGTCATTACCAAACTGATCAAGAAACTTAATATCTTTAAGTTCCATACGTGCCAGGTCTGTGATGATCTGTTTTTTCTTGTCTGCTGGTTCTGGAACAAATTGGGTTTTGAGTAGCAGTTCTAAAGTGGATAATCCTGAGGCAACAACATTCATTCGTTCTTCATCAGATGGCCCCATCCACCAGTCATATACAATTCCAGCCATTCTCTTTTCAGCTAAAGCAAAAATAGATATATTATCTAATTTAGAGACAACTTGCATCTGATATAAAACACCAATCCATACTCTTATTGACTCTGTTGGATTTTTTGATTTATCTAAATCTAAAACATATCCACTGGAATTGGTAGCAAACAAATCTTCTTCTACTCGTGGGTATTTTGGAGCTTCTCTAAAGACATGAGCTTTTTGAAGAGAAGGTAAAATAAAGGATGGAAACTTAGAGGAAGCATTTTCCTGAGTAGCTATTTCACTCTTAGGTTTCTTGAAATTTAGAGACTTTACTGGCTCTAATTTTCTTTCAGAGGCTTGAGCACTAGATTCAATTCCACTCTCTTCCTGTTTTTCATCTATATCCCAATAATTGGGAGTATCCATTGAAATAGAGAATGAAGGAGCTTTAGTTTCTCTGCGTTTCCTGTCTTTCTTCTTCTTCTCTTTTTCTTCTCTTTTCTGTCTTTCTTCTTGTTGTTCATCTTGGAGAAGCTTAAGATTTTGAAGGATTTGCTCAGTCTGAGAACCAAGATCATCAAGAACATCTTCGGCATGTGCACACCAGGTAGTAAGATAGTTACCTATTTGATAGATCTGATCTAAGTCATTGGCATTGGTGGCATTATGCTCTATCAAAGGGGCACAGTCAGCTCTAGTGGTTGGCTGTTTAGATATTGAAGAGGTGGTGCAAAATTTTGTCTTAGGTGGCCATTTTCCACCTTTCACAAAACGACGATTGGCATATTTCCATTCTTCAACAGGAGCAAAAGGAACATGAGAAATACGGTGCATTTTATTTACAACAAGAAACGGTTTAGACTCGGGTATGTACAATTCATTAGAGCCCAAAATAGGTTCAGAAGGAAATACTTCTTCAATAGGAGACATAGCAGTTCTTCTAGAGGAAGAAGCTTCAGAACTGGAAACAGGAACAACATATCTTCGTGGCTTGACAAGAGGTCTTTGAATCTCTGGCTCAGGAGGGATAAGCTTGACTCTACCATCAGAAATAGCAATATGTTTTAGTTTTGACTTTGGCTTCTTGTCATCAGCAATAGATTTATATTGGAAATACCAATTGCTAGGGAGTTCAGTTGGATCATAAAGAACACCTTCTACTTGGGCATTGGAAAGACCAACAATCACACAGTATTTCAAGACAGGTTGTTTTAACTTAGGATGAGCTGTATTAGTTAACTGGAAAGAAGTTTGAACTAATACAGAGAGATATTCACTGTCTTCTGCCAATTGGAGACCTTGAACCCCAGTCATTAATTTCCAACAATCGTTCAAATGAATATCTGTCAGGCTTATAGAGTAATCAGGATAGACAGTGCCATATTGACAGCCTGTGGATAAATTACCCTTGATTGTTCCTATGCGGGCATGGTCATAGCTCTGGTGTCGGGTATTAAAGACTTCAGCAATACAGGGAGTGTTTAACCCATGACGGAATAAAGGAGCAAGACCAATACAAATACCTCCAAAATGAAGATTATTGTATTTCTTTTCTTTGGCATACTGTCTAAATTTCTTAATTTCATCATTGGAAAACAGATTCAAGGCTACTATTTGAACACATGGACCATAAATCTTAATAGTAACCTCTACCTCTTTCAAAAAAGACTTTTTCTTGAAAACATAAGACAAAGGAAGTTTATATACATCAGTAGCATGGAGGGACGGTGGATTCCATGTTTCAGGATTTTCGACAGACTCGTGAGATTCATTCGGATCTTCAGATTCAAGAGATCGAGAGGCAACTTCATTAATTATCTTACAATCGATGGAAGAGAAAGAGCGTAATAAATTGGCCATAACAGAATCGAGAACAAGGCTCTGATACCAAAATAAATAGTGGACTCAGTAACTTACTTGAACAACTGAAATTTTGCAGAGCTTCCTCACACTATCCACCACGGGCACGGGAGATACGAGAACTCACACGATTCCTGTCTTCAACTCGCTTTACAATCCCGAATTACAGTGATCTTGGAAAGAACTGTCCTTAGACAGGCGGCCCAGCAGGCTTCAGTATTAATTCAAATAATATGTTACATACCAGATTATGCTTTAGAGTAGAGCCTTATTGTCTCATATCTCTTAGAGCATGAATACAAACACTCTTTCACACAAATGCACACTCACTCACACTCACTCTATCTAAACACAAAACAAACACACACTTATATAGGCATATTAGAATTATTGAGGGTCCTTGTCAGGCATTACTGGCCCAGACGGTGTCTACTCAATATTATCGAGTACAATAATTAAATGACACAATACCAAGGACCTTTCAGTTCTCGGTCACTATCAAAATCTTCATCATGATCAGGTTCACTGATCTCGGATGAGGATGAAGGAAGCTTTTGATTAGCCCAAGACTGATGTACCCATTCCAAATATTCCAATTCCCATGCGTGGTCCATTTTCTCTTGAGCATCTTGGTACAAATCCACAAATATGGTTGCTTTTTCATCGGATACCTTCTCTTTACCTTTTTCTGTAGCTGCTTTTCCTTTAGTGGCAACTGTAGAAGATTCTTCTTTTTGTGGAGCTCGTGATGATTGTCCTATATCAAACTTTATAGTGTCTGTCGTAACGTAGAGATTCTTTTGTGGAAAAAGATATTTATCATCTGATTTATTCCACCTGTTCACATATGCCATAGGATCTATCTCTATGTCAAGGAAAGAATATTTCTTGCTTTTTTCAGAATTCTGGCAGTGATTGAACTGGCATTTCGACTCCATCTAATAATTCCCATTTAAAGATTTGAAACATGCTGACGGAACGTTCAATAGCGCACTGCACCCAAAGCTTGCAATTATGATTAACATCTTCCTTATGCTGCCAACCTAGTTCAAAGATCATTGATGAACAAACCTTGGTAGACAGTAATAAACTTATTAGGCAAAGTGCATCATCAGTCCAATTTCCATTTAGAACACTAATAGTAATCAAAGACTTTTGATTAATTATTAATTTGATTACTTTTTTCTTTCCTTGCAATTCTTCTAAGGTTCGAATCATGGACAATTTTTCAGGTAACGTGAGCCGGTAGAATTCTTTGAGCCATAGTGAAATATTCTTTACTTCTTCAGCATTATCTGATAAAACAGATTCTTCAATTCTTTCTGGACCATAAATCTGAGCAAAGGGATTTGGGACAATGAGATTTCTAAATTCTATACTCTGATAATCCCATGGTGTTGAGAAGGTTCTTAAATACTACAATGTTCTTTCAACACATTGAGATGCTCGTAATTGGGGCTTCTTTTTGCAGCGACCATCTTTAATTTCCCAATCTGCAAACGGTTCAAAAAGTTCATATTGGGGAAATGAATCTGTTCCTAAAAAATGCTCATCATTTCTTTGAAGAAACACTGCATCAATTTCTTCAAATAGATCTGAAATTCTTAAAGATTTTAGAAATATTTCAGCTTTCTCAGTTATGTTTATTTCTTCCAAATCGAGCATTTTAGCAGTGGTATAGATAGCAAAGGAAAAATCAATTCCTCCAATGATCTGATAATAATTCAAAGTTTTCAAAACTTGAATCATATCATCAGTGTATACTCGAGACCAGTAATCATCAAGAGTTTTGAAATAAAGCTTTACCTTCATGTTAGGCAAGGGATAGACTTTCACCAATTCTTCATCTAATCCTAACAAAACACCAACATTCTTAGATTTCCAAGCTTGGCATCTTTGTATCCACTGGTTTCTTCTTATTCTTAGCCCAACTAGTTTCTTGATTTCTATAACCATATCACCAAGAACTAGATCAAGAATCTGGAATCTTTTGACAAAGGTTTCAAAATTATCATCTTGAGGCTGTTTACCTGGAAGAACAAATAGGTCAGTTCTTCGACTAGAGCAAAGATGACTATGAGCTTTATTCATGTCTCTAGTCAAGGAATCTGCTAAATAATTAGAAATACCAGGGACCCATTCCACTTCAAATTCATACATTTGAAACCAAATCTGCCATGCCAATAATCTTCGTCTTGCTAGCTGTTTTGATATTTTGGATGATAAGAAATATTTAAAATTCATGGAGTCCGTTCTTATCAAAAAATTGGCAGGGGCAAGATATAACTCAAACTTTTGAATACCATTAGAAATGGCTGCATCACAAGCATAAATACAATCTATTTGACCATAGATACATTCTGTATTCGTTTACAAGTAAAAACATGGATAGAGACACACATCATCACTGATAGAATACATGCTTATAGCCAGCACAATAAAAACATAAATACAATGGATAAAACAACAATAAAACCCATACATAAACTAGTACATTTGCATACCAAATACTAGATGAATGAGCTCTTCATTACTGAATGTAAAAACCAACCAGAGATGGGACTTCCACATTCCACTCGACCATAGATTGACTTAGCCAAGTCTCACTTCAGCCAATCACCCTCGTGCCATATTCCAAGCATGAATGTGGGATCCCATCAAACACATCAATCATAATCAATCCAGGGCTTCTAGAGGCCAAACCGCCTCAACCCTCAACCAATGATTCCACCTCACGGTCAGACATCAAAACCATCACGGATTGTTCTCTATCCAAGCTGCTCCAGGGCTCCAGAATGTTTGTTCCAAACAAGGCTCTAGGACTAGTAACTCAACCCCAGCTGTTTCTGGGCTCCAAAGCATTTGTCCAACCAAGGCTCCAGGATTAGTAGCTTAACCACCTAGGGCTCCAGAGCATCTGTCCAGCCAAGGCTCCAAGACAATTAACTCAACCCAACAACTGTCCATCGGCCTCGAGAGCGTTTGTCCAACCAAGTCTCCAGGAACTAATAAATCAACCCAATAGCTAAAGGAATCATGAGAACCAACCAGGAAAAAAATTAATGGAATAAACCCACAACACCTTAACTATTCAGGAAATGGAAAGGCTAGGAAAATCCACATGCAAACACCATGCATGCCAAAACTAGTGAGGAAAGCATACATGCAACTTGGTACCTGCAATCAAATCCCACTGTAGTTGTTGATCCCAATGTTCGCTTATGCTTTCCTGCTCTTCTCTTACCTTCTTGCCCCAAATCACCAAGTATCCACACTGTCCAAGAGTGCTCCAAGAAAAATCTAAGTATCCAAGAGTATGAGAGAGAGAGTGAGAATAATGAGAGAGCTCCAAAAATGCACTGATCAAAAACTTACCAACTGATCGTCATAATCCTTTTTATCAATGAGGCCTCTATTTTCTTCATTTTCCATTAATTTCCTTCATTCTCCTCCTCACATGCAACCTATGACCTTTCACCTTCCTTTTCTCCTATTTTCCATTATATTCTTAAATAAAATGCCAATTAATGCCTCATTACTTTCCAAATCCTTTGCCTTTGCCTTTGCCAATTTCCTTTAGCCATAATAACCAAAATGAACACCTGATAGAATGTTTTTCCCAACATTCAACTTGGAATATGTGTCCCATCAATCACGGTTATTATTTTAACTTTATTACATGGAGTTTTCACCAGGGTTGTTACAGAACCCTCCCTATTGGGGGAACATTATCCTCGATGTTCAATCACACCTATAAACCAGAAAATCGTTGAAAACAAGACATAGTGCCCTTGGAGCTTTATAACGCAGCTTGTTGCAGTATTTACAATGACCATCTGCTAAAAAATGACAATCATACCATTACAAGAGCTTTATAACATACATCATTATGGTATTTACAATAACAACCACATATACTCATGCACATTTGCTTCAACCAACAAATAACCATATTGTATATGGAGCTTTATAAACCAACTCGATAGATTATTTACAATAAAATTTACATATACACACATACACATTTTCTCAACCAACAAATAGAAGGATGTGATTCCCATATCAGAAACAAGGGAATCCATAAGCCTACACCTCCACCCTTAAGGTAATACCAGGATTCACCTCCTTCCTAGGAAGTCCAGAATCCACTGCCAAGTCAAAGCTACATCCAAGGTTCAGCGCTACAATCCTGCGCCACTTTTCCTCTAAGTGAACAATTACCATCTCATTGTTCCAGGGCACACTCCCAATGTGCATCTGATTCCATCTGGCAATGTTAATGACCAATCCAAATCCATCCTCGACCTTCCCTTTTCTGCTACACAGTCCCTCGGGAAATCTGGTCACCCCCTTCTGTAAAATCACACACCTTCCAAGTTCCGCTGGCACCCCCATCTCATGCAATCCATCCCTTGGCAAGGCTTCCTTACATAGGAATATACAAAAACCAAGGCATATACCTGCCTCAAAAACCATCATACCGGTCAGAGCATGCTTATGGAAATCAATGGACACTATTGGGTACCAGTGTCCCACAATGGCCCTGCTCCTGAAGTTCTCTACCAACATATTGTTGCCTGTTTCAATTCTTTTTTTCGATGTTGTTATGCAGTCAATTTCAACCATCCCAAATCGGGAATTTCCATGCTTCCTAGTACCAAGAACATAAATTCCATTAGATTCAAAATAAATTGAAAGAAATTCACATCATACCTCATTGGTAGCTCGTCAATAAGGTACACTTGCAAAACTATTCACTTCCTGTCACCATAAGTCAAACTAGTTGTTTGATCAAATCATCATGTGTAAACATATCACATCCGCTTAGCTTAAGACACAACCATCATAAATTAAAACATTAATTGCATGAAATCACCATAAACCATAATAAAAAATCGCATGTAACCATCATAAGTTAGAATCATAGATCACATGCATAATAGAACTGAAATAAAATATTGATACGTATACTTCATCGGTCCTTACTTATGCCTTTGTTCTTTTTGTACACACACCATATCAGTTTCCACACCCAACAAGCACCCAATGCATTTGCTTCTCTTCAATCATGTACATATACACACAGTGTACATCATAACACATACATCCAGACAAGGCGTACAACACCAAATAATGCATACACCCACATCCGACACCCAACATAACACATACACCTACACCTGGTGTACAACACAAAACAATACACCTATATCTGATGTAGACACAAAATGATACATGTATATTTCGTGTACAATACAACACAATACATACACCTACAACAACATACAACACATGCACCTACACTCGGTGTACATTTCAACACAATACATATACATATACATAGCACAACACAATGAATACACATGTAACGATACCAGGACTACACCACACACATACATAGTACCACATGCCTGCAACACATCATGTACGACATGCACACAATGCCACACGTACACTAGTACCATATGCACAACATGTACACAGTACCACATGTACACAACATTACCTACACAATGTATGCACATCATCACATGTAGACGAAACCACCTGCACAATGTGTACAAATGCCAATTTACACTGTGCCAACTATACAATATGTACACAATACCACATGTACACAACACCACATGCATGACATGTACACGACACCATGTGTACACAACGCCACATGCACGACATATACATGGCACCACCTGCACACAACACCACATGTACAACATGTACACAACACCACATGCACACAACACCATATGTACAACACACACACAACACCATATGTACATAGCACCACCTATACAACATGTGCATAGCACCATATGTACATAACACTGCATATCCAACATGCGCACAACACCATATGCACACAACACTGCATATCCAACATTCGCATAGTATGGTATTTACACAACACTGCATATCCAACATGTACATAGCACCATCTATACTTAGCACTACATATGCAATACACACACAACACCATATATACAACACGTATACAACATCACAAGTACAATCACTGAATATATAACATGCGCAACATGTACACAACAATAGTATTGAACATCCATAGACAACAGACTGACCCCACAAGCAACCTTACCTCTATTGTCTTTCCATTATCCATGGCTATCCTAGCATGCCATGGATCACATTACTTTCACTTTGCTGATGTACATTTAGCATTACCTGTCAATAACATAATAGGCATAGTACAAGCATATAATATCAATTCATGTCCACATGAGATTGACCTCATAGATCTTCCAGAGTTACTCTTCCCACTCAATTCCTCATAAGACCAAGAACCTCTTCGTGCCATTCTCCTACATATGCAATCATTCCTCCACAAGAATGATCCTTGAAAACCCTCTCATACAGTGACATATATACATAAAAACATACATATATACAATAATTAGCATAAAAGAATCATGATCATTTCAAACAACGACATACATACATACATGTATCCATATATAAATATCAACATAATCATGATTATAACACAATTTCTAGATATCATAAGGTAAGGGTTAAGAGAACTTCCTTTATTTATGCTCAACGTGCACAATGTTGAGAACGTTCCCCAACATAGCCAAGGCATCTAACACCTTAGATCCACTTTCTTTACCTTTCTGGTTACCTTTCTCATTTCTGTACTACCGCCGTCCATTTACCACAATGGACCCAACCAGTCAACCCAACTGTCATAGTCTTACCTTCCACTGCGCTTACTCATGCACCAAGCTTCACCTGTGTCTTACATTACCTGATTGGGTTTCATTCAGCTCTTCCAGAGCTCCATTAACTTTCCTCTTTCCAAACCAATTCCCAAGACTCTCAAACAAAAATCAAGAACAAGAAGAAACCATGAAAACCAATAACAATACAACACCGAAAACAAAGTGGCATGGCCATGCATTAGATGCAATAAAGACTGCAAATCAAGCGCAACAAATCATAAAAGACAAAAAGCGAAAGACTAGTAACAAACACCGTGACTCAATCCCCATGGGTCCCCAGTGCTTCCCAGGGAAAGCTCAACCTGAGCCTTCTTCAATATTTCATGGCAGTCTCTTTTTCCATGCAATCCCTTGCATCATACCGCCATAAACACATAACTATTACTGCATAAATAGCTATAACAACAAGCTAGTTACCTTACCTTGTCGTGCCAATCATGCTGCCTTATAACTAAACACACACATGTTAGCAATATGTATCAACATCAACTAAACAACATATCTATGAATTCGAAAACAACGTTTACCAAGGCTAACGGACATGTCATAATCCACAATCAACTCACATTCATCGATCACAATACATAATTCTACAACTCACCTACTTACACTCAAGTATATATCAATTGTCTCAATGCATACGTGTTATTACAACCATCTTCATGAAATTTTACAAACACATACTCATATTATATGATTAATCAAACATTCAAACAATTATAAACATACCATGTTAAATAAATCAACTAGATGATGTAATAGACACCAAATCACTCAAACACCAAATAGACGACACAATCAAACATTCAAGTACAAAGTAGATGACATAAGAAAGATCGTACCTTAATGTATCTCAGGGGAGGCTATCTTATATGGACAATCAATCTAGATTAGCACGATATAACTTCACAACATATCTACTCAAACATAAATAAGGTCCTAATATCCATAACAATAACTAGCTAACAAGTTCACGTCATAAACTCATAAACAAATTCCATTCATGCATAACAATCACATATGCACATTCAGACTATATTAGTACAACACAATAACACAAATATGTCGACTCATACTGGAATGTTGTAACCCTAACCATTTGCCTAGGCCAATCCAATTTAGCATGATACATATAACATCAAGAGATTAATGCTATAACCCTAATCATCAACTTAACAAACATATAACAACAATAAGTTAACATATAATATGCCCATCAACAACATATAACATAATCATCAAGTTTAACTAACATAAAACAACAAGTTACTACCTTGCATTACTATCCGATGAATGTACACATGACCACATTGATTCACTAACATCTATCATGTATGTAACCATAACAACAATAAACTGACAAACATATAGATAAGTAAACCTAATGCATATAACAATCCATTAACTAACATACCTGCATGCTAATCATACAATACCTATATGGCAATCTTCTCTTACCCCAAAGTCCATTGTTGCAACCTCACTTTAATGATATGCGTTTCCTGCTCTATCTTAGCCAACACATTAGCATCATAATATACCAATATCATCATGAGGACCTAATTTCACACAATGACCTTATGCACAACAACCCCAATCAAACCAATGTGAACATGACCATATGCACCCACTTGACATGTATAACCAATCATGAACGACCAATGCATTTTCAACATATAGCATCACATAAGCAAGCATACAAGGACAACAAACAAGCATGACCAATATGTGACCTAACATAAACAAGCAATGCATACACTACATGTAGCAACATGTAAGCAAGTGTGCGCATGCAATACATAAGTGTGAACAACACAAAATTAGTCATACACTTATGACAACATGTTGAAAACCACACCATCAACACTTCCATGGTGACACCACAGCCACCATGGCCAACACAACATGGATGCAAAAAGCACATATATACCACAAGCATACTAAACGCATATGTAACCAACATAAATGCATGATCAACACACTGCCCATCTAGTCTGAGGGTTGAACCATGCTCTGATACCACTCTGTAACACCCTCTTCCCACATATACCTAAGTAACCGACCAACCGGGTAAAACATGTGACAATAGGCTACTAATACAATATTCAACCTCCTAGATGACCTCGAGGAAGTGGAAGCGACATAAACATGACAAACACACCTTACACAACATCAACAAATTCCCCAAAAGGTAACCCAACCTTCCAGACCCCTGATCCCTGAGGGAGACTGAATTTTTTACCATTTTGAGCCTTAGCCGGAGGCATGCCAAGGAAAGGTAGCAGCTGGGAGCCTATAGCCACATGCACAACACAACAAGCATGCGACCAGGGCCCTAAATACACAGTTTTGTGCTTGCAACTATGGGCGTTGTGCCACCTTTTCAGCCCCAGAGCCCAGGTCACTGCCCATAACTTCATGAAACTTTAGGGGATGATAGATAACATTAAAAAAAAGGTACAAAAGCAATCACATCATTAGGAACTCATCTAAAATCCTCCTAGGCACGAAAGGAATTTCGTCAAACATGTGACAAACATTGAATCTACAGGTGTAAACAACAGATTTAAGCATAAGGATCTCTTACTTATCCGAGAATCGCTAAGAAGCAGTATTCCCATACATCATAAGTTGCAATACAATCTATTTGACCATAGATATGTTGTGTATTCATTTACAAGTAAAAACATGGATAAAACCATACATCCTCACTGATCGAATACATGCTTATAACCAACACAATAACAACAGAAATACAATGGATACAACAGCAATAAAATACATACATAAACTAGTACGTTTGCATGCAAAATACCAGAGGAACGAGCTCTTCATTACTGAATGTAAAAATGAACCGGATATGGGACTTCCACATTCCACCTGACCATAAATTGGCTGAGTCGAGTCTCAATTCAGCCAATCACCCTCGTCCCATATTCTAAGCATGAATATGGGATCTCATCAAACACATCAATCACACTCAATCTAGGGCTTCTAGAGGCCAAACCACCTCAACCAGTGATTCCACCTCATAGTCAGACATCACAACCATCATGGATTGGTCTCTATCCAAGTTGCTCCAAGCTCTAGATTGTTTGTTCCAAACAAGGATCTAGGACTACTAACTCAACCCCAGTTGTTTCTGGGCTCTAGAACGTTTGTCCAACCAAGGTTCCAGGACTAGTAACTCAACCCAACGGCTGTCCGTCGGGCTCCAGAGCGTTTGTCCAACCAAGGCTCCAGGAACTAATAACTCAACCCAACATCTAAAGGAATCATGAGAACCAACCAGAAAAAATCAATGGAATAAATCCACAACACCATGGCTATCTAGGAAATGGCAAGGCTAGGGAAATCCACATGCATACACCACGCATGCCAAAATTAGTGAGGAAAACATACATGCAACTTGATACCTGCAATCAAATCCTGCTGTAGATGTTGATCCCGATGTCCACTTGCACTTTCGTGCTCTTCTCTTGCCTTCTTTCTCCAAATCACCAAATATCCATACTCTCCAAGAGTGCTCCAAGAAAAATCTAAGTATCGAAGAGTATGAGAGAGAAAGAGAATAATGAGATATCTCCAAAAATGCACTGACCAAAAACTTAACAACTGATCCTCAGAAGCCTTTTTATCAATGAGGCCTCTATTATCTTCATTTTCCATTAATTTCCTTCATTTTCCTCCTCACATGCAACCGATGACCTTTCACCTTCCTTTTCTCCTATTTTCCATTATTTTCATAAATAAAATGCTAATTGAAGCCTCACGCCTTTCCAAAGTCTTTGCCAATTTCCTTTAGCCATAATAACCGAAATGAACGACCGCTAGGTTGTTTTTCCCAACATTCAACTTGAAATATGTGTCCCATCGACTGTGGTTATTATTTTAACTTTATTGCATGGAGTTTTCACCAGGGTTGTTATAGATGACATATTATAACTTTTGCAATGTCATTCCTGGAACCAATAGGTAGAGGCAACACTATGAGTTCTGTATCCTTACAATTCTCAGAGATTTCAACTGTGATTTTAGACTTATCATGTAAATTATCACGAGATACAGAGGAATGATACCATATTCTATTGGAATATTAAATTTCCAATAACTTGGATGAAGTAATATAGACAACCCAGAATCCTGACACATAATAAAACTTGAGTTCTTAATGGCTTCATATTTGATATATTTCACTTATGCCTATTGCAACCTTCCAATATTAGTTTCACCATGGTCTATGGGTTTTCCTCCATTCAATCATCAAAATTTGTTGAGATCTAGACATGCTGCTAATTATACTACAATACATGGTGGTAACTTATCCCCTTTATAACAGGAGAAAAACGATTTAGGGAGGCTTTGTTATAGCAAATATTAAATTCTTAAGATGTCATCAAGCCTTCATTCAGATAAGATGGAACGAGGGATCTATTTAAAGTCATTTCTCTCTTTATTTTCACACTTCCAAGAAGTTTATCAAGTTTTTTTCTTGTAATCAACATCATCCCTTCTAACAAGCAAGACATAATGTGAACCCTTTACATAGTAAAAAACAAACGATTTCCCACCAGTAGAATTTAAAGCTATGAATGGTGAGTTCACACTTTCTCGAAATAACCCTTTAATACAACCACCATGGAAACTCTCCCCAAAGGTATGCATCTACAATTATGTAGTTCACAATTTCATTAGTAGCATGTCTTTATCTCCCCAAGCATCATTTTTTTTTTATTTGGTCAGTTTCACTACAACAGTCCTAATTCTCAAGGCTCAAATTCCAATCAAGTTGCAATTTTAATCTCAAAAAGAGGGTGTTATCAGTAGCATCACTTTTCAATTTAGAGATTGAATTGAAGTTTTTGGGTATGTGTTTAATACCATATAGCACTACTAGTGGTGCAACCTCTAAACACGACATCATGTTGTGTCTAAAGTTATATAGGGCTACAATGACAACACTTTTCTCATTTTCATGGACTAATGGAGTCTTTTCATGGACTAATCCATTCCGTAGTGTGGCAAGCTTATTTCTAATAAAATATATTATTTTCTTCTCTTCTTTATTCCATAAAAAACAAACCTCTCATCCCATTCGAATTTTCCTCTTTGCATGAATGAAATATGGCAAGTATGAGCCCTAAACCAACTTATTTTTATGGGGGAAAAATTTCCGACAACGTAGGAGGTAAAAGATCTAGATTTGAGAGTTGGTTTCATCCAATTTTATTATCTCCAATTCAAACTGTAGTCTAGGATTAATATCATAAAAGAGTGAAGGTTACAATAATGAAAAGATGAAACTAAAATTAGACATAGGATTCTTCACTTAGACCCCCTCACCTTTCGTCTCTTGTGGTATCATAGCCCCTTTAAGTGGTTATGCATAGTCAATCTTGCTTCTTTTATAACTACAAATTAACAATATTTACAAACATTAAAATCTCCATAGCATGTCTACCTCATGGTGTGAATAAGGCATAATAATAAAATTATATATGCAAAAACATTTAAATATATTTATATATAAATTATTCAAAAGGGTTGAAACTAAGACATTACAAACATAAGGGTTAGACCACATCATAAATGTTGTGGACTTCTTTCAACTCCAAAACCAAACTAGATAATAAGTGACACAGAGAGATAAACTGAAAGTAAGAATCCAAATGTACAAAGGCAACATGTCATTTTACACCATACAATTCTAACAGTGGGAAAGGACTTAACATATAAGAGTGTGTTATTTAAGTCTCCTACCATTCTAATCTTGCATATATTAACACCTATTCATAGAGAGGGTTCTCAAAATTCTGATGAGTAATGTCACGATATGGGATTAATTAATATTTTACCAATAACCTTCTTCCATGCAGACATCAACATTGGCTTGCTTATCCACGTTTCTTAATTTGTCCTTGGTACTTGATGAAGCTCAACATACTTGTGATCTTTCGCTTGGACGAAGGATATTTGAATGAATATAGCAAAGAAATACTTAGGAGTGTTCACACATAGAGAGTCCTCCTAGGATGATGGATCAACCTCCCATTATCATTACCATAATGATTTTTTTTTCTTGAATATGCACAAATCTTGAAATACTACCATGGCCTCTACTTCATGGTTGGCGGAAACTGCTAATCCTTTAACAAAATCTTCATTTATCTATTACTTTTAAAATATTTAAATTTTTTTCTTTTCTATAATTTCATTTAATTTATATCTTTCAAAGAGGGTAAGAGAAGAACAATTTTGAGTTTGTTTGGTTGGGTTTGTTGTGTGTTTAATCATGTGCTTCCCCTAGTTTTGGGTTTCCTCACTCTAATTTTGTTTTTGGTTCATTTTGACTTCATACTATATTTCTTTTCTTTTTTCTTTTTTTCTCTCTTTCTTGTCTTCTCTTTCAATTTTCTCCTCTTTTTTGTTATTTTCTTTATTATATGCCTTTTTTAGGCCATTGTTCGAAAGACATCATAATTTTAACCTCAATAAGGAAATGATGCTATTTATAACACTTATTTTTTATTCAGAGATTGATTTTAAAATTTTGGTTGCAATAGTGTTGGTTTCTAAGGCCACAATTTCAAACATATTATAATTTTAACCCTAAAAAAAAGGTTTCTACTAGTAGCACCATTTTTTAACCTTTGAAGTTGATCTTAAAATTTTAGTTGCAATTTGATCCAGAAGGCTCCAAGAAACCTCAAAAATAAAAGTGTTCAAAATTTAATGGAAATAAAGCCACTGTGAAGATATTGATGAGACTATTCCAACCCAAATTGAATCGTGTCAAACAAATCTCATATGCAAAAGTTATGAAGGTCTAAATTTTTTATGAAACATGCAAAACACTAACAAGGCTACCACATGGCAGCACTAGAGAGTGTCAAGTGGCACTGTTGGACGCTAATGTGACACTGAGGTGGTAGTTGACTGGGGAGGATAGGTGGCACTAATGTGGCATGTTAACATGGTAGTGGTTGACATGGCATCCAACTGGGCACGTGATGTGGACCAATGAGGTGCCACCACGTGGCCCAACTAAAGACCGCAACATGACACTTTGAGAATGGCCAAGAAACTTCATAACATGATGTCAAATAATGAGGTGTTGCCACGTGGGGCAACCAAAGGTTGCATGTGGCACTTTGAGAATGACTAAGAAACTTTAAGTCAAAATTTAGTATACAGTTGGAGTTGGTGGGATTTGACCTCACAACCTCTGAGTCAAGTAGCCACCCCCTCAACTGTTGGGCCACATGCAATTGTTATTTATGGGAATGACAATTCTATATTTGAAGTTTTTTGTTTGTGTGGTAGAAAAGGGGGAGTGAAACCTACCAAATCTAGCGACTCTGCCAAAATTAGAAACTGCCAACCCACATCAACAAATATAATAGAAAGATCTATAATTTTCACTTCAATTAAATTGATTAACCATTCACACATTTACCTTATGATGCATACCTCATTTTTGTGTGTTGATTTTCCTTGTTTATAGATCCAAGATATATTAAGAAGAATTGGCTACAAAATGTTGGATCAACTGCAAAATGTTGACAATCTTCAATCTTTCAAATGTTGGTTGTTGCTCAAGACTTTTTGATGCTAGATGATGATAATTATTGATGACTTTGATGATAGTTGATGAGTTATTTTTAAAAGAGAAATATGTTGGGTGTGGAGCCTAATTATCTTGTTTACTTTGTATCACAGCATTGGACCCCTGTACCTTAAAAGGGGCGGCAACGCCGCCCGTAATTAATCGTTGCCATGGGGGGTCCAGGGGGGGCGGCAGCTCTTTTCGGAGCCCCCCCATGGCAGGGGTTTCGGGGGCAGCGCCCCCGAAGCTAAAAATAGATGTATAATTGCCTTGTAAAAGTATAGTAATTTCTAGTCAATCTGGGCCGTTCATTAGGAAAATGATCTGACGGTAGAAGTTATTTTTATTTTAGGGTTTTTTGCCCTAAAAGGAAACCCTCGCTTTTATGAGGGTATTGTATTGCGGCCGTGTATGGTATGTGTATTCTCAGAGTGAGAAACAGAGAGGGAGACTGTGAGAAAGAACAGAGGATATTACAGCGGATCTGCTGTAGGTTTTGTCTTTTCATTTTGCTGGATAATAGAAAGGAAGGACTGGCTGTTTGGGTTGGACGTAGCCCAAACTGGGTGAACCACGTATATCTGTGTCTCTCTGGTTTTATGTGTTTTTTGTGTGCTTGTATTTTCCGCATATTTTATGTGTTGCATTGCTCCATAATATATAATTTTCTAACAACTGGTATCAGAGCCAAAGGTATATTTGGCTGATAAACTCGCAAGAAAGAAGGGTTCCTAGTTCAAGTGGGAGAAATGGCGGACGATGGTAAGTTTAGGGTCGAGAAATTTAACAGCCAAAACTTCCCGCTGTGGAAGATGCAGATGGAATATTTTCTGTATCAAAAATATCTATACCTACCATTGAGCGGAAAAACAAAGAAGCCGGCGGCCATGACAAACGCAGAATGGAACATTCTTGATAGAAAGGCACTCGGAACAGTACGGTTGTGCCTTGCAGCATCAGTCGCCTTCAATATTTCGAAGGAAACAACAACAGAGGGTTTGATGCAGACGTTGGCGAAACTATATGAAAGCTGTATAAACAAGGTATTTCTTATGAAACGATTATTTAATATGAAGATGTCGGAAGGTGGATCATTACTTGGACCATTTAAATGAATTTAATACGATTTCTGTGGAGTTAAGTTACGCGGGGTAAACTTTGATGATGAAGTTAGAGCTCTGCTATTCTTGTGCTCATTACCCCGAGAAAGGTTTGGAATGGTTTAGTTATGGCCATTAGTAACTCTGTATCTGGATCCAGTACTTTAAAGTTTAATGATGTTGTCGGTGCTATCCTTAGCGAGGAAATGCGACGGAAAAGCTCTGGTGAGACATCGGGTAATGCTTTGAGTGCAAAGTCTAGGGGAAGAAGAATACAAAGAGGAAAGAGCTCGGGTTATTGCAATAAATCAAGGAAAGGAAGATCCAAATCCAGATTTGGGATAGTGTGCTAGAAATGCGGAAAGAGAGGACACCTAAAGAAAGATTATAGATCTTGGAAGGGAAAAGGAGACACACAACAGCAAAACAATCATGAAGCAAATGTGAAAGGTGATGTGTTACAAGATGCTTTGATTCTTTCTTTTGAAAATGTTACTGATTCTTGGGTTGTAGATTCAGGTGCTTCATTCCATGCCACACATGATAAGAAATATTTTCATGACTATGTTCAAGGAGATTTTGGACAAGTTCGTTTGGGTGATGATAAACCCTGTAAAATTGTTGGAATGGGTAAAGTTATTGTAAAACAACAGAATGGAAACCAATGGCTACTAAAGGAGGTAAGGCATGTTCCAAATTTGAAGAAAAATATGATTTCAACAGGGCAGTTAGGCGGTGAAGGTTGTGTGACAACTTTCACAGATAAAACTTGGAAGGTCACCAAAGGAGCCCTGGTAATAGCAAAAGGCGAAAAGGTTGGTACATTATATTTATGCAATGGTATTTCTAACTCTGTTAATGATTTAACTTCTAAAGGAGCAGATGCAGCATTATGGCATCATAGGCTCAGACACATGAGTGAGAAGGGGATGAAAATTCTTTACTCAAGAAATTTGCTGCCAGGTTTGAAGAATGTTGATTTGGATTTCTGTGAGAATTGCATTTATGGAAAACAAAAGAGAGTCAAATTTCTCAGAGTTGGGAAAGAAAAGAAGAGCGAAAAATTGGAGCTTGTGCATACATATGTATGGGGACCTGCTCAGGTATCATCTCTCGGTGGCTCTCGTTATTATGTTACTTTTATTGATGATGCAACTAGAAAAACATGGATTTATTGTATTCGGAATAAATCTGATGTATTTGATACTTTCAAGAAATGGAAATCTTTGGTTGAGATTGAGACAGGAAAGAAGTTGAAGTGTCTCAGATCAGACAATGGAGGTGAATATTGCAGCAAAGAGTTTGGTAGGTATTGTTTAGAGCATGGAATTTGCATAGAGAAGACAGTTCCAAGAACACCACAAGAAAATGGTGTGTCGGAAAGGATGAACAGAACAATCATGGAGCGTGTAGGGTGCATGAGATTGCATGTAGGATTGCCTTCACAATTTTGGGAAAATGTTGTAGATACTGTTGTTTATCTAATAAACAGAGGGCCTTCAAGTTCCTTGGATGGTGGTATTCCAGAGGAAGCATGGACAGGTAAAAAGGTAAACTACTCTTTTTTAAAGCCTTTTGGTTGTGAGGCCTTTGTCCATATTAATAAAGAAAACAAAACAAAGCTTGAGGAAAAATCAAAGAAATGTACCTTTATTGGATATGGTGCTAATGATTTTGGTTATCGCTTATATGATTATGAAAATCACAAAATCATTAGGAGCAGAGACGTAATATTCAATGAAAAGGTCTTGTATAAAAATCAGCTGCAGGAAAAGAAACAGGAAAAAGAAAGCAAGGAATACACGGTTCTTGATGAGATAACTGAAAAAGTAAAGGTGCATGAAAATAATAATAATCAACAACCACAGCAGCAACAACCACCACAACAGCAACAGGCACCTCAAACACCTAAAAGTGGTGTTAGAAGATCTACCAGGATAAGTAGACCCCCTGAACGATACTCTCCTTCATTATATTATTTATTGTTGATTGATTCTGGTGAACCTGAATGTTATGAAGAAGAAATGCAGGTTGAAAGCAGGAAGAAGTGAGAGCTAGCCATGGAAGAAGAGATGGACTCCTTAATGCATAACCAGACTTGGGACTTAGTCAGGTTGCCTGCAGGTAAAACTACACTGCAGAATAAATGGGTTTACAGGCTGAAGGAAGAAGATGGAGGAAAACAGAGGTACAAAGCAAGACTTGTGGTGAAGGGGTTTGCACAAAAGAAAGGTATTGATTTTGATGAAATATTTTCTCCTGTTGTTAAAATGAATTCAATTAGAACTATTTTAAGTCTTGTAGCAGCGGAAGATTTACATCTTGAACAGTTAGATGTAAAGACAACATTTCTCCATGGATATTTGGAGGAAGAGATATACATGCAGCAACCAGAAGGATATGAGGTAAAAGGGAAAGAAAAATTGGTGTGCGGGTTAAAGAAGAGCTTGTATGGTTTAAAACAGGCTCCAAGGCAGTGGTATCTAAAATTTGACAAGTTCATGTCTGAACAAGGTTATACTAGATGTCACTCTGATCATTGTGTTTATCTAAAAAGGCAAAATGATGGCAGTTATATTATATTTTTATTGTATGTAGATGACATGCTTGTTGCAGGGTCTAATATGCAGGAAATAATTGTGCTTAAAAGAAAATTGGCAAATTCATTTGCAATGAAGGATTTGGGAGCTGCAAAACAAATCCTTGGTATGAGGATAACTAGAGACAGGAAAAATCGCAAATTAACACTATCTCAGAATGAGTACATAGAGAAGGTGTTGAAAAGATTTAATATGCAGAATGAAAAACCAGTTAGTACACCTTTTGCTAGCCATTTCAAACTAAGTAAGGAGATGTGCCCAAAGACCCAAGAAGACATGGATTATATGTCTAAAGCTCCACATGCATCAGCAGTTGGAAGCTTAATGTATGCAATGGTCTGCACAAGGCCTGATATTGCACATGCAGTGGGAGTTGTAAGAAGGTACATGAACAATCCAGGAAAAGAACATTGGATGGTAGTAAAATGGATTCTCAGATATTTGAGAGGTACCACAAATCAAGCATTATGCTTTGGTGGTTCAAACATTGCTCTATAGGGATATGTTGATGCAGATATGGCAGGTGACAGAGATAACAGGAGGAGCACTACAGGATATGTATTTACTGTAGGTGGAACAGCTGTCAGTCGGGTTTCAAAAATCCAAAGTGTTGTTGCACTTTCAACAACAGAAGCCAAGTATGTTGCTGCTACAGAGGCTAGTAAAGAAATGATTTGGTTACAAAGGTTTATGGATGAATTGGGTAAGAAGCACGATATGGGCACACTATACAGTGATAGCCAAAGTGCTATTCATCTTGCAAAGAACTCAGCATTTCATTCCAGGACTAAACAAATACATCTCAAGTACCATTTCATACGGTCAGTATTGGAAGATGGAGAGTTGAAGCTGGAAAAGATACACACTAGCCAGAATCCTGCAGATATGCTAACAAAAGTCGGAACCAGGGAGAAACTCAGAACATGCTCAGTTTCAATTGGTCTTCAAGGATGACGATGAAGATGAGAAACAGCCAGGTCCAAAGAGGAGTCATTGTCTAGCAAATGAAGCAGCAGTGAAGTTACTACAATCAGTTTCCAAGTGGGAGATTGTTGGGTGTGGAGCCTGATTATCTTGTTTACTTTGTATCACAACATTGGACCCATGTACCTTAAAAGGGGCGGAAATGCCGCCCGTAATTAATCGCTGCCATGGGGGGTCCAGGGGGGGGGGGGGCAACAACGCTTTTCGAAGTCGCCCCCTGGCGGGGGTTTCGGGGGCAGCGCCCCCGAAGCTAAAAACAGATGTAAAATTGCCTTGTAAAGTATAGTAATTTCTAGTCAATCTGGGCCATTCATTAGGCAAATGATCTGATGGTAGAAGTTATGTTTAGTTTAGGGTTTTTTGCCCTAGAAGGCAACCCCTCGCTTTTATGAGGGTATTGTATTGCGGCTGTGTATGGTATGTGTATTCTCAGAGCGAGAAACAGAGAGGGAGACTGTGAGAAAGAACATAGGATATTACAGCGGATCTGCTGTAGGTTTTGTCTTTTCATTTTGCTTGATAGTAGAAAGGAAGGACTGGCTGTTCGGGGTGGACGTAGCCCAAACTGGGTGAACCACGTATATCTGTGTCTCTCTGGTTTTATCTGTTTTTCTGTGTGCTTGTATTTTCCACATATTTTATGTGTTGCATTGCTCCATAATATATAATTTTCTAACAAAATAAATTATTGAAATAAATTTATTTGAACTTGAACATTTATTTTGTAAAGAAGAAAGGGAATAAAGGAAATGGGAAAAAGGAAGGGAAATGAGAAAATCGGAATTTCCAAGGATCCCTAGGTTATCTAATATATATATTTTCTCCCTTTTTTGATTATCTTATATCTTATTATTTATTATTATTTTGTCCATGGGGTCTTGGATAAACACTGATCGAGTGATCTGTTAAGGCACTCCTTGTTGTGAAGTCACTGGTTCAATTCCCTGTCCCAATCGAGGTGATATATTGGACATGATGAAGATGTAGTCCTGCTAATATTACAAAAAAAAAATATTTTATTTATTTTAAAGAAAAAGAAATTACACTTATTTTGGTAGTACAAGAGAAGAATCCCCTTTTCCGACCAAATTTAGATCATAATTTTCTTGTAGACTTTTAAAAACTATTCTCTTGTTAGGCTTATGATATAACTTTAATTTGAACCTATTGACAAGGAAATTGATCCCATCTTTATTAATAGTATTAATTATAATTTCTCCATTATCGAAAACAGTTTCTATCTCATAGGGACCAAGCCAATGTGTTTGAAATTTCCCTTGAAAATATTTTAACTTAGAAACAAATAGAAGAGTTCAATCACCTAGCTTGAAATTTTTGAATTTGATGAATTTATCATGTCGCGTTGTCCTCTATAGCTAGATTATAATTGTTCTTTGTATGGAATCTTGTTGGATCTCATCTAGTTCATTCAATTTTTCCATCCTTTGTTTTGGTGCTTCAGAAAGATCAAGCCCCGACTTTATTGCTATCTTGAAAGTTTCCACTTGGAATTCAATAGGGAGCAAAGTTTGTTTCCCATAGATAAGCTCGTAAGGAGTATGTATAGTAGTATTCTCCATGTGGTATGGTATGCCCAACGTGATTCTAGAAGCCTATCTGCCCAACCCTTTCTATGTAGATGTACAATCTTGCTCAGTGTAGCTTCAAGTACTTTCTTGGTGGATTCTACTTACCCATTGCTTATGAATGGTGTTGTCCTCTCAGATAATTGGGGTCAATTAATTATGCTAGAGCATCTATAATATTTTGTTTGTTTTAAGTTTGGAATTTTTGGATGAAAAATGTATAAAAAAATTTGCATACAATTGTGCTTAAACTTTAGATAATATTAATCAATAAGGAAAAGGGTTGTTGTTTTACTTCAAACAGTGATTTGAGATTGCAGGTGTTAAAGCATAAAATGTAAGAAGATCTGATTAATTAAATCTTCAAACTGAATGTTTTAATAATCATAAGTGTGAATGTTAAACAATGTTTAACAACTTAACAAAACATATTTAATATTATGAAGACGTTGATAATTAATTGATGTAGAGGGAATTACATAAACAAACAGTTCAATAAGCCATTATCTAATATAGATAATAACCTCATGGGATTTAAGATAAATTGAAATACAACTTTTTCTTACCTAGTTATCTTTATAAACATTAAACATATGCAAAAAACCAGATGTAATGAAAATTGGAAAACTTACCAGAGAACAAACTTAATGAAACAAATCTAGAATCTTTTTATTACCATCAATGATCAAATCTTGTACACTTTTTCTTACAAAATTCTCATCCAAGGGTGCAACCCTTAATAACTCGTATGGAGATTTATTTATACTAGTTTCTATGACTAAGAAAATATCTAAACTGATTACAATAATAATATCAAATAATAGGAAAAGTAATCTGCCGAATCACCTGCCACTAATTTGAAGGAGACAATTGATGATTTGGCCCCCAAAATTCTTTTGTGTTGTCATGATGTTGGGATCAGAAATTACTCAATTGTTTCACATAGTTTATCCCATATTTCTTCACTTGGAATCTCCAGATTTACCACTCTTTTGAATACTTCATCCACCTCTATATACCTTTAGAAAGTTGGTTTGTTGATAAATAGATGTTTGATTTCATTTTTTATGATCAAATCAAACTCTAAGGTTTCAATAGAGGCCTTCCATGTTATAGGTCCTTTAATTCCTGCAAACTTGGCCTTGTTTATTGCAATGGTATACAATTTTTTGCAATAGTCCTCCAGAATAACCAGCTTATCACTTGGAGCTACTAATCCAGGTAGTCCTTTCTGGTTCAACACTTTGAAATTTGAATGAAACCTCTAGACAACAATGTCCAAGGTCTGACATTTTGTCTCCAACTGATTAAGCAAATTATTTTTCTGTGAAACCTTTTTGATTTCCAAAATAGTGGTTGTTATGTCACCAATGTTTATCTGTTCTAATTCAACTCTACTCTTTGAATTTAGCACCTTTTTCATATATGAGGCTTCTGTTGGTTTAGTCTTGAGTGCCGCTTTCTCCTTTTCTATAATTGCTTTGCATTTGGTAATCAATTCTTGCTGTTCAAAAATGATTTGTATGGATGGCCATACATCTATCATTGATTGGTTGATGTCTGTCCAAATAATTTCCTTGGCTTGGGCCAAGGTATCTGCCACTAACAACTTGCTTTCTAACTTCATAATCTTGAGTCCCAATATGTGGGACTTCTGCATTTCCTCCATATACAAGGTGTCATTTTTAATCTTTAGTGTTTCTAAATTCTTAAACTTTTCCGGCCGCTTCTCATTTTCTTGCTTTTGTGTGGCCAATTCATGTGCTATCCTTGCTAGATCACCTGCTGTTGATTTAGTCTCAATGGTTTTCGATGATGAACTAGGTTCTGTACCTACAACTGCTATAGGGTTTGTTGTGACTGGAATCATGGAAAGTTGAGCTGATTCTTTCTCTTTAAGTAGTGCTTCAATCTGCTCCTCCATTTTCTTAATCTAAATATTTTGCTCAATAATTAGCTTGAGAATTTCTTCTCTATTATGCTCACTTTCTTCAATCTCCTTGGTCTGTGGGTCTTCTGTAGAAGGCAACTTTAATTGTTTTCGTGGAGCTGCAATGTCTGCATTTTTCTTTTTAAATATTTCTTCTACGGCCTTACAGTCCTTTGGATCATATCCAATTTTAACTACAAGGTCTTCCAAAGACTTTAGTTTGTTGTCCTTAGCTAAAGAAGACATTTTTTCAATCTTAATTTGAGATTGAACATTAGATAAAACAGTTTTAAGCTTAGACAGAGACATGGTTGTAGTGGTCATGGTGGAAAACAACATCTCACCAAATTGTCTGTGCATATCCATTTGATATATTGGATGAATTTTATTGGTATCAAATGAGAATATGGTCTTCTTTTAGTCTGATGGAGATTTTGGAAATGGAACTTGGGCTTGTAAGAAATCCATTTGCATCCTGCCTTTCTCACTGCCAAAAGTAGAGAGAAGTTTGTGTTGAGAAGTGGAGGTCTACTTCCAGAATTGGTTATAGACATTTGCCTTTAGTGTCTCATTCTTCTTCTTAATCTCCAAGAATTTTGAAAAGATATTTTGATCATTATATGAGATGATTCCAGTAGTCTGAATGATATCCAAGGCTCTTGAGAAGGTGAAGATGTGGGAGGAGCATTAGGAACACTTGTTCCTGTTGATGTGGAGACCTTTTCATCTCCAAGATCAATAATTTATGGCTGCTTTTCTTTTGTGGAGCCTGTCAAGCTAGTCTTTGGCTTCTTCTATTGAATTATGAATTCTTTAATCGACTTCATAGTAGATGAAGTTTATTATCTTACCCTTTTCTATTGTTTACTCTAATTAACTGGAGTCTTTACAATAGAGGTAGACAAAATCCGTTCTTCTGCTTCTTGAAGTGTATCTTCTGCCCACTGCTCGTGATTCATAAACTTCTCTATTTCTGGCCTTAGAGTGTGATTGTAAGGAGTTGTTTTTAATTCAACCCTTAAACTTGAAATGATGCCAAAAGGGTCATAAGACCAGGTGAAGTTGGGCTGAAAATTCATGTTTTTTAAGAATGTATTTGCCTCAATACCAACTGATCTGGTGTTGCAGATAAATGAGCCAATTTTAGATTTGATCTTAAATTGCAGAAAATTTATTTGATCCTGTAACTTCTTTATCTCTTCCTCTTGAATTGAAATATTATGGATTTCCTGAGTGAGTTGTTCATCTCCATCTGTTGAACTTGTTGTGGGAGGCTTGGTTGTAGGAATGACTGCTAAAGGCATTGTTTCCAGAGGAACTTTGGATGTCTTCTCTACCAGCTCTTTTTCCTTAATAATTTTTTCTAATTTTGACTCCATCTGTTTGATTTGAGCATTCTGCTCCATTATCAACTTCATCATATCTGTTTTCTGCGCCTCATTTTCTTCAATATCCTTTGCCAAAGGATCTTCTGTAGCTGGAATTTTCAGTTGCTTCCTCTCTCCTCTCTATCTCTCTCTCTCTCTCACACACACACACATAAAATCCCTCTCTCTCTCTCTCTCTCTCTCCCCCCCCCCTCTCTCTCTCCCTCTCCCTCCTTTATTTCTTTGCCCCCCCCCTCACTCTCTCTCTCTTTCCCCGCCCCGCCCTCTCTCTCTCTACTAAAAGATCAAATCCAAAATTGTAGCAACTTTATTTGATCCTGTAACTTCTTTATCTCTTCCTCTTTAATTAACATATTCTGGACTGCCTAAGTGAGTTGTTCAACTCCATCTGTTGAACTTGCCGTGGGAGGCTTGTTGTAGGATTGACTGCTAAAGGCATTTCTTCCAGAGGAACTTTGGATGTCTTCTCTGCGAGCTATTTTTCCTTAATAATTTTTTCTAATTCTGACTCCATCTGTTTGATTTGAGAATTCTGATCCATTATCAACTTCATCATATTTGTTTTTTGCTCTTCATTTTCTTCATTATCCTTTGCCAAAGGATCTTCTGTAGCTGGAAATTTCAGTTTCTTTCTTAATGCTGCTATATCAACATTCTTCTTCTTGATGATATCTTCAATTGCATTCACATTGGATGGATCATATCCAATTTTTACCACTAGATCTTCCAAGGTTTTAATTCTTGTATCCTTTGCAAATGAAGATACCTTCTCCAATTTTAGCTGCGACTGTACATTTGGTAGTGAAACCTGCAGCTTTGATAAACTCATAGTAGTGTTAGTGAGAGTAGATGAAATCATCTCACCGGTTCGCTTGTGTAGCTCCATTTGATCTATTGGATGAATATCTTTAGTGTCAAACTCAAATTTATCCCTTTTATAATCCGCCTTTGTCTTTGGCTGTGGAATTTGTGCTTGAAGGAATGAAAAATGCATTTTTCCCTTTTAAGAATCAAAGGCTGAAAGGAGTCTGCTTTGTGAGCCGGGAGTTTGTTTCCAAAACTGGATATATGTACTTCTCTTCAACATTTCATTCTTCAGTTTTATCTCTTTGAAAGTATCAAAGACAAATTTCTCCTTTTCTTTCTCCCCTGAGGTAGCTGTACTAATCTGGATAGCTTTTTGCTGATCTTCAGTAGTTGTTGTTTGTTGATCTTGTAAAAATGCAGAAGTAGTAGGGGTGCCTTTATCACCTGCCTATGTGGATGGAGGTGTCTCTTTAGTGTTAATGATTAATTCTTTCTCTGACTCCTTGTTGGGATTAATGTTTGGATTTAGCTTTGTATTTTTCCTGTAGTGAATCTTAAACTCTTTGCTAGATGAGTCATTCATTGGAGATGACTGATCTTCTCTAACTCTCTTCCCTGCTCTTTCCTGTGCAATTGGAGTCTGCAATTTTGTTGTGTATAATATCTACTCTTCTGCCTCTTGTAGTGTGCCTTCTGTCCATTCAATTTGACTCATATATTTTTCAATCTCTGGTCTAGGTGTATGAAAACATGTTGTAGATTTAATTTCCTCCCTCAGTTTGGAAATGACACCAACTTGATCATAAGACCATGTAAAACATGGGCTAAAATGCATTTCTTTCAATAACTTATTTGCCTCTTCCCCTGTTGTCCTGCTATTACAGATAGAAGGACCTATCTGTATTTTTATTTTAAACTGTGATTTCTTCTTAGCAGAGACAAAATGTACTTCATCTGCATTAATCATTTGTCTAATATATTCCAATGCAAAAATCCTCATGGAGAAGAATTTGGGCAACTTATAAGGGGGAATTTCACATCCATAAAATCTGAGTTCAGTGTAGTTTTGGTAAAGATACCAATCCCTTGTTTTAGCTTGATCTAACAACTACAACACCTTCCTGATCTCTTCACTGATCCTAGGCTCTGTAATGCCACTCAATAAACTAAGTGCCGTATGAAGAAACATTTCCACAAATTTCTTATATGAATATTCTTTCTGTTCCTTCATGACTAAAGGAGTCCAGAAAATTATTGACAGTTGATTGCCCTCTTCATCCAATTTTTGTACTGAAAACTTAAACTTGTCTGCCTAGGCATATAAGAACAAGTAAACTAACACAAAGGCACATTTAAAAACCCGTTCAATTGAGAACTTGACAAATTGATCATGGATAGAATTTGCAATAAACTAATTGAAGTTAAACATGATGGAGGGTTTTGATTCTGTGGAAAAAATGGACAAGAATCCAATGATGGCTTCACCTACCCATTGGTCTGAATAATAACTTGGTAGGTAGGAAATTACTGTGATAATTTGTTTGGACCTCTCAGGGAATATGGATGATGGAAATGTAGGTTTTTTCTTAGGTAATGGGTCATTTTCAGTCATGAATAGCTCGAGAGTTTGAGCTCTCTTTGAAAATCTAACTTCTGGTATATTTATATCAAGGATTCTTGGGAAAAAGGGGTAGCATTCTCTATGGTCAAGGCTTGCATCATTTGCTTAATAGTTTGGGTTGTAATTGTCACTAAAATTTCTCCTATAGGAGTGATGATAGCTCTCTGATTAGGTAAATACAAAGGCTAGCATTTCCTAACAAATTATGGGGCAATATGGGTATGAGGAAAAATAAAATGAGGAAGATGGTAATCCCATAGTCCTATATCATCTGATTTATCCAGGTATTTGTCCTCTAACCAGAAATATAGATAAAAAAGGTCAATATCACACATAGTTTCATGTATTTTGTGATCTCAGTTTGCTAAGGGAATGTGTGAAAATCAACTGGAGGATGTAATAGTAGACTTAATGGTTGCTTAGGTCCCTTGTTTTTTGGAGGCATGTTTGGTTATGTTGTAATGGCGGAAAGCAAGATTTTTGTGATAGAATCTACAGGCCGAGACTTGAGGAAAATCTTTGCAATTAGAAGAAAATTAGTAGCTGCAAGAGAAGGCTTCAAATACTGATGAATTTTATCTCTAGAGTTCTGGAGTTAGATGTAAATTTGAAAACTTATGGAGAGCAGTTTGAAATATCAGAATAAAGGTTTGAAATAGGCGTGGAATGGCGAATTTATGAACATTTTTTTATTATTTTTCCATTTGAAAATGGGCGTGGGTACGTTGCCTAACGGTTAGCCATTGAATTAATTGGAGTATGGTCAAGAGAATGCGGGAATAAAACTGAGTAGACAGGGCAGCCCACGTTGGCATGAATTTATTGGCGAGAGGGAATGGTGGTTTAATATCAGCGGGTAGGCAGGTTTTCAGAGGGGTGTTGGAGTGAGAAGTGGTTTTGTATGGGGGGGGGGGGGGTGCGAAATCACACGGCTCTGACACGTAGCAGGGAAGAAACTATAAAATACGGCTCTTTTCGGACCATCCCCCCAAAATCTCGGATGATGAGGGGGGGGCGAAGTCTAAGACGAGTCGTCAGATTGAAGTGTGATGTGATGGATGATCAATGAAGTGGAGGAGATTTAATGTGTAGCAGAGTTGATTGATTGGTGGGGTAGGGATATGATGGGAGTGATGTGACATGGGTGGTAGAGAATGAATGAGTGCAACATGTCATAATAGTGATGGAGGATAATAGATAGTGGAGTATGACAGCAAAAAAATATAACTCATAGGATTTTAAAACCTATGGTTTTGAAAGGTTATACTTTTGAAATATTAAAGACAAATCTTTAATATAACACTATTTCAAAAATATACTTTTTCAAAAAAGTTTTCATTCCTTTTCGAAATATAGCAACATAGCATAGAATTTCCCATGACACAGAGTTTACTTCAAACTGTAAAACACGCTTACTCCTTCCACAAGACTTATATGGATGAGATGGAAATTTCATTGCCCCTTTTTAATAAATGAAAAAATGAAGGCTTTTGATGGCAGTTTAGACCCTGTCTTGACCTATATGTGATGGAATGTCATGAATTTAAACCTATGAATGGAGATTAAAAAGTGTGAAGGAGGAGCATATCTTGATAGGACTCATTCAATGCTCGAAATTATTGTTGAAGACTGACTGAAAAAACAAAAAAATTTCATTAAAGACCTAATGGAAAACTCTTGAAAGAGTTGTCTTTGAACATTGAAGAACTGAGTCTAACACCAAGATCACACTGTAGTAACTCTTCTATGTGTATTACTTAAACCCTTATCTGAGGTATGTGAGACCTTCAGATTGAGCCTTATAGCCACATAGACTTCCCTTCTTCCACACATATAATCCTTTATACTTCGCACTGTATCTTTCACTGTATCATAGTCCTGAAAACATCCTTGGTCTTCTTGAAGTGATTGCAGCATATGTGAAAATAGAGATTAGCCTTATCCATCCATAAGAAAAACAAATCTCCTTTCTCACATTTTATTAAAGAACTGATCTTTACTGAGTTACAACCCTTAACTTCGTTGTAATACTCTCTCTACGCAGGCTGTATCTCGCACTTTTTCACCTTAGATTGATCCGAAAATATCATAGACATACAAATTGTTCTTCTATGATTTATGCGAAGTTTACTGGGCTATGTACAGTTGTTCGTCCCTGTAATTAGCCGACCTATCATTGAACTGTTGTGACATATTTTTGAGCTGACCATCTTCAAGCCGAATTTATAAGGAGTATCTCCAACATCTTCGAGTTGCCTTCAAGGAGTACTTTTGACCAGGTCTTGGAGCATACAAATTGTCTTTACAAGTGTAACAACACTTCATATACATGACTCTAAATAACAAGATGACAAATCCCTGAAAGACATCAAGAAGAAGTCTTTGACCTATAATAAAAATTCCTTGCTCATGAAACCCATGAGGCAAGCATTAAAAAAACACATTTTATTATATTTGTCCTCTTAATAAATTCATAATTACTAGTGATTATGAAGATCGAACCTAGTTACACTTTCCAATAGCAGGAAAAGACCTTTTCAGGTGAGTAGGACTAAACCATGGCCATTGTTTCTTGGTACAAGGGAAATGGTCGTATTCATTGAATGCCAACTTTTAAGAGAACTTTGTATTTATTTATAGAGGGAGAAACGTATCATACTTCGAACTAAGGTGGGTTTATAAATTTTCGTTCGCATACCTCGCTTTTGTTGCGCCTTGGATCCATGTCTTTCAATTAAGGTTTTCGTCATTCGATAATACTCTCCATGCTCTTGCCTGAAAATAGCGCTGATAGTTCATTATCAAAGCTCTTACAATATTTAATCATTGTTTATATATACAATTTATGTAATATTCTAAATTTTCCCTACGACAATTAGAATGTTAGAGTTCTTAATAATTTTAATTAATTAAGTAAATAAAAGGGAGGAGGGACCCGTAATCCTCAAAGATGAATAAGATCCACTTTTGATGTAGGAATGTGGATTAATTAGGCCAAGATCTACATTATGGGGTAGTGGAGCAACTCATTAATGATATAGGAGTGGAGATCATGTCTCATTTATGAGAAATATCATGGAGGTTGAAGCAGTGAACTAAGAACATGGAGGGGATCAAATGTAAGATCATAGAGCATTCATGATGATATGATGGAGGAAGTGGTGCATTAGTGCACGCATGATGGAGAGAGTGACCATTTAATGCAAACATGATGGAGGAAATGGAGAGACAACGCAGTCAATCATGGATACTTATGTCCACATGTACAAGACAGTTTAGAGGTGGGCCAGGGCTTGGGAAGGCTCACTTTGCATATAAGGAAGATGAAGGCAAGATAGAAGGCAATCTTGGTATTATTTATTTTTTATCTGTTTAGATCTAGATCTATCTTAGGACATTTCTATGCATGCTTATGTTTTTTAGCTAAGTTTGCAGTGTTGTTTAGCACAGGGTGTTCCCGAGCGGGAATCCCACCCTTACCCACAGGGGAATTCGAGTGCCTACTCTGGGAAGGTATTATGAGCTACTATTCATCATCAGATATTGGTGCCATACTATTCCTACTCTCTGTAGAACACATACATTCAGAAATTATGCATTTCTAAAGAAGGGTTTGAGAGGAGGAGGCTGTCTTCAGTATTTCAGGTGAGGAACCGATGAAGAATTTTTCCTGTCACCTTGTACTTAAAGATCAGTCTTCCGGGAGCATCATTTAAAATCTGACATCAAGCCAAACATTATTCACCTCCTATCAGCAACAACCCCATCAAGGATTGCACAGTCCATCATTGCAGATCTAGAGGAGGAAGGAAGTTTCTAGCAGTTCAGTTAGGAATCATGTGAGGGATCATTACCTCAAATTGCCATCACTGTTTCCATTAGCCTGGAGCTTATTTGCAACATATATCAGCAGGCTTGAGTCTCTCCCTCTTATACAACACAATTTTTCCAATAGCTGCACATTCAGGAGGAGGAAGAAGAAGCAAGATCTCAAGCTTCTAGCTTGGAGATCTGGAGAAGGGGTCAACCCTTCAAGCTTAGATATGTTTATATCACATATTGTAGCCATATTTTGATCAGATCTAGCTTAATATCTGCATAACCCAGCAGTCAAGGGATCAAACCCTAGGGAGGTGAAATTCTAATTTTCTTAAATCTGGATTTCCTTTCTGGGTTATCTTGGGTTTCCATCATAATGCCCAAACCTTGAATCTTGGCATCATCAAAGATCCAGAGCTCCATAGATCTGCATTTCCCTTTCAGCCAGCAGTTGTAACATCATCATCAGGTGAAGATACGACATAGTATTGCTTCCAGTAGCTCTCCAATTACGTAGTGACTGCCTTGGCATGTTTCCAGGGTCATTCTAGGCCACTTCTTTGGCTAGAGTACCTCTATTTTGTACACTGTTGTAAATGAATCCATCTCCGTATTAATAAAATGGTTCACCTATTCTGTCTATATTTGTGTTGATCATAATTTTTGTGTACATAATCTGTTGTTTCAAATATTGTGTTTGTTATTACTGCATTCTCCCTTTTGGGATATTACTGTGGTATCAGAGCATGATCTTTGGCTCAGCTTGTGGACATTATTGACAACATATGAAAAGAAGATAGTAGAGATCTACTATAATGGAGGGATTAAGTTTTTCCACATCTCTCTTTAGAACTATGAAGGATATCTCCAAGGAGATCAATGAAATGAAGAGAGAAAGGCAAAGAGAAACCTCAATAAGGTTTCAGAATGAAGAAGGTCTCAGTACTTCTTATCAACAACAAAGAAGATTGGAGAAGCATAGATCTCCTCAAAGATCTACTTGCCCACTTTCTTTAAAGAAGGTGAATGGTATAGAGGTGAAGAAAGAAGAAACATGGAACCTAGACTCGTGAGACTCTCAATTTATATCTAGAAGAGTATAAGTCACAGTCTAGAGCATTCAAGGAGAATCTAACTCTCCAAAAATTCTTCAAACTCAAAGAAGAAAGAAGAGCAGCAACAAAAGGAAGATGCACAATAGATTCTATTCGCCTACATTTGATAGATCTTCCTCAAGCACTACAAAGGCTTAAAGGAAAGAGTTAGATGAATTTTTAAGGCTACATCCTGTAGCTAAAAGAGAGGTTGTTCAGATTGCAGCACTTCATCTTCATGGTGAAGCCAATGATTGGTGGTTTGGTCACATGGAGCATGCAAAGGTGACTAAATATTAAGATTTCTTTCAAAGTTTAAGGAAGAAGTTTGATAGGAGAAAACCAAAGACATGTCACAAAGAGACATTTCCAAAGGAATCAAAGGAGGATGTCATTCTTATCACTCTGAACAAAGAGTCACTACATTCACCACCTACTGCAGGAGAGACACTTGCATCTTTGCAAGATAGTCTTAAGCTCTTGACATATAGAGTCCTATGCATGATTCTGGAGATGCATGAGGAAGAGGAGGTATATTCCAACGCTGATACATTGACAGAAGAGTAGCCATCAATCTTACTAGCAGTTGGAGAGACCATTATCCCGGTTGGAGGACCTCTTGTGGTCTTGCAAGAGGTTCCCACACATTAGTTGATCCAATGTATGCATACACTTTTATCTCATATTGTTTCAGTACCTATTATTGAAACTTTTGTCAACATGCCATCACGACCCTTGCATGACTAGGAATTAGAACAACATGCTGATTTGAAGCGGCAACCTATCACTACATAGAGGACCCTTGATCTGATCAAGGAAGAGATGAAGAGATATACCAGTTCATCATTGTTGAGCTACATTCTGCCCTTTGAGTTGAAATGTAGAGTTTCAGATGATGGGATGAGTATGATCCTATGTACAATGGCTAGCTATGAGTTCAACATTGTGCCTTGCTATGAGACAACAGATACAATGTTGTTAATGAGAAGCAGTGATGAGAAGAGGACCCATTCCTTATGGGAAAAATCCAATGGTAGCTTCACTCATGAAGCCATGGAGAATAAGATGACAGATGGTAGACATCTTGAGACAAGAAATCTTTTCCCCTTTCAATATGACTCTTTCTCAATGAGCATCTCAAAGCTCAAAGAGACACTTCTACCTACAACAGATCTAGAACCTTATTGGTTTTGGAGGGCCATTGATGAGAAGAGGATCTCATGAAGAGATCTCATTGGAGGTGCACTTCAAAATATCATGGAGTGAAAAGTTCTTCAATAGTTTGAGGAGGTTGGTGTCCTACAATGGGAGGATACCAAGTTTTTGCAGAATGAGATCCATCATCCACATTGGGATGAATGGTTGATGATATGGAGCAAGGGGTTGCAAATCCACTTGCAAAACTATGAGACAGGCCAACAAGAAGCTTGGTTGCGCTGGTTGCTCTTGGGTGAGTATGGTTACTACCCAATAGCACATATTTTCATGATCCATGCCTTGTACAACACTCATGTAATGAAGAAGGAAGCATGGCTACACTGTTTTCTCTTGGGTGAGTATGGTTACCACCCCATAGTTCATATTTTTCTGATTCATGCCTTGCACATCATTGGAATAATGCAGAAGAAGAAGGCATGTTTACTTTGGTCATTGTTGAGAGAGTTTGGCCATCACATGACATCTCCATTGTCTATGTGTTTTGTATTGTGTATAACTTAGCATGGTACTCTCATGATGTGTAATGATGGGGTTTGTTTGTATTGGGGTGATGTGACATTCCACATGTCTATCAATGTTTTTACTCCATGATGCACATGAGAAGATGAAGAGGCATCAAGATCTCTTGTTGCTTTGGTTTCTTTTGGGAGAGTTTTCCTTGATCATATTGCGTAATGAAGATGGAGGATGGCAGCAAGATGCCTTACTCCGGTGGCTACTATTGGGAGAATATGGTTTGACATTTTTGTCTACCCATATGTCTCTATTTCTTCTTTTGAACAATGTTGGAATGATGCTTGCCACCAACAAGGCCAACATGGCTAAGGATGAGGGAATATCAATGCTCAATATGCTTCATGAAGCATGGAATGAAGAAATGTTTTGTGAGATGGGACTTTTCCTTTGTGAGAAGAACCACTTTATTTTATGTATTTCATGTATTGATGATGATATTGGACAATATATGGTTGTCACTTGGTACTTCAACGAGGATGAGGGACATCTAACTACGCAGTTGGAGGTCATTCTATGCATTCTCGGGAGATGACTTTGGAACCAAACATGCATAACACATTGCAGTAGATGGGGAGGCCTTCCTTATGTGAATGCCATTTGGACGGGGATAGATGGCTTTTGCATCTACTTTTGTTGCTTGAGGACAAGAAAAATTTTTGTGGGGAGGACTGTAATATTCCAAATTTTCTGTAAGACAATTGGAATAATAGAGTTCTTAATAATTCTAATTAATAAAGTAAATAAAAGGGTGGAGGGACCCATAATCCTCAAAGATGAATAACATCCACTTTTTATGTGTGAATGTGAATTAATTAGGCCTAGATCCAGATCATGGGGCAGTGGAGCAACTCATTAATGATATAGGAGTGGAGATAATGTCTCATTTATGAGAAAGATCATGGAGGTTGAAGCAGTCAACTAAGAACATGGAGGGAGTAAAATGTAAGATCACAGAGCATTCATGATGAGATGATGGAGGAAGTGGTGCATTAGTGCACACATAATGGAGAGAGTGACCATTTAATGCAAGCATGATGGAGGACATGGAGAGACAACACAGTCAATCGTGAAGAGTTATGTCCACATGTACAACACAGTTTAAAGGTGGGTCAGGGCTTGGGAAGGCTCACTTTGCATATAAGGAAGACGAAGGCAGAATAGAAGGCAATCTTGGTATTATTGATTTTTGATCTATTTATATCTAGATTTGTCTTAGGATATTTCTATGCATGCTTATGCTGTTTAGCTAAGTCTGCAGTGTTGTTTAGCATAGGGTTTTCCCGAGCAGGAATCCCACCCTTACCCATGGGGGACTTCAAGTGCCTACTCTGGGAAGGTATTCTGAGCTGCTATTCGTCATAAGGCATTGGTGCCACACTATTCCAACTCTCTGTAGAAAACATACATTCAGAAATTACATATTTCTGAAGAAAGGTTTGAGAGGAGGAGGTTGTCTTCAGTATTTCAGTTGAGGAATCGGTGAATGATTTTTCCTGTCACCTTGTACTTCAATATCAGTCTTCCGGGAGCATTATTTTAGATTTGGCATCAGGCCAAACATTATTCACCTCCTTTCAACAACAATCCCATCAAGTATTGCACAGTCCATCATTGCAAATGTAGAGGAGGAAGGAAGTTTCTAGCACTTCAGCTAGGAATCCTATGAGGGATCATTCCCTCACCTTTCCATCACTGTTTTCATCAACCTGTAGCTTATTTGCAACATATATCAGCAGGATTGAGTCTCTCCCTCTTATACAACATATTTTTTCCAGCAACTACACATTCAGTTGTTGCATTTTGAGGAGGAGGAAGAAGAAGCAAGATCTCAAGCTTCTATCTTGGAGATCTGGAGAAGGGGTCAACCCTTCAAGCTTAGATATGTTTGTATCACATATTGTAGCCATATTTTGATCAGATCTAGCTTTATATATGCATAACCCAACAGTCAAGGGATCAAACCCTAGAAAGGTTATATTCTTATTTTCTTAGATCTGGATTTCCTTTCTAGGTTATCTTGGGTTTCCATCATAGTGCCCAGAGGAGAGAGTTAGATGCATTTTTTAGGCTACATCCTGTAGTTGAAAGAGAGGTTGTTCAGATTGCAGCACTTCGTCTTCACGATGAAGCCAATGATTAGTGGTTTGGTCACATGGATCATGCAAAGGTGACTAAATATTCAGATTTGTTTCAAAGGTTAATGAAGAAGTTTGATAGGAGAAAACTAGAGACATGTCACAAAGAGACATTTCCTAAGGAATCAAAGGAGGATGTAATTCTTATCACTCTAGACAAAGAGTAACTACATTCAACACCAGCTGCAGAAGTACTTGTCTCTAGAGCAGAGACACTTGCATCTTTGCAAGATAGTCTTAAGCTCTTGACATATAGAGTCGCATGCATGGTTCAGGAGATGCATGAGGAAGAGGAGGTAGATTCCAGTGCTGGTACATTTATAGAAGAGAAACCATCACTCTTACCAGCAGTTGGCAAGACCATTGTCCCGGTTGGAGGAAATCTTGTGGTCTTGCAAGAGGTTCCCACGCATGAGTTGATCCAAGATATGCATCCACTTTCATCTCATATTGTTTCAGTACCTCTTATTGAAACTTATGGGAACATGCCATCAGGGCCCTTGCATGACCATGGATTATAACAACATGTTGATTTGAAGTAGCAACCTATCACTGCGCAAAAGACCCTTGATATGATTAAGGAAGAGATGAGGAGCTATACCAGTTCATCATTATTGAGCTACATTTAACCCTTTGAGTTGAAATGTAGAGTTTCAGAAGATGGCATGAGTATGATCCTATGTAAAATGGCTGGCTATGAGTTTGTGCCTTGCTATGAGACAACAAATACAACATTGTTAATGAGAAGCGGTGATGAGAAGAGGACCCATTCCTTATGGGAAAAATCCAATGGTAGCTTCACTCATGAAGCCATGGAGAATAAGATGATAGATGGTAGACATCTTGAGATGGTCAATCTTTTCCCCTTTCAAGATGACTCTTTCTCAATGAGCATCTCAAAGCTCAAAGAGAAACTTCTACCTGCAGCAGATCCAGAACCTTATTGGTTTTGGAGGGCCATTGATGAGAAGAGGATCTCATGGAGAGATATCATTGGAGTTGCACTTCAAAATATCATGGAGTGCAATTTTCTTCAACAGTTTGAGGAGGTTGGTGTCCTACAATGGTAGGATACCAAGCTTTTGCAGAATGAGATCCATCATCCACATTGGGGTGAATGGTTGATGATATGGAGCAAGGGGTTGCAAAGCCACTTGCAGAACTATGAGACATGCCAACAAGAAGCATGGTTGCATTGGTTGCTCTTGGGTGAGTATGGTTACTACCCAGTATCACATATTTTCATGATCCATGCGTTATAAAACACTCATGTAATGAAGAATGAGGCATGGCTACGTTGGCTGCTCTTGGGTGAGTATGGTTACCAACCCATAGTTCATATTTTTCTGATTCATGCCTTTCACATCACTGGAATAATGTAGAAGAAGAAGGCATGTTTAATTTGGTTGCTGTTGAGAGATTTTAGCCATCACATGACATCTCCATTGTCTATGTGTTTTGTATTGTGTATAACTTGGCATGGTACTCTCATGATGTGTAATGATGGGGTTTTTTTGTATTTGGATGATGTGACATTCCACATGCTTATCAATATGTTTTTACTCCATGATGCACATGAGAAGGTGAAGAGGGAGCAAGATCTCTTGTTGCTTTGGTTGCTTTTGGGAGAGTTTGGCTTGACCATCTTGCACAATGAAGATGGAGGATGGAAGCAAGAGGCCTTACTCCTGTGGCTACTATTGGAAGAGTATGGTTTGACATTTTTGTCTACCCATATGTCTCTATTTCTTCTTTTGAACAGTGTTGGAATGATGCTTGGATCCAGCAAGGCCAACAGGGTTAAGGATGAGGGCATGTCAATGCTCAATCTGCTTCATGTTGAAAATGCAACAAGATGATGGAGCTTAGTGAAATGAAGTCGCCTTCACTAAATGGGCCCGCAGGCTATTTTTGGCGCAAAGTCTATTTTTAGACTATGTCTATTTTTAGACATATGGAGCATGGTCTAGGAGTTGCAGTATGCTATTCTTGGATGATTGGTCGAGTTGGTAGAAATAGATGGACCTCTATTTTTAGACATACGGGTCGAGAGTACATTTTTGAAGTTTATATGCAAATAGTTCGATGTGTGTGGCCCTTAATAACCTTTGGACTCTAAACCGATTTATATAGAGACGACACTTCGGTTGGAGCTACGAGATGTGGCCCATGCAGTGGCTTCGAAGGAATTACGCTATTCCTTGGGGTTTGGTGAGCTCATGCATGGTTGACTTCGGTTAGGACTTCAGTGGCAGAAGTTTGGTGGAGTTGATGAGACAGTTGGTGGAGTTGTGGTCGGTTTAACTTAGTTGAACTAGTTGTGATTAGTTTAACTAGCTAATCAACTAGTAATGAGTGGAGTGAATTAAATATTATTTAATTCACTAATTATTAACTCATTATTCAACTCAAGAACACATAATTTCACTACAGTGCATGGACAGTTCAGTGGAGACCAGTGGAAGAGGTAGATGAAAGGGTGAGTTTGATATTAGTTGCGACAGCAGTTGTGCATGAGATTTGCACAAGCATTGGAGGAGATTTCCAATGATGATTGCGCAGTTGGAGTCAAGGAGATTCGAACTTGGATCTCTCATTAGACCAGCCTTGATTGCGCAATAGAGGCAGGCAATTAGTGGATGAGTTTTGAACCTGTGACTTGTTCAAAACCAAGCTAGTTTGTGTGTAACTTTTGGAGACAATACTGAGTACTTGTGAGGAGTATTGTACTGAGATTGTTACATGTTTCTCTTCTATTATAATATACAAATAGCTGGGGGTTTTTAGCTATAAGCTTTCCCCATTACATACTGTGTTTATGTGCGCATGCGACTGTTTCTATTTCCGCAAATTGATGATTGATTGTAGAAGAGGTTATGTGTTATACATGAATTCGAATTAATGTATGATCAGGATAATCTCAGTGGATAAATCTTCATTATTCAGCAAATTTCTACACTTCATGAAGCATGGGATGAAGAAATGTTTTGAGAGATGGGAATTTTCCTTTGTGAGAAGAACCACTTTATTTTATGTATCTCATGCATTGATGATGATATGGGACATCATATGGCTGTCACTTGGTACTTCTTTGAGGATGAGGGACATCTAACTACGTAGTTGGAGGTCATTCTATGCATTCTTGAGAGACAACTTTGGAACCAAACATGCATAACACATTGCAACAGATGGGGATGCATTCCTTATGTGGATGTCATTTGGAGGGGGATAGATAGCTTTTGCATCTACTTTTGCAGTTTCTCGAGGACAAGGAACATTTTGGTGGGAGGACTGTAATATTCCAAATTTTCCCTAAGACAATTGGAATATTAGAGTTCTTAATAATTCAAATATTTAAGTAAATAAAAGGGTGGAGGGACCCATAATCCTCAAAGATGAATAAGATCCACTTTTGATGTGTGAATGTGGATTAATTAGGCCTAGATCTACATCATGGGGTAGTGGAGCAACTCATTAATGATATAGGAGTGGAGATCATGTCTCATTTATGAGAAATATCATGGAGGTTGAAGCAGTCAACTAAGGATATGGAGGTAATCAAATGTAAGATCATAGAGAATTCATGATGAGATGATGGAGGAAGTGGTGCATTAGTGCACACATGATGGAGAGAGTGACCATTTAATGAAAACATGATGGAGGACATGGAGAGACAACATAGTCAATCATGAAGAGTTATGTCCACATGTACAACACAGTCTAAAGGTGGGTCGGGGCTTGGGAAGGCTCACTTTGCATATAAGGAAGACAAAGGCAGAATAGAAGGCAACCTTGGTATTATTGATTTTTGATCTATTTAGATCTAGATCTATCTTAGGACCTTTCTATGTACGCTTATGTTGTTTAGCTAAGTTTGCAGTGTTGTTTAGCATAGGGTGTTCCTGAGTGGGAATCCCACCCTTAACCACGGAGGAATTCGAGTGCCTACTCTAGGAAGGTATTATGATCTGCTATTCATCATCAGGCATTAGTGCCACACTATTACAACTCTTTGTAGAATACATACATTCAGAAATTACACATTTTTGAAGAAAGGTTTGAGAGGAGGAGGTTGTCTTCAGTATTTCAGCTGAGGAACTGGTGAAGGATTTTTCCTGTCACCTTGTTCTTCAATATCAGTCTTCCGGGAGCATCATTTCAGATTTGGAATCAGGCCAAACATTATTCACCTCCTTTCAGCAGCAGTCCCATCAAGGATTGCACAGTCCATCAATGCAGATTTAAAGGAGGAAGGAACTTTCCAGTACTTCAGCTAGGAATCCTATGAGGGATCATTCCCTCACCTTGCCATCACTGTTTTCATCAGCCTGGAACTTATTTGCAGCATATATCAGCAGGAATGAGTCTCTCCCTCTTATACAACATAGTTTTTCGAGCAGCGGCACATTCAGTTGTTGCATTTTGAGGAGGAGGAAGAAGAAGCAAGATCTCAAGCGTCTAGCTTGAAGATCTGGAGAAGGGGTCAGCCCTTCAAGCTTAGATCTGTTTGTATCACATATTGTAGCCATATTTTGATCAGATGTAGCTTCAAATATGCATAACCCAACAGTCAAGGGATCAAACCATAGGGAGGTAAAATTCTTATTTTCTTAGATCTGGATTTCCTTTCTGGGTTATCTTGGGTTTCCATCATAGTGCCCAGAGGAAAGAGTTAGATGCATTTTTCAGGCTACGTCCTGTATCTGAAAGAGAGTCTGTTTAGATTTCAACACTTCATCTTCATGGTGAAGCCAATGATTGGTGGCTTGGTCACATGGATAGCGCAAAGGTGACTAAATATTCAGATTTATTTCAAAGGTTAAGGAAGGAGTTTGATACGAGAAATCCAGAGACATGTCACAAAGAGACATTTCCTAAGGAATCAAATGAGGATGTCATTCTTATCACTATGGAAAAAGAGTCACTACATTCACCACCAATTGTAGAATTATTTGTATCCAGAGTAGAGACACTTGCATCTTTGCAAGATAGTCTTAAGCTCTTGACATATAGAGTTGCATGCATGATTCAGGAGATGCATGAGGAAGAGGAGGTAGATTCCAGCACCGATACATTGATAGAAGAGCAACCATCACTCTTTACAGCAGTTGCAGATACCATTGCCCCGGTTGGAGGAACTCTTGTGGTCTTGCAAGAGGTTCCCACACATTAGTTGATCCAAGGTATGCATCCACTTTCATCTCATATTGTTTTAGTACCTCTTATTGAAACTTATGGGAACATGCCATCAGGGCCCTTGCTGACTAGGGATTAGAACAACATGTTGATTTGAAGCAGCAACCTATCACTGCGCAAAAGACCCTTGATCTGATCAAGGAAGAGATGAAGAGCTATCCCAGTTCATCATTGTTGAGCTACATTCAACCCTTTGAGTTGAAATATAGAGTTTCAGAATATGGGATGAGTATGATCCTATGTACAATGGCTAGTTATGAGTTCAACATTGTGCCTTACTATGAGACAATAGATACAAAATTGTTAATGAGCAGCAATGATGAGAAGAGGACCCATTCCTTATGGGAAAAATCCAATGGTAGCTTCACTCATGAAGCCATGGAGAAGAAGATGATAGATGGTAGACATCTTGAGATGGACAATCTTTTCCCCTTTCAAGATGACTCTTTCTCAATGAGCATCTCACAACTCAAAGAGAAACTTATACCTGCAGCAGATCCAGAACCTTTTTGGTTTTCGAGGGCCACTGATTAGAAGAGGATCTCATGGAGAGATGTCATTGGAGGTGCACTTCAAAATATCATGGAGTGCAAAGTTATTCAAGAGTTTGAGGAGGTTGGTGTCCTACAATGGGAGGATACCAAGTTTTTGAAGTATGAGATCCATCATCCACATTGGGATGAATGGTTGATGATATGGAGCAAGGGGTTGCAAAGCCACTTGCATAACTATGAGAGAGGCCATCAAGAAGCACAGCTGCGCTGGTTGCTCTTGGGTGAGTATGGTTACTACCCAAAAGCACATATTTTCATGATCCATGCCTTGTACAACACTCATGTAATGAAGAAGGAGACATGACTACGCTGGCTGCTCTTGGGTGAGTATGGTTACCACCCCATAGTTCATATTTTTCCGATTCATGCCTTGCACGTCAAAAGAAGAAGGCATGTTTACTTTGGTGGTTGTTGAGAGAGTTTGGCCATCACATGACATCTCCATTGTCTATGTGTTTTGTATTGTGTATAACTTGGCATGGTACTCTCATGATGTGTAATGTTGGGGTTTGTTTGTATTGGGGTGATGTGACATTCCACATGTGTATCAGTATGTTTTTGCTCCATGATGCACAAGAGAAGGTGAAGAGGCAACAATATCTCTTGTTGCTTTGGTTGCTCTTGGGAGAGTTTGGCTTGACCATATTGTGTAATGAAGATGGAGGATGGTAGCAAGAGGCCTTACTCCAGTGGCTAATATTGGGAGAATATGTTTTGACATTTTTGTCTACCAATATGTCTGTATTTCTTCTTTTGAAAAATGTTGGAATGATGCTTGGATCCAACAAGGCCAACATGGCTAAGGATGAAGCCATGTCAATGCTCAATCTGCTTCATGAAGCATGGGATGAAGAAATGTTTTGTGAGATGGGACTTTTCCTTTGTGAGAAGAACCACTTTATTTTATGTATCTCATGTATTGATGATGGTATTGAAAAAAATATGGTTGTCACTTGGTACTTCTTTGAGGATGAGGGACATCTAACTATGCAATTGGAGGTCATTCTATGCATTCTCGGGAGACAACTTTGGAACAAAACATGCATAACACATTGCAGTAGATGGGGAGGCCTTCCTTATTTGGATGCCATTTGGAGGGGGATAGATGGATTTTGCATCTACTTTTGCAGTTGCTTGAGGAAAAGCAACATTTTGGTGGGGAGGAATGTAATATTCCAAATTTTCCCTAAGACAATTAGAATATTAGAGTTCTTAATAAATCTAATTAATTAAGTAAATAAAAGGGTGGAGGGACCGATAATCCTCAAAGATGAATAAGATAAAATTTTGATGTGTGAATGTGGATTAATTAGGCCTAGACCTACATAATGGGGTAGTGGAGCAGCTCATTAATGATATAAGGGTGGAGATCATGTCTCATTTATGAAAAATATTATGGACATTGAAGCAGTCAACTAAGAACATGGAGGGAATCAAATGTAAGATCATAGAGCATTCATGATGAGATGATGGAGGAAGTGGTGAATTAGTGCACACATAATGGAGAGAGTGACCATTTAATGCAAACAAGATGGAGGACATGGAGAGACAGTGCAGTCAATCATGAAGACTTATGTCCACATGTACAACGCAGTTTAGAGGTGGGCCAGGGCTTGGGATGGCTCACTTTGCATATAAGGAAGACGAAGGCAGAATAGAAGGAAATCTTGGTATTATTGATTTTTGATCTATTTAGATCTAGATCTGTCTTAGGACATTATGCACACTTATGATGTTTAGCTAAGTCTGCAGTGTTGTTTTGCATAGGGTTTTCCTAGTGGAAATCCCACCCTTACCCAGGGGGGACTTCGAGATCCTACCCTGGGAAGGTATTTTGAGCTACTATTCCTCATCAAGAATTGGTGCCACACTATTCCAACTCTCTGTAGAACACATACATTTAGAAAATACACATTTCTGAATAAAGGTTTGAGAGGAGGAGGCTGTCTTCAGTATCTCAACAGAGGAACCGACGAAGGATTTTTCCTGTCACCTTGTACTTTAATAACAATATTCTGGGAGCATCATTTCAGATTTGGCATCAGGCCAAAAATTATTCACCTCCTTTCAGTATTAGTCCCATCAAGGATTACATAGTCCATAATTGCAGATTTAGAGGAGGAAGGAAGTTTCCAGCACTTTAGCTAGGAATCCTATGAGGGATCATTCCCTCACCTTGCCATCACTGTTTTCATCAGCCTGGAGCTCATTTGTGTCATATATTAGCATGCTTGAGTCTCTCCCTCTTATACAACATAGTTTTTCCAGTAGTTTCACAATCAGTTGTTGCATTTTTAGGAGGAGGAAGAAGAAGCAAGAACTCATGCTTCTAGCTTGGAGATCTGGAGAAGGGGTCAGCCCTTCAAGCTTAGATATGTTTGTATCACATATTGTAGCCATATTTTTATCGGATCTAGCTTCAAATATGCATCACCCAATAGTCAAGGGATCAAACCCTAGGGAGGTGAAATTATTATTTTCTATTATTTGTATTTCCTTTCTAGGTAATCTTGGGTTTCCATCATAGTGCCCAGAGGAAAGAGTTAGATGCATTTATCAGGCTACATCCTGTAGCTGAAAAAGAGGATGTTCAGATTGCAACACTTCATCTTCATGGTGAAGCCAATGATTGGTGGTTTGGTCACATAGATTATGCAAAGGTGACTAAATATTCAGATTTATTTCGAAGGTTAAGGAAGAAGTTTGAGACATATCACAGAGAGACATTTCCTAAGGAATAAAAAGAGGATTTCATTCTTATCATTCTGGACAAAGAGTCACTGCATTCACCACCAGCTGCAGAAGTACTTGTATCCAGAGGAGAGACACCTGTAACTTTGCAATATAGTCTTAAGCTCTTGACATATAGAGTCGCATGCATGATTTAGGAGATGCATGAGGAAGAGGAGGTAGATTCTAGCGCCGGTACTTTGATAGAAGAGCAACCATCACTCTTACCAGCAGTTGGAGAGACCATTGTCCCGATTGGAGGAACTCTTGTGGTCTTTCAAGAGGTTTCCACACATCAGTTGATCCAAGGTATGCATCCACTTTCATCTCATATTGTTTCAGTACCTCTTATTGAAACTTATGGGAACATGCCATTAGGACACTTGCATGAAAAAGGATTAGAACAACATGCCGATTTGAAGCAGAAACCTATCACTGCATAGAGGACCCTTGATCTGATCAAGGAAGAGATGAAGAGCTATCCCAGTTCATCATTTTTGAGCTACATTCAACCCTTTGAGTTGAAATGTAGAGTTTCAGAAGACGGGATGAGTATGATCCTATGTACAATGGCTGGCTATGAGTTCAACATTGTGCCTTGCTATGAGACAATAGATACAACATTTTTAATGAGCAGCATTGATGAGAAGAGGACCCATTCCTTATGGGAGAAATCCAATGGTAGCTTCACTCATGAAGCCATGGAGAAGAAGATGATATATGGTAGACATCTTGAGATGGGCAACCTTTTCCCCTTTCAAGATGACTCTTTCTCAATGAGCATCTCACAACTCAAAGAGAAACTTATACCTGCAGCAGCTCCAGAACCTTATTAGTTTTGGAGGGCCATTGATGAGAAGAGGATCTCATGGAGATATCTCATTGGAGGTGCACTTCAAAATATCATTGAGTGCAAATTTCTTCAACAGTTTGAGGAGGTTGGTGTCCTACAATGGGAGGATACCAAGTTTTTGTAGAATGAGATCCATCATCCACATTGGGATGAATGGTTGATGATATGGAGCAAGGGGTTGCAAAGCCACTTGTAGAACTATGAGAGAGGCCATCAAGAAGCATGGTTGCGCTAGTTGCTCTTGGGTGAGTATGGTTACTACCCACTAGCACATATTTTCATGATCCATGCCTTGTACAACACTCATGTAATGAAGAAGGAGGAATGGCTACGTTGGCTGCTCTTGGGTGAGTATGGTTACCACCCCATAGTTCATATTTTTTTGATTCATGCCTTGCACATTACTAGAATAATGCAGAAGAAGAAGGCATGTTTACTTTGGTTGTTGTTGAGATAGTTTGGCCATCACATGACATCTCCATTTTCTATGTGTTTTATATTGTGTATAACTTGGCATGGTACTCTCATGATGTGTAACGATGGGGTTTGTTTGTATTGGGGTGATGTGACATTGCAAATGTCTATCTGTATTTTTTTACTCCCTAATGCACATGAGAAGGTGAAGAGGCAGCAATATCTCTTGTTGCTTTGGTTGCTTTTGGGAGAGTTTGGCTTGACCATCTTGCGTAATGAAGATGTAGGATGGCAGCAAGAGGCCTTACTTCGGTGGCTACTATTGGGAGAATATGGTTTGACATTTTGTATACCGATATGTCTCTATTTATTCTTTTGAACAATGTTGGAATGATGCTTGGATCCAACAAAGCCAACATGGCTAAGGATGAGGGCATGTCAATGCTCAATCTACTTCATGAAGCATGGGATGAAGAAATTTTTTGCGAGATGGGACTTTTCCTTTGTGAGAAGAACCACTTTATTTTATGTATCTCATGTATTGATTATGATATTGGACAACATATGATTGTCACATGGTACTTCTTTGAGGATGAGGGACATCTAATTATGCAGTTGGAGGTCATTCTATGCATTCTCAGGAGATAACTTTGGAACCAAATATGCATAACACATTGTAGCAGATGGGGAGGCCTTCCTTATGTGGATGCCATTTGGATGGGGATAGATGGCTTTTGCATCTACTTTTTCAGTTGCTTGAGGACAAGCAACATTTTGGTGGGGAGTAATGTAATATTCCAAATTTTCCCTAAGACAATTGGAATATTAGAGTTCTTAATAATTCTAATTAATTAAGTAAATAAAAGGGTGGAGGGACCCATAATCCTCAAAGATTAATACTATCCACTTTTGATGTTTGAATGTGGATTAATTAGGCCTAGACCTTCGTCATGGGGTAGTGGAGCAACTCATTAATAATATAGGAGTGGATATCATGTCCCATTTATGAAAAAGATCATGGAGGTTGAAGCAGTAAACTAAGAACATGGAGGGAATCAAATGTAAGATCATAGAGAATTCATGATGGGATGATGGATGAAGTGGTGCATTAGTGCACACATGATGGAGAGAGTGACCATTTAATGCAAACATGATGGAAGACATGGAGAGACAACACAGTCAATCATGAAGACTTATGTCCACATGTACAACGTAGTTTAGAGGTGGGTCAGGGCTTGGGAAGGCTAAATTTTCATATAAGGAAGATGAATGCAGAATATAAAGCAATGTTGGTATTATTGATTTTTGATCTGTTTAGATCTAGATATGTCTTAGGACATTTCTATGCACGCGTATGCTGTTTAGCTAAGTTTGCAGTGTCGTTTAGCATAGGGTGTTCCCGAGCGGGAATCCCACCCTTACCCATGGGGGACTTCGAGTGCCTACTCTAGGAAGGTATTATGAGCTACTATTCATCATTAGGAATTGGTGCCACACTATTCCTACTATCTGTAGAACACATACATTCAGAAATTACACATTTATGAAGAAAGGTTTGAGAGGAGGAGTTTGTCTTCAGTATTTCAACTGGGGAACCAATGAAGGATTTTTCCTGTCACCTTGTACTTCAAGATCAGTATTTCAGGAGAATAATTTTAGATCTGGCATCAGGCCAAACATTATTCACCTCCTATAAACAATAATCCCATCAAGGATTGCGCCGTCTGCCATTGCAGATCTAGAGGAGGAAGGAAGTTTCTAGCACTTAAGCTAGGAATCCTATGAGGGTCACAATTAAGAGTCGGTCCCTTCTGACCCTCGGGAGTACATTGATCATTTCGTCTTTTGCATATTCATTACCCAGGTGTCCTTGTTATCTTGATTGCATTGGCTAAAGGCATGTTTACATAGTGCCATGAAAGTCTGTTGTCTTATGTTTCCTCATACTTACACCTGCAGTGCTATTTTAAAAATTTCCTCAAAAATCACTCAAAATCATTGTCATTTCATTTATGGTCATTAAAATGTCAATAAGTGTCTTTGGTCCTAGTGTCTAGGGTTTTTGAGTCATTTGTATACCAGTCATAAAGCCTGCAGGATGAGGATGGTTCCGCAAATTTTGATTTCATGTTTTATTATCATCAGCATTTTAAAAACATTTCTAGTCCAAAACTCTGTTTTGGAACTAGAAATTGTTCATTATTATTTTTGTAATAAATTGTGCTTATTCCACCAAGAAAAATGTCAAAGCAGACCTCTGGTCTTTTCCTTAGCTAAATAGCCATACCCCTGCAAGAATACAACAAAATCATCAAATCTGAGCTCAGAAAAGCCAAAAGGAGATTGTATTAAAAAGCCAAATGTGAAATTACAAAAACATTGTAATATGGGTTATCAATTAGATTTGAATCAAATCTGATTGTGGAAGATATTTGCATCATATATAAAAAGCCAAACAAATTTCATTTCCACCAATCTACAGCATACAAATCGAGATTTGGAGTTGGAGGGCCGAATTCAAGTTTTGAAACATCGTTGACAGGGTTTTGGAGCTCGAGCGACCCACTTGGGCGCGAGCGACCCACCTGGGCAGAGCGACCCACTTGGGTGATTTTCGCAGTGAAAAATTACAACGTGAGCGACCCACCTGGGCAGAGCGACCCACTCGCCAACAGAAGTCCGGAAAATCGTTTTGAGCGCCCAGTCTCGTTTGGGATCGCCCCCAACGGCCTTCAAACAGGTTTTTAACAATTGCTCAATGGTTTTTAATGTGTTGGTGGCATCATTGATGATTTCAAACATTTGAAATGGAGGATTTAAACCCTACAGTCATGGCAGTATTGTTCTTCAGGGTTTTTAAATGAATATGGATGGTTGCATGAGTTTTTCTCCTATCTTATATCAGTGATATATCCACCCTTGCATATATTATCAAAACCCCATTATTCTCATACTCATTATACCATTGTGGTCATTGTTATTACGTTACCATGTTCAAGACTTTTGTTCCATGGTGACTATGGTTATATTGTGTCTCACTGCCCAATGATAAAAACATTCTCATAACTCTGTTTCACTACCCATTGACACTTATAACTTTGTTGTTATTGCTCATAGACAAACACATTCATATGATGCCGTGCTCCCTTTGACAAGATTTGCTCAATATTCTGAAGGCTGCCTGCTCCCTTTGGTCAAGTTTCACTTGCATTTAAAACAGAGACTGTGCTTCTTTTCCAATCCACCTAAATCAGAGATATTATCATTGTTTGTTTCCTTATGGTGTTTTGACGGTGGGGATATTTGTTGGGTGTTGAAACACACATCATAACTTTGTTTTCACTGCTTTCATCTCAGTATACATAGTGCCAATAGCTTGTTCAGAGCCATGTCAGAGACAGAGTCAGAGTATGAGCTAGATTCGACGGTGGTCCCAATGACTAGAAAATGCATGTGCCGGGGGGTCTCATAAAGATACTTGAAGTGGTAATCATCGAGGAAGAGAGAATATACTTCTTTGGCTCGATTCTGGAGCATGTCCATTAGCAATGGATTGTTTTCGATATTTGTCATGTTTCGAGATTTTGTGAGATGGTTGCACAAGCCGGATTCATGCGTGAATTGGCGTCTGCAACATTCTCATTTACGAGATGGCAGGTAATCTTATAGGGTTGATTTCATTTATGCTTCCCTTGACTATTATCAAACCAGCATACCAAACGCCAGAGCGAGGAATGGAACAAACGTCGGCATTTAGAGGTTAGAAAGTTGTATGAGCCATACATTAAGGCAGATATGGCTTACTTGAAGCGAGTTTTTCCCATTAGATTCTTAGAGATGAGTATGCCACCATTGTTGAAACTCATCATTCAGTATTTTAGTTGTGAGGGCAGGTATGCTCGTCTTTTCTCATACCATATTCGTTTGCTGATGCACTTCACAAGGGTGCGCATGATGAATATTCCGTGTTCATCATGGCCTGAAGGAGATGGTGATGTTTGTCTTGAAGAAGAACGGACGGTGCGGCGATACGGAGTATATACCATTTCGCTTTGATCAAGATCATGGTGTCGCATCAGTTGGCGGAGCAGGGCATCACTTGGGAGGATTTCATTTCTAGAGACTTTTTCAGAGTGCCACAGCCGCTTCTCGAGACAGTTCATGATGCAGGAGAGCCTTCACACCAGCCGGACATGCTTGAGGTTGAGCATATCAGCACTCCTTTGGTTCAGACATATCAGCGAGGCCACAGGGCCTTATTTGCGGCGACACGGCGAGTATTATCTCCACGTGAGGTGGAAGGGGTCTTGCCGACTTCATCAACACAGCGAGTATTATCTCCACATGATGTGGAAGGGGTCTCGCCTTCTTCTTCAGTGCAGGTACAGGTACAGGACAGGGGCAAGAGGCCCATGCATGATGAGGGCCCATCAGGAGGCCGGGACATAGATTTCACAGTTATTGATGTTGATGCGGGCTCTCCCAGCTCGAAACTGAGGGAAGTCATCCAGGAGCAAAGGGCCGAGAATGACCAGCTGAAAGATCAATTGCAGAAGGCTCAATGGGTGATTAACTATTTGGAGCAGCGCAATAAAAAGCTTGAGGATGAGCTCACATTTTATGAGGTGCGCCAAATCCGTGAGGACAGACAGTGGAATCGAAAGAGACCCGGTGACATGACACCAACTGACAGAGATACTGTACTCACACGTGTGAACATCCATTTGGAAAAGTTTTTGGCAAGGCCAATCGAGACAAAGACATGCTTCGCCACATGAAAGGCCATTATTGGGCTCGCATGCATGTCTGCAAAGCGAGAATGAAGATCATGAAGAGGAGGTTGCGCAAGGCACTTAGACGGCGGAAAAGGCCTAATCCACTTCGGATTTTGGCCGAGGCTTCATTGAATGGGTAGGACACATGATGGAGGACCTCCGCTCCGAATTTGGGCAAATTCGGAGAAAATTTTTTCATTTTCAAATTTTTGGGTCAAAAAACAGGTTTTGCAGTTAAGCGGGTCGCGCACTCATGCGCTCACTTTTTTTTGGGACACTTGCTGGAGGAAATTTTTACATTTTTGGATTTTTCATGGTTATTTATGCATCCTCAGAAGTCAACTTAGCATTTCATCAAAATCTGGATGGTCAAAAAGCTCAAAACACCATGAAAACCACCTTGCTGCCACCTTTTGCACCAGCAGGGAGTACCTCTGGGAGAATGAGGTTTTGGAGGGTCAAATGAGCTCCAAATTCAGAAATTCCACTTGGGTTGGATAGTCAACATCCAGGGCTTTCCAACGAGCTATCATGAGCTCAATTTGGATGCCGGGAAGTACCTCAAAATCAGGCTGGAACATGAGCGACCCACTCGGCTCAGGAGCGACCCACTTGAAATTTTTCCTGAATTTTCAGCTGCCAGCTCAGTTTTTCGCCTAGTATGGACCAGTTTTGCTTGTGGATAGAATTTTTGGGTTTTTATGATGTAAATTCATGTTTGGCATGTAACTTTGGCTTATTTTTATCTCTTCTAGAAGATTCACTCTCAAAAGGGTAAAAAAATCATGTAATGGATCAGTTTCCACTCTTTTAGAGGCAAGTTGTTAGCTGCCTAGATTGTAGTTCCATGATTAGAATTGGTTGAAACTGATCCCTGAAGAAGGAATTCGACCCCTAGAGGTGGGGAAAGGTGTTAGAGTGATCTATATATTGTAATTTCTGAGACATTCTACAGGTTGGACTCTTGGGAGACTTTTGGCACCATTGTACATATTTTTTCATATTTTGGCTAAGGAAAGATCAGAGGTTTTAGAAGCGCATTGGTGCTGTTGGTGTTACGATTGTGATGGTGTTTCTTCTTTGTTTACTGTAAGTTCTTCATGTTTAATGTATGCCATCCTTTCATTATGCTTGAATAGTTAATGGAAGTAGATAAGGTTGAATCCATTGTTTACAGTGCTTGGCCTTTGAATTCACTTAGTTCTATATGTTTTCAGCTGTTTGGAGAGGATCCAAGTTCTTCTTTGCCCTCTTCAGCTTCTCGTCGGTCTGATCTGTCCATATATTTAATTCAAAGCATCAAGACATTCACCTACCTCGCCCCAACTCGAAACTCTGCAAAGTCAGTACCTTATCCAGATTTAATCTGTTTCCCATTTCTCCAGTAGAAAACCCAAACAAAATCTAAACATACCTATCTCTTTACTAGCCTAAATCGAGTTCTTATTGTAAGTCATGCATCCTATTCTTCTTTTCTACAAGAGATAGATGGAAGGCCCTCTCTAATCCTCGTAGGGCTAGCTCTACGAGAGGTGGCGTGGTTTGATGTACTTAGTTGCTTCATTTCGGCTGAGGTAGATTTGAGCGCTAACGGGATATCATTCCGTCACGTTTCCATCACTGTTTCCATCAACTTGGAGCTTATTTTCATCATATATCAACAGGCTTGAGTCTCTCCCTCTTATAGAGCGCAATTTTTCCAGCAGTTGCACATTCAGTTGTTGCATTTTGAGGAGGAGGAAGAAGAAGCAAGATCTCAATCTTCTAGCTTGGAGATCTGGAGAAGGGGTCAGCCCTTCAATATTAGATCTATTTGTATCACATATTTTTGCCATATTTTGATCAGATCTAGCTTCAGATATGCATAACCCAACAGTCAAGTAATCAAACCCTAGGGAGGTGAAATTATTATATTCTTAGATCTAGATTTCCTTTTTGGGTTATCTTGGGTTTCCATCATAATGCCCAGATCTTGGATCTCGACATCATCAAAGCTCGAGAGCTCCATAGATCTGCATTTCCCTTTCAACCAGTAGATGTAAGATCATCATCATCTGAAGAGATAGTGCAGTATTGCTTCCAACAACTCTCTAGTTACGCAGTGACTGCCTTGGCATGTTTCCAGAGTCATTATAGGCCACTTCTTTGGCTAGAGTACCTCTATTTTGTACATTGTTGTAACTGAATCCATCTCATATTAATAAAATGGCTCACCTATTCTATCTATATATGTGTTGATCATAATTTTTGTGTACATAATCTGTTGTTTCAAATATTGTGTTTGTTATTACTGCATTATCCCTTTTGGGATATTACAGTGGTATTAAAGCATTCTCCCTTTTGCCACATCTCCCTTTAGAACTATGAAGGACATCTCCAAGGAGATCAATGAAATGAAGAGAGAAATAAAAAGTGAAATCTCAAGAAGGTTTTAGAATGAAGAAGGTCTCAGTACTTCTTATTAGCAACAAAGAAGACCGGAGAAGCATAGATATCCTCAAAGATCTACTATGCCCACTTTCTTTGAAGAAGGTGAATGGTATAGAGGTGAAGAAAGAAGAAACATGGAACATGAGACTCGCGAGACTCTCAGTTTATATCTAGAAGAGTACAAGTCACAGTATAGAGCATTCAAGGAGAATCTAACTCTCCAACAATTCTTCAAACTCAAAGAAGAAAGAAGATTCTATAACAGCAACAAAAGGAAGAGGAACAATAGATTATATTTGCCTACATTTGATGGATCTTCCTCAAGCACTACAAAGGCTTGGAGGAAAGACTTAGATGCATTTTTCAAGCTACATCCTTTAGCTGAAAGAGAGGTTGTTCAGAATGCAACACTTCATCTTCATGGTGAAGCCAATGATTGTTGGTTTGGTCACATGGAGCATGCAAAGGTGACTACATATTCAGATTTCTTTCAAAGGTTAAGGAAGAAGTTTGATAGGAGAAAACAAGAGACATGTCACAAAGATAAATTTCCAAAGGAATCAAAGGAGGATGTCATTCTTATCACTGTGGACAAAGAGTCACTACATTCAGCACCAGCTGCAGAAGTACTTGTATCCAGAGGAGAGACACTTGAATTTTTGCAAGATAGTCTTAAGTTCTTTACATATAGAGTCCCATGCATGGTTCAGGAGATGCATGAGGAAGAGGAGGCAGATTCCAGCGCTGCTACATTGATAGAAGAACAACCATCACTCTTACCAGCAGTTGGAGAGACCATTGTCCCGGTTGGAGGAACTCTTGTGGTCTTGCAAGAGGTTCCCACACATCAGTTGATCCAAGGTATGCATACACTTTCATCTCATATTGTTTCAGTGCCTCTTATTGAAACTTATGGGAACATGCCATTAGGGCCGTTACATGACGAGGGATTAGAACAACAAGCTGATTTGAAGCAACAAACTATGACAAAGGACCATTGATCTAATCAAGGAAGAGATGAAGATCTATCCCAATTCATCATTTTTGAGCTACATTCAATCCTTTGAGTTGAAATGTAGAGTTTCAGAAGACGGGATGAGTATGATCCTATGTACAATGTCTGGCTATGAGTTGAGCATTATGCCTTGCTATGAGACAACAAATACAACGTTGTTAATGAGTTGCAGTGATGAGAAAAGGACCCATTCCTTATGGGAGCAATCCAATGGTAGCTTCACTCATGAGGCCATGGAGAAGAAGATGATGATGGTAGACATCTTGAGATGGGCAATCTTTTCCCCTTTCAAGATGACTCTTTCTCAATGAGCATCTCACAACTCAAAGAGAAACTTCTACCTGCAACAGATCCATAACCTTAATGGTTTTGGAGGGCCATTGATGAGAAGAGGATCTCATGGAGAGATCTCATTGGAGGTGCACTTCATAATATCATGGAGCGAAAATTTCTTCAATAGTTTGAGGAGGTTGGTGTCCTACAATGGGAGCATACCAAGTTTTTGCAGAATGAGATCCATCATCCACATTGGGATGAATGGTTGATGATATGGAGTAAGGGGTTGCAAAGCCACTTTCAGAACTATGAGACATGCCAGCAAGAAGCATGGCTGCGCTAGTTGCTCTTGGGTGAGTATGTTTACTACCCAATAGCACATATTTTCATGATCCATGCCTTGTACAACACTCATGTAATGAAGAAGGAGACATGGCTATGCTGGCTGCTCTTGGGTGAGTATGGTTACCACCCCATAGTTCATATTTTTCTGATTCATGCCTTGCACATCACTGGAAGAAGGCATAAGAAGAAGGCATGTTTACTTTGGTTGCTGTTGAGAGAGTTTGGCCATCACATGACATCTCCATTGTCTATGTGTTTGGTATTGTGTATAAGTTGGCATGTTACTCTCATGATGTGTTATGATGGGGTTTGTTTGTATTGGGTTGATGTGACATTCCACATATCTATTAGTATGTTTTTACTCCATGATGCACATGAGAAGGTGAAGAGGCTGCAATATCTCTTGTTGCTTTGGTTGCTTTTGGGAGAGTTTGGCTTGACCATCTTGTGTGATGAAGATGGAGGATGGTAGCAAGAGGCTTTACTCCAGTGGCGACTATTGGGAGAATATGGTTTGAAATTTTTGTCTACCCATATGCCTCTATTTCTTCATTTGAAAAATGTTGGAATGATGCTCGGATCCAACAAGGCCAACATGGCTAAGGATGAGGGCATGTCAATGCTCAATCTGCTTCTTGAAGCATGGGATGAAGAAATTTTTTGTGAGATGGGAATTTTCCTTTGTGAGAAGAACCACTTTATTTTATGTATCTGATGTATTGATGATGATATTGGACAACATATGGTTGTCACTTGATACTTCTTTGAGGATGAGGGACATCTAATTACGAAATTGTAGGTCATTTTATGCATTCTCGAGAGACAAATTTGGAATCAAACATGCATAGCACATTGTAACAGATGGGGAGGCCTTCCTTATGTGGATGCCATTTGGAGGGGTATATATGGATTTTGCATCTACTTTTGTAGTTTCTTGAGGACAAGCAACATTTTGGCTGGGAGGACTATAATATTCCAAATTTTCCCTAAGACAATTGGAATATTAGAGTTCTTAATAATTCTAATTAATTAAGTAAATAAAAGGGTGGAGGGACCCATAATCCTCAAAGATGAATAAGATCCACTTTTGATTTGTGAATGTGGATTAATTAGGCCTAGATCTACATAATGGGGTAGTGGAGCAACTCTTTGATGATATAAGAGATCATATCTTATTTATGAGAAAGATCATGGAGGTGGAATCAATCATCTAAGAACAGGAGGGAATAAAATGTAAGACCATAGAGCATTCATGATGAGATGATGGAGGAAGTGGTGCATTAGTGCACACATGATGGAGAGAGTGACCATTTAATGCAAACATGATGGAGGACATGGAGAGACAACACAATCAATCATGGAGACTTATGTCCACATGTACAACGCAGTTTAGAGGTGGGCTAGGGCTTAGGAAGGCTCACTTTGCATATAATGAAGGTGAAGGCAGAATAGAAAGAAATATTTGTATTACTTATTTTTGATTTGATCTAGATATGTCTTAGGAAATTTCTATGCATGCTTATGCTGTTTAGCACAGGGTGTTCTCTAGTGGGAATCCCACCCTTACCCACGGGGGACTTCGAGCGCCTACACTTGGAAGGTATTATGAGCTTCTATTCATCATTAGGCATTGGTGCCACACTATTCCTACTCTTTGTAGAACACATACATTAAGAAATTACGCATTTCTAAAGAAAGGTTTGAGAGGAGAAGGTTGTCTTCAATATTTCAGCCGAGGAACCGGTGAAGGATTTTTCCTGTCACCTGTACTTCAAGATCAGTATTCCAGGAGCATCATTTTAGATTTTGCATTAGGCCAAACATTATTCACCTCCTATCAACAACAGTCCCATCAAGGATTGTGCAGTCCATCATTGCAGATCTAGAGGAGGAAGGAAGTGTCTAGCACTTCAGCTAGGAATCCTGTGAGGGATCATTCCCTCACCTTTCCATCACTGTTTCAATCAGCCTGGAGCTTGTTTGCAACATATATCAGTAGGCTTGAGTCTCTCCCTCTTATACATCGTCGTTTTTCGAGCAGTTGCACATTCAGTTGCTGCATTTTGAGGAGGAGGAAGAAGAAGCAAGATCGAAAGCTTCTAGCTTGGAGATATAGAGAAGGGAACAACCCTCCAAGATTAGATTATTTTGTATCACATATTGCAGCCATATTTTGAGTAGATCTAGCTTCAGATCTGAATAACCCAGTAGTCAAGGGATCCAACCCTAGGGAGTTGAAATTCTGATTTTCTTAGATCGATATTTCCTTTCCGAGTTATCTTGGGTTTCCATCATAGTGCCGAGATCTTGAATCTTAGCATCGTTAGAGCTCCAAAGCTCCATAGATCTGCATTTTCCTTTCAGCTAGCAGCTGTAATATCATCATCAACTGAAGGGACATCGCAGTATTTCTTCCAGCAGCTCTCCAGTTACACAGTGACTGCCTTGGCATGTTTCTAGGGTCATTCTAGGCCACTTCTTTGGCTAGAGTACCTCTATTTTGTACAATATTGTAACTGAATCCATCTCCATATTACTAAAACGGCTCACTTATTCTGTCAATATCTGTGTTGATCATAATTTTTTTGTACATAACATGTTGTTTGTTTATTACTGTATCCTCCCTTTTGTGATATTGCAGTTGTTTTTGTTTTGTTTTGTTTTGTTTTTTTGTTTTTGTTTTTGTTTTGTTTTGTTTTTTGTTTTTGTTTTTGTTTTTTTTTGTTTTTTTGTTTTTTTTTGTTTTTTGTTTTTTTACTGCAAACCATGTTAGTCATTTTTCCTGATAGTCTAGTCTAACAACTACCTTTAATATTTCCATACCCTCAAAAGAACTTTTTAGCCACTATTATACATGTGTTGATCTTGAACTTTGCCGTAACCTTGGGGACAAAGTTGCAGGCCTTCTTGGGTGTCCATATTCTCCATGTTTGTTGCAACACTATGCCCAAAACTAGGAGTATGTTCATATCAAGGGTCGACAAGTTGATTGGAAATGCCAACCTACTGACACTTTAACTAAATGCATAGTAAGCCCGACAAATCTAAATCATGCAAAGCACAATAACAGTAAAAGCCAGAATAACTATGGTAGGACTTCAAACAAACCCTCCTAGGTCATGATCCCCACCAGAGGTTGACCATTACTTTGAAAATTTGAAAAGCTTGTCAAAACGGGTAAGGACACCCTAGATTTTGACTTTAGCTTGTGGGTGAAATGTTCATTGATTTAATTGTTCATGCTCTTTTATCGTCTTAAAAAAATTAACCTTAATTGAAGCAATAGACTATGCATAATTTCATCCCTGCATTTTTTCCATTGAGTAACCAATGATGTTGAGTGTATTGTGGATATAATTTGTTTAACAAATAATCTCACAAAGGATTGATGTTATATCATGGCCACCAAATCGTTCCATACCACCACCCATGCTAGCAAGATCAAAAAATGTTGGCACACTAGTGAAATCTTGAAATGGTACAAATCAATGTTGAATTAAATATTAAATCCTCCATAATGTTCCGTAAATATATTTTGAGATAAAATTGATCAGAAGCAACAAAATTGCAATGCATTCTGTCCATTAACAAGAAAGACAAATTATGAGGACTCGAGAGTCCTTAAGTTATAACCAAAACTCGTAAAACCTTCAAGGATTTTTGACCAGGGCCAGATTTAATTTTGAAGAATAAGTTTTAGCGTTTGGATTTTGAAGCTCTCTATGATACTGTGTAAGGATCCAATGTCAAGTTCTTGGACTAAAAATAATTCTACATAATAGTTTTACCCCATAGTAAATTTCTTGAACTGAACATAAATTCGCTTGAAACTTCATTGATTTAATTATTCACGTTCTTTGATTACTTTACTATGAACATAATTGGTAATATATTTTTTGCATAGGTTGGGTGTGTCACTGGATCAGAGCATGCATCCATTTGTTTGAGTTCAATTACCATGTGGAATTGCCGAGAATCTTGTCTTAGGCTCATGGGGGACACAGGGGAAATTTTGTCACTAAATATTTTTTAGAGAGGTTCACGAGGGAGTGATTACTAGTTAGGGAGACATAAGCACAGGACATTGATTTCCTAGTGATAACTAAGGATGAGTAAAACACCCACAAATATGCTCCCTTCTCCCAAAGTGAAGAAGCAATGCTCACATGCCAAGCCATCATCCGTAAATTTATGACAAATTCATAAGTGTGGCACATGTGGTCTCCAATAGGTGGAAATCTCATTCCAGGGTCATGTGCAGGGTTTCGAAAGTGAAACGTTCCGCCCAAAGGGTGCAATGTTTCATCCAAAAGGTGTTAGATCATATCCATTTCTATGTACATTCACATGGATCTTAGTGTGTTTCTATAAATTCAAGTGCTTTGAATAGATCACCAACTTTGGCATGATTATTTCAGTGGCCTATGCAGTCTTATCTAGTGTCAAAGACTACTAGAGTTTAAGAGTTTATAGCAAGCAACCAATCAACGTTTTGGAATTAGTGTACAACTTTTTATCTTTTCCCAAACCATTTACAAACAAGTGCCTTAGTAACTGCCCATACAAGATTACAAGAAAATGTTAGTGCATTTATGTAAACTATACAATTCATTTTATTTTATTTCTGAAAGCACTCAAGAAGATACATAGAACATACATAACAATAAGAGATTTTTTTCTTTCTTTTTCTTTTTCGTTATTTAATAAGTTTTCACAAATGCTATCTGGAAATTCAAAAGGATTAGCTTATATTTTTATTTTCATAATTCTGACTTTTATAACTAAAACAAATATCCTTTGAAATATGTGAATTTTGAACTTACCCATCTAAACGTGGAGAGATAATTATGCCTTGACACTGACAACCAACATAACGCCCCAAGCATGAGAAAACCAACATGAGGAATTTCGCTGGCATTTACTATTCTTTGACTGCCTCTTTTATTGACAATAATTTCCCAAATTTGCAATGTCTGAAGATTTTCTCATATTGTATTTGAAAATTTGACAAAAAGGCCCTTATCATATAATTACACCCGGATTCCTTTTTTCAGTAGTTCCTTGTTTTCTTAGATGATCTTTTACTTTCATGGCAATTCTTCCCTCTGGATTTCAATCGATGTTGTTGTAGAAGACTGACTGGCCCCTTTCCTAGGTATTTCGATTTTTCCCACACAACTAAACTTTTTTCTTCCTCACTTTTAAAAATAATTTAACAATCAAATTTTGATTTAAGTTTGAATTTCCTCCAAAACGTTCCATAGATATTTTTTGAGATAATTTTGACTAGAACCAACAAAATTGCAATGCATTATGTCCATTAACAAGAAATTCAAAGAATGAGGACTCCAGAGTCCTTTAAATATAAGCAAAACTCCTAAAGCCTTCAAGGATTCTTGACTAGGACCAGGTTTAATTTTGAAGAATATGTTTTACGGTTAAGATTTTGAATTTGGCTGTGGTACTATGTGGAAGGACCCAATGCCAAGTTTTTGGACTAGACATAATTCTACATAATAATTTTACACCATAATAAACTTCTTAAACTAAACATAAATTCATTGGAGACTTAATTTAATTGTTCATGTTCCTGTTCTTTACAAAGTTGTAAGCCAAATTATGCCATATGAAGCACTTTGGCAGGGAAATCCACATGAAAAATTACTAACTGTCAATTACTAACTACCATGCCAAATATGTTGCAACCTTTTTTGGCACTCACCGATCTAATGGCCTATTCTTTTTTTTTTGGAATATTTTTAATTTAAAAGACATACTTTTATACCCTACACGCTGCTTACAAAAAAACCCATCACCCTTAAGGATTATACTATCCAGTAATCTACAGAGCTTCAAACCGTCTTTGAGATTACATTTGTCAGGAAGAATGCAATTATCCAGAATATTACTGACTACCATGCCAAATATGTAAGGGATTTTTCCAAGCCTTACCCATACAGGTTGTGTATATGGCATGGAAATTGGGTCTAAGTATGGAAATGTTGATTTCATAAGATAACCAACTCTACTTTTGACCCATTGTCCTTCCAAGATTTGCTTTCTGCCTTTTTTAATTTTCCTGCCAAAGTGCTTCATATGGCATAATTTGTCTTACAACTTTGCTAGTGTGAGAATTTTGGGTTATCTTTGTTGTTGTGCCCCTATGTCGTGTTTATTTTTTTCGAGGGGAATCAAGACTACATTCGAGATTAGTGAAATCAAGTATACTTTCATGTGTTGAAAGTTCGCAAATTTTGAAATTTGTTTCTATGCATCAAACATTGAAATGCCACTGGTGTTTCTCCCCCACTCATGTCCATAAGTCTGGTGTTCCTTTCTATGCATCAAACATTCAAATTCCATTGGTGTTTTATTTTCAGACTTGTCTGGTCTATAGTTTTTTTGCATTGTCCATGTCTTACCGTGTGTGAACCTACTGAACCAAACAAAATCTCGACCTATTTTTACATTTAGATATATAATTTTTGAAAGTTATGAATCCATGTTTTTCATGTTGCAATTTTTATTTTTATTTTATTTTATTTTATTTTTTATTTATATATGCAAAGATCTTGTTATAGAGGGTCTCATCATGCTTGTGGAATTGATCTTCTACACAAAAAAAAAATCTCTCCTGCCCTATCTCTGTTTGAGCTACAAAATTCTTGTAGATAGTGCCAACATTGGTATTCAACAATATATTACTACACATGATTTGTGGATATGATTTTGACTAGAAGGCAGAATGCAAGATCACACATATATACTTTTTTTTGATTTTTGGATTGCTACACATTACTGTTTCTTCACATTCTTATCATACTCCATGTCACACCTATTATTCTGTCATGATTTGAGCTTCCTCGTTGTCTTGCTTTATTTTCAAATTTTATATGAGGTCTCCAATCTAATTATGCCACTAGCCTTGATATAATTTTGGCAATAGAGATGTCTCTGTAGAAATAAATTGATATTCTTCTAAAGTAATGCTTGCGTCTCAAAATTTATTTTACAGTACCACTTATATAAAGTTTTCATTACATGTTGTATTTAAGCGAAACATCTTTACCTATTTTTCTGGCATTGCCATCTCAACCTACTGAGTTCTTGGTTTGGAAAATTTATGGTTCTTCCTTTTGGAAAAATAGTTAGCAAGTCTCTGCAATGCCATCCACATTAAGGTGTTCCAATTGCTCACATTCAATACATTCTTATTTTAATATTATAAATTTGTTTATTGATGCCTGCATTTATATGCCTCACTGATGGTTTCTCAAACTCTTCTTGCTATGTCTACTTGAAACAAATTGAATGCAAAGGCAATGAAGAAGCTAGAATTTTTTTGATAACATTTTAGTAACTAAATGGATTGGTGTTTGTGGGTCTAATATAGACCGGAGTAGAAATAGTTAAGTGGGAAACAAGTTAAAATTGTGACAGGAAAAATGACAAAAAAATGTGAAATACACAATTAGACAACTCACTATTGGACCTATATGTATCTATTGGGATTGGGTCGTGTTGACACACAATCAAACAACTCACTATTGGATCTATATGTATCTAATGGGATTGGGTCGTGTTGATGCTGAAGTTAACATATCTACACTCTTGGCACACCATGCCATGTTCTAGAGAAAATGCATGAACACCATTTGTTGGGAATTAAACTTGGGCCAATGCCATGTCATGACCTATCTCTGTTTGAGCTATTGGAAATATTGTCATTGATGGCAAAGGAGGCAGCAAAGACAAAGACAGGCAAAGGAGGCAGCAAAGACAGAGACAGTCAAAGGGGGCAGCAAAGACAGAGACGGGCAGAGGAAGCGAATATAATAGAGGCAGAACCGTTATCAAAGGCAGAGGCAGAGGCAGAGCTGTTATCAAAGCAGTAAAGGTAGAGGCAGAGTGACAGAAGCAGCAGAGGCAGAGACACAACTGTTATTCCGAGAATCGCTAATCCCAGCTGGCGGATATATACATATCTACCTTAATTCTGAGTAAATTCTGAGAATCGCTTACTCCGCTGGAGGATACAGTAGAACAGGAGTGGAAGCAGATAAATATGAATGCAACGCTTTTTAAACATATAAGCGCATAAAACAAAGTATTGTATGGTGGTACCCCTTACCCAATCGCATCATAGATTATAAGGGCAGCAGAACGTATAAACCAAAGAATTGCGATTGCGATCGAGAGCCCGGATCCGATGGGAATATAAACAGTGGCTTGATAAGTTTGAAATTTGGCTTAATCGCATAGACTCAAAGCCTATATAAGCGCATAAAACCTTGGACGAGACCAGAACCCTGCGTAGAAGAGCGGAACCATGACTAGATGAACAGTGACGAAAGTTTATGGTTTTCATCGCACCACCTTTGCACGGTGGGTGGTATTTCAGGAGTTGGGAGCGATTCCATAGATCATTCGACACGTGGCGAGGTGGACCCACGGAAATCCACCTCCCACTGTGCGCCATCGCGAGTTAACCATCGACCAAAGATGCAGTGCGATATTGATACATCAGTTGATCTGGGAAGATGCCATCGGACGGTGGCTGTGTTCGAAAGGTGCGTGAAGGATAACCCAAGTACGGCGCGCCAGCGCGCGTTATTGCTCGTGCAAGTTGCCCAAGCGATATCTGTCGGATTGGATGTTGCGGCGCGATGGAACGTGAGCCCTCCGATTGAGTCGATTGTTAGCGCTGGGCCCCAGTTTAATATTGCTCGTTGTTAAGGTATGTGGGTTTAAAAAAGGTACGTTATAAGCGGTTCAATTGATTTAAAGCTCGAGATATACATTCGAAATTCCCAAGGTCCGAACATTCGAGTAAGCATTATATATTTAATCAGGGAATGTAATATAATTTGAGGTTTTAAAGGTTATATAACAGTGACCATATTTATGTTGGGCGCAAAACAAAAGCTATAGTTTATTAATAGTTTGAATCGGGAATATGCATACATGACGATATATATATTTATATACTGTGCTAAAGTCGAAACATATATGTAATAAGATTGGGTTTACTACAAAAGCCTGAAGATTGGGTTTATTACAAGAGCCTGCAAGAACGAAAGAACTAGAGACAGCGGCATAAATATGGTACAAAAGAAAAGTGATCAATTGAAATTGTAATGTGAGTTTCAAACCATTATGTTTAAACTCATATATGAATAGAGAATGTGGACAGGGAGCCCGAGAACAGAGATGGTAATGAACAGACATCGCCCAGATTCATATGTATTTGAGAATAAAAATTGAAAAGCAGTTATATATGTAGCTGGTGCACACAAGTACAATGAACAGATAAATAGACACAGAGGTGAACCAAGATATATAGAATAGTCACTCAACATCAGCAAAAGAGACAAATCCAGTAAAGCCAAGGTTCAGAAAAGGAGCTGAGTGGTATTGAAATGTGTAACTGAAAATGTAAATATTTTTGTTTATATTGTTTGTGATGCAAAGGCAAGTATCCTAATGAAAAGACAAAATCCCACTGTAGCATGGAAATTTGTACATATTGTTATAATTTTAAAAATGAGTTGGATAAAGGAATGAGAAGACAAAAGCCAAAGAGTCATGACTATTCACTCCAAATTCTTTGTGAAATACAAACAGTCATGTGAGGAACTCTATATATAATATCACATTGATATGCACAAAAAAAAAAGAGAGAGAGAGAAAATCTAGAGAAGGCAGAATATAGAAGTGTGAGGCGGAGAAGATTAAGAAAAGAAGAGCAGAAAGAGAAGCTACAGAACAGAGCTGATATCTGAGGTAAATCAGCAAACATTCAGTTTGATAAATTGAGGAAGTTGGAGCTTCCCTACCAAGTTGCAGCTTGATAGCTGTCAGTTGTAGTTGACTGAGGTTAGAGCCTCTTGTAGGTTGGTGCCTGCAAAAAATTGAAGGGAGTTGGTGCTTCCTTGCAAGTTGTAGCTTGCAGAATTGAGGTAGGAGCCTCCTGTAGGTTGGTGCCTGCAGAAAAACAGTGGTGAGAGGGAGTTGGAGCTTGCCTTTTCATCACAACAATAGTAAGATGTGGTTTTCTCCCTTTATGGGTTTCCACTTACATCTGTTGTCTCTATGTGTGTTTCTTATGTGTTGATGTGATTCTTTCAATCTGCTTAATTGTTTGCTGCTCTCAACATAAGTATGGTGTCACATTAATTTAATATTGGATGCAACATTTTAAGACTGTTCACATATTAAGCTGTAAATAAGTTTGGTGAAAATTTTAAAATACTTATGTATGTATTAAACTGATTCACCCCCCCCTCTCAGTTTAATTAAAGATTCAACAATTGGTATCAGAGCAGGTTCCTTTGTACCAGCCTAACAGCTGAAAGGAGATCTTAGGTTCTAGGTTCCCAGGATGACTAGTAAAGAAGGATGCTCAACCAATAAAGCCCCTTTCTTCACTGGTGAAAATTATGCTTTCTGGAAAATCAGAATGAGGACATACATATTGTCTCTAGGAATAGAAGTCTGGGCTGCTGTGGAATTAGGATATGCCCCAAAGGCAACTGACACAGAGAAAGAAACAAAACAAGATTTTGTGGCTAACGCAAAAGCCATGAATGCCATCCTGAATGGATTGTGTGAAGCAGAGTTTATCAAAGTAATGCACAAAGACACTTCCAAAGAAATGTGGGATACTCTGGAGAACATCCATGAGGGGGAAAAGAAAGTAAAGACTGCCAAACTTCAAGTTTATAGAGCCCAGTTTGAGAACTTGAAAATGAATGATGATGAAGACATTGCCAGTTTCTTCCTAAAAGTTGTAGAAATTGTTAATAATATGAAAGCTCTTGGAGAAACCATGACAGAAATTATAATTGTGCAAAATATTCTAAGATCTCTTCCATCCAGGTTTAATCCCAAGGTGTCTGCAATAGAAGAAACAACTAATTGGGAGACCTTGACCATGAATCAGCTACTTGGAAATCTAACAGCATATGAGATGAGGCTCCTACAGAAGAAGCCAAGTACGAGGGAGGCATCCTTTAAAACAGAAAAGAAGAAAGAAGAAGAGGGAGACATATGCTCTTGCTCGGATGAAGAAGAGACAAAATTTGTAAAGAAATTGGACAGAGGCTCAGGTAAATACAAAGGTAAACTTCCTTTTAAATGCTTTAACTGTGGAAGAGTTGGACATTATGTTGCTAAGTGCCCTCACAAGAAAGTAAGGAATCAAGCTCAAGAGTTAGAGAAAAATAAATCAAAGAACTGGAAAAAAGGAAAGAAGTTCAGCAGAAAATATTTCTATGCTCAACAAGACAGCAGTACATCTGAAGATTCAGATGAACCCTCAAGTGAAGAAAGAACCTCTGAATTTTTATTGATGGCCATAGAAGAACTTGAAGGACTCCTGCTAGAAGATGAATAAGAAGAAGGGGAAATCGACCTTGAGGGGGAGCTAAGAAGTGCTCTGGAGGAGATTGACAAACTCAAACTGAAGTGCAGAAAACAAAAGGACATTCTTCTCAAGTATGTAAGAGAAGAACAAAACTCAGAAGTCCTCATGCAACTGAAGGTAGAGCTTGAAGAAGCCAAGAAGATAGAAGACAATTTACTTCAGCAAATCAAGGATAAAACCCGAGAACAAGATAAGCTAGAAGAAGAAGTCGCATGTCTCAGGAAGAAACTAGAAAATGCTCAAAGGAAAGTGGTTATAAACTCTTCTCAAACAACAAGCTCTAGTAAGTTGAATGAAATTCTGGTTTCTCAAAGATCTGCTATGATAAAAACTGGAATAGGCTATGAAGGAGAATCAAGTAAAGGCAAAGAAAAGGTTGACAGAGAGATTATTTTTGTAGAAGCAAAAAAGAATGATGAAGCAGCTCAAACAATTTCTACAAAAGAAGAAACCTGTAATAAGGAAGACAAAGATCAAAATAAACCACTAGTAACAAAGAATGTAATAAATACTAAGACCCCTGAGTATGTAAAATTTGGAAACCATCAAAGGAGCCTCTTCCCTCCTATGAAGAATGCCACTTGTTATGATTTCCACAAGCTGGGACACATTGCTGCATATTGTCATGCAAGGAGGAGTGATTCAAACCAACAAAAGATGCAAACATTGAAGAGACTGCCTCAAGCAAACAAATGGAAGAGACAACCTTACATCATGTATGCAAATAGTTTCTATGGTTACTGTTTTTATTGTAAGGAATTTGGCCATAAAATCATTGAGTGTAGAAAGTATGGACAAAGATTGATGTTTAACACCTCAAGAAGGTTTATGAATCAAAGAAATTATGTTCATACTCATAATTCTACAAAAATTATGATCAAATGTTGTGTATGCAATCAAGTTGGACTTATACCTTCCAAATGTCCTCTAAGAAGATGTAGTTCATCACCTCACAAAAGATACCAAACAAAAGGGTGCCTCCAGTGGATAAAGAAGGTGAATAAGTGTGACCTGGCTCTAACTGCTCAAGATCTGAAAAGCTAATGGTATTTGGATAGTGGTTGCTCTAAACACATGACAGGAGACAAAAGTAAGATTATAACTCTTGATGAAAAGAAATCTGGCAATGTTACTTTTGGCAATGATAAGTCAGGAAAGATCAAAGGAAAAGGCTCATTCAGCATAGATAATGGCAGAGGAAAGGCCCAAGATGTACTATTTGTAGATGGGCTGAAAACAAATTTACTAAGTGTCAGTCAGATGTGTGACAAAGGCTGTGAAGTTATTTTTAGAGCACAAGATTGTGAAGTCAGATCAAGCACCACAGGTAAGACTCTGCTCAAAGGAGTTCAGACATAAAGTAATGTTTACATTGTGAAAGAGGAAGATGAAGCATGTCATCTTAGCAAACTAGAAGAGTCATGGTTATGTCATAAAAGGTTGGGAAATCTCAGCTTTGATCACATCATCAGACTAAGTAAGAATAAAGCTGTCAGAGACATGCCAGAAATAAAGCCACATTCTAATACCATATGCAAATCATGTCAATTAGGCAAACATACTCGCACATCCTTCAAGGCCAAAGACGATTTATCTAAAAGAAGACCACTTCAGCTTGTGCACATGGATCTGTGTGGACCTGCAAGAACTAAAACACCAAATGGAGAATCCTACTTCATGCTGATAATAGATGATTTCTCCAGAATGACATGGGTTGCTTTTCTCAAGAATAAATCGGAAGCTCTGGACAAATTCAAAATATTTAAAGCAGTAGAAGAAAATCAGACAGGATGCAAGCTGAAATGCATCAGATTAGACAGAGGAGGTGAATTCATTGATTATGGCTTTGCAGACCTATGCAATGAACATGGCATAAAACAACAATTTACTATTGCAGGGACACCTTAGAAAAATGGAGTAGCAGAAGACAAAATAGATCTGTTCAACAAATTTCCAGAGCCATGGTGCAAGAAAATAATATTCCTCAAACCTTCTGGGCAGAAGCGGTATACACAGCAGTGCATATTCTTAATAAAGCTCACTTAAGGCCAAGCAGTGACAAGACTCCCTACGAACTGTGGCATGGAAAGCCAGCTTCAATCAAACATTTCAGAATCTTTGGAAGCAAGTGTTACATAAAGAATAATGATGAAAATCTTGGAAAATTTGATGCAAGAGCAGATGAAGGAATATTTTTAGGATATGTATCCAAAAGCAAAGGGTACAGGTGCTACAACAAGACTCTTCGAAAAATAGTAGAAAGCATTGATGTGAGATTTGATGAAGAACTTCCAAACCATACAAGAGATACTGACTGCTGTAGTTCATTAGACAACCGTGAAGAAGATAACCAAGATGATGAGGAAACAAGAAAGACAACATAAGATACAGAGCTAAGTTCTAAAGCTCCCTCAAGATATACTCAGAAGAACCATCCTAAAGATCAGATCATTGGAGACAAGAGAGTAGGGGTCCAAACAAGAAGGCAGCTAACAGAACAAACTGAAGAGGTATACATAGCCATGTTGTCACAAATAGAGCCAAATAAATTTGAAGATGCCAGCAAGGACAAGTCTTGGGTAAATGATATGAATGAAGAATTGGACCAAATTGAGAAAAACAATACCTGGGAATTAGTTCCTAGACCCATTGAGAAAAATGTCATAGGCTCAAAATGGGTATTCAAAAACAAAATGAATGAGCAAGGACAAGTAATCAGAAATAAAGCCAGACTGGTCTGCAAAGGCTATTCACAAATCGAAGGACTTGATTACGATGAAACATTTTCCCCTGTAGCCATAATGGAAGCCATCAGAATGTTTCTGGCCTTTGCTTGCTACCAAAACTTCAAAGTATATCAAATGGATGTGAAATCTGCATTTTTGAATGGAGATCTAGAAGAAGAAGTCTACATGGAACAACCAGAAGGTTTCTCTTTAACAGACAAAGAAGACTATGTGTGCAGACTGAAGAAGGCTCTATATGGACTGAAACAGGCTCCTCGTGCTTGGTACTCAAGACTGGATAAATATTTGCAAAAAAAAGGCTTTAAGAGAGGTGGAGTAGACAACAATCTGTACATAAAAGCCCATGAAAATGAACTCCTGATTGTTGTAGTATATGTTGATGACATTATGTTTGGAAGCAACAGAGAAGAACTAGCAAAAGGGGTTGCTGATGAGATGAAAAAAGAGTTTGAGATGTCTATGATTGGAGAGCTCAGTTTCTACTTAGGACTTAAAATTTAGCAAAAGAACACAGATACATTCATTTCTCAGGAAAAATACTTAAAATAAATGCTGAAAAAATTCAAAATGGAGGACTGCAAACCTGTGACAACTCCCATGATCACAGGATGCAAGCTGTGTGCTGATGATGGATCTGCAGATATAGATCAAAAACTCTACAGATCCATGATAGGAAGCCTATTGTATTTGACAACATCAAGACCAGACATCATGCTAGCAATAGGACTAGTAGCTAGATATCAAGCAGCACCTAAACAAAATCACCTTCTTGCAGTGAAAAGAATATTCAGATATCTACAAGGAACAACTCAGTATGGACTTTGGTATCCTAAAGGCAAAAGCTTCACCTTGACAGCATACACAGATGCAGATTGGGCCAGCTGTGTGGATGACAGGAAAAGCACAAGTGGAGGTGCTTTCTATCTAGGAGAAAGTCTGGTGGCATGGTTAAGCAAGAAACAAACATCTATCTCTCTGTCTACAGCAGAAGCAAAATATATAGCAGTAGCAACATGTTGTACACAAGTCATGTGGATGAAGCATACTCTTCAAGACATGAAGGTAAGCATTAATGAACCTATCTCAATTAAATGTGATAATACAAGTGCTATAAGTATATCTAAAAATCCTGTGCTTCACTCAAAAACTAAACATATCCCAATCAAGTATCATTTCCTCCGAGAACAAGTGGCTCAGAAGATAGTAAAACTGGAGTATGTACCAACAAAAGAACAGACAACAGATATATTTACCAAACCACTTGCTAGAGAGCCATTTCAATATTTGAGAGACAGACTAAGGGTAGTATCTGTAGATGCTGCTCTCTAATATGAAGAGAAAGCACAGTTTCAGGGGGAGAACAGAAATGAAAATATCATTCCAGGGGGAGATTAGCCAACAAGGGAAGCATGAATCAGGTCCTCAGGATCAAAGGATTATGGAAATAATACATCCAGCATAAAGGAGTCAATGAAAAGGCTAAAACGTCAGCATTTAGTAGGGTGAGCAGCAGGGTATAAAGTCAGAAGATCTCAGAGAGAGGAAATGCACAAAAATGTTGAAAAAGGATAAAAACACAGCATCAGAGAATAAAAGCTCCACTAAAAATTCGAACCCCTTGCCATTGATGTCAAAGGGGGAGGAAGAACAAGCAACAGTAAGAAGAACAAGCAACAAGAGAAAGGATCCTATCAGGCAAACAAAGGAAGTGTATTGCCATCAATGCCAAAGGGGGAGACTGTTGGAAATATTGTCATTGATGGCAAAGGAGTCAGCAAAGACAAAGACAGGCAAAGGAGGCAGCAAAGACAGAGACAGGAAAAGGGGGCAGCAAAGATAGAGATGGGCAGAGGAAGCGAATATAATAGAGGCATAACCGTTATCAAAGGTAGAGGCAGAGGCAGAGCCATTATCACAGTAGTAAAGGCAGAGGCAGAGTGACAGAAGCAGCAGAGGCAGAGACACAGCTGTTATTCCGAGAATCCCTACTCCCAGCTGGCAAATATATACATATGTATCTCAATTCTGAGTAAATTCCGAGAATCGCTTACTCCGCTAGAGGATACAGTAGAACAGGAGTGGAAGCAAATAAATATGAATGCAACACTTTTTAAACATATAAGCGCATAAAACAAAGTATTGTATGGTGGGACCCCTTACCCAATCGCATCGGATATTATAAGGGCAGCAGAACGTATAAACCAAAGAATTGCGATTGCGATCGAGAGCCGGGATCCGATGGGCATATAAACAGTGGCTTGATAAGTTTGAAATCCGGCTTAATCACATCGACTCAAAGCCTATATAAGCGCATAAAACCTTGGACGAGACTGGAACCCTGCGTAGAAGATCAGAACCATGACCAGATGAACAGTGATGGAAATTTATGGTTTTCATCGCACCACCTTTGCACGGTGGGTGGTATTTCAGGAGTTGGGAGCGATTCCATAGATCATTCGACACGTGGCGAGGTGGACCCACAGAAAACCACCTCCCACTGCGCGCCATCGCGAGTTAACCATCGACCAAAGACGCAGTGTGATATTGATACATACCGTTGATCTGGGAAGATGCCATCGGACGGTGGCTGTGTTTGGAAGGTGCGCGAAGTATAACCCAAGTACGGCGCGCCATTGTGCGTTATTGCTCGTGCAAGTTGCCCGAGCGATATTTGTCGAATTGGATGTTGCGGCGCGATGGAATGTGAGCCCTCCGATTGGGTCGATTGTTAGCGCTGGGCCCCAATTTAATTTATATTGCTCGTTGTTAAGGTCTGTGGGTTTAACACAGGTACGTTATAAGCGGTTCAATTGATTTAAAGCTCGAGATATACATTCAAAATTCCCAAGGTCCGAACATTCGAGTAAGCATTATATATTTAAGCGGGGAATGTAATATAATTTAAGGTTTTAAAGGTTATATAACAGTGACCATGTTGTATGTTGGCGCAAAACAAAAGCTACGAGTTTATTAATAGTTTGAATCGAAATAACCATACATGATGATATATATATTTATATGCGTACTCAGCTTAAAACATATGTGTAATAAGATTGAGTTTTACTACAAAGCACAGCGAAGGTGGGTTTATTACAAAGAACTGCAAAGAACGAAGAGAACGCTAGAGCAGTGGCATAATGGTACAAAGAAAAGTTAATTGAAATTGTAATGTGAGTTTCAATGTTATGTTTAAACTCATATATGAAACGAGAGAATGTAGACGGGGAGCCCAAGAACGAGAGATGGTAATGAAACAGGACATCGCGGTCCCTTTATGTAGTATGAGAATCAAACACACGACGATTTATATATGTAGCTGGTGCACACAAGTACAGTGAACAGATAAATAGACACAGAGGTGAACCAAGATATATAGAACAGTCACTCAACAACAGCAAAAGAGACAAATCTAGTAAAGCCAAGGTTCAGAAAAGGAGCTGAGTGGTATTGAAATGTGTAACTGAAAATGTAAATATTTTTGTTTATATTGTTTGTGATGCAAAGGCAAGTATCCTAAGGAAAAGACAAAATCCCACCGTAGCATGGAAATTTGTACATATTGTTATAATTTTAAAAATGAGTTGGATAAATGAATGAGAAGACAGAAGCCAAAGAGTCATGACTGTTCACTCTAAATTCTTTGTGAAATACAAACAGTCATGTGAGGAACTCTATATATAATATCACATTGATATGCACAAAAAAAAGAGAGAGAGAGAAAATCTAGAGAAGGCAGAATATAGAAGTATGAGGCAGAGAAGATAAAGAAAAGAAGAGCAGAAAGAGAAGTTACAGAACAAAGCTGATATCTGAGGTAAATCAACAAACATTCAGTTTGATAAATTGAGGAAGTTGGAGCTTCCCTATCAAGTTGCAGCTTGATAGCTGTCAGTTGTAGCTAAATGAGGTTAGAGCCTCCTGTAGGTTGGTGCCTGCAGAAAATTGAAGGGAGTTGGTGCTTCCTTGCAAGTTGTAGCTTGCAGAATTGAGGTAGGAGCCTCCTGTAGGTTGGTGCCTGCAGAAAAACAGTGGTGAGAGGGAGTTGGAGCTTGCCTTTGCATCACAACAATAATAAGATGTGGTTTTCTCCCTTTATGGGTTTCGACTTACATCTGCTGTCTCTATGTGTGTTTCTTATGTGTTGATGTGATTCTTTCAATCTGCCTAATTGTTTGCTGCTCTCAACATAAGTATGGTGTCACATTAATTTAATATTGGATGCAACATTTTAAGACTATTCACATATTAAGCTGTAAATAAATTTGGTGAAAATTTTAAAAGACTTATGTATGTATTAAACTGATTCACCCCCCCCCCCTCTCAGTTTAATTAAAGATTCAACATGAGCTAGACACTTCTCGTGGTCAATGGAAACATTTCTATTCAATATCTCTTGGGCTATCTCTCCTTGAGTTATAAACTTTTGGTGGTCAGTGGCAACATTGGTATTCAATAGTGTATCACTGAAAATGATATGTGTATATGATTTTGAGGGACATGCAAAATGCAAAATCAAACATATATACATTTTGCTTTTGATTTTGGGATTTCAGCGCACATTACTGATTCTTGTCATTCTTGTGTGATAAATTCGTATTCCATACCATTTCTATTCTTATGTCATGATTCAAGCCTCCTCATTGTCAGGTTTTATTTTCAGACTTGGATGTTCTATACTTTTGGCCATTTTTCATGTCTCATACCACTTCTATTTTTATGTCAAGAGTCAAACTTCCTCATTGCCAAGTTTTATTTTCAGAGTTGGATGTTTTGTACTTTTTTTTTTCATGTCTTATTATATGCGAACCTAATGCACTAATGATAAATTTTCTCTCGTTTTATATTCAGATATATAGTTCTAGAGAGTCTTGAATCTATGTTTTTCATGCGTTGCTTTAATACAATGCTATCAATTGCTTCTTTTTTGGTTGCTACAACATAGGGCGATCCACATGCTATGATATTCATAAAAAATGAGCATCCTTGTTGGAATTATGGTAAATAACAACGCTGAATTGTGTGTCTATGCTTGCTTCATTGCAATGTAAGAAGATTCAATCATACTTTTAAAAATTTTGGTCTGCACTGATAACTGGTGAAATTGGCTGTTCATATATCTCTGGAATTGACTTGATACTAAAACTTAGTTGCATGGCTAGTCTATATTGGTTTAAAGTCAAATTGGATAGTTTCTGGTCCAAAATTTGTGATGAAATTTTCCAAAATTATCTATAATTACACCCAGAGCTATATGATTTTCCGTTATACTTTGCAACAATTTTTCTGCGTGTCCAAACTCAAATGTAATATATTCTTGCATTCATATTCAAAGTCTGTTTTGTATGACATATACTTGCTATGGTTTCAAATCTTTGTTTATCATTTACATAAAAAAACATGTATCATAAAACCACATCTACATGGAGAGATTAGTATGAGAGCTTCATGTTGTGAACCCACTTGTACTACTTGGTAAATTTTAACTCATATCATAGTCGGTTATCAAAATCATTTATAGAGTTACACCTTTCTCCATCTCCACTTTTCAATTTTTATTCTTTTTCCTATGTGATATGAAGGCAAGGCTTACTTTTGAAAAGGGAAACTTTACTGAAATGTTAGTGATTCTATATCTCACTTTACAAGTGTGAAAAATTGTGGCATCATAGCTATTTTTGATGGATCATATGATAAGATGTATGATAATGGTATTACTGAATTCTGTTTTTTTCCCAAGAAAAAAGTCTAAGAAAAATTACATGTTACATTTTACAGCATATCAAAAAGTATGCCTAGACAAAGTCCAAACCTCCAAAGAGTCCAGTAGATGCCAGATAATCAGCTAAACAATGTATTATCTAATCTAATATGGTATGTGCAATGAATATGATAGCTGTCGATAATATGATGCAAGCAAAAATAAATAGAGTTATGATGCCGCCAAAAAGTGCAATATAAATAAAAAATGCAGTCATGGGGTGACTGAATTTTGTTATTTATGAGAGTAGTTTATTTTGTGATAATCAAAAGCACCTATTTAAAAAATTAAAAGGTTGTTATTATGCATACAAGTATGTAGTTTGTAAAAGCATTATTTAATATATTAAGGGGATGTTATTATGCATGCAATTATGTTGCATTTAAACTCCCTAACTCCAACCTGGCATCTTCTTAACACTTGCAAGATTCCCTTCATCATGGTTCAATAGATGAAAAAGTTAATGGTAGAAACAAAACATCAAATACACTGCAAAGAAAACATAACATAAGAATTTCTGATTACCATTATTCAATTCTCTTGAGCTAAGTATAACAAGCGTCCTCCAAGGTACGTCAAGTAGTATATTTCATATACAATGTCAATGTAAAATAGTTTGTATGAATTTGGTGTAGCATTGACATTTTACAATAAGGAATCTAATGAAGTTTAGTCTTATTATTACATTTACTAATGCCTCACAATGGATGTATTTATATCAAACTACACAAATACCCTCAGAAAAGAGCTCCAAAGTTGACAAATTCTTCACTCTAAACACTACTGTTTTCATTATTTGGGCATATATATCCTTCATCCTTTCTAATGTTTTTTGTTGAGTATATTCAAGTGGTTAAACAAAAACTCACATCACTATCAGGTGTTCTTTACACTTTCTTCTAGTTATTCATCTTAAAATAAAACATAAGTGACCTAAATTAGGTTTGTTGAGTGGGTGCAAGTGGTCAGTGGCTTTTCAAAATTTGAATTCATGTCATCATTAGAAGTCATCATTAAAAAACCAAAACGGTTGTTTTGAAAAAAATATAAATCAGAAAAATCATAAAAACAAATATAATCACCGCCCTCATTAAATGCAGATTCGAGTTTGGACGCCTAGCGGGAGAGGAGTCACGTGTCCTGGTCGGCCTGGACACAACGTAGGGGCAGGCTGATGTCGTGGTAGTTTTTTCACTAGACTTCTAAGCTGAGAAGAAACAACAGGGCATTCTTCTGACATTTACTACAGAGTTCCAGGCAAGGTATTCTTCTGGCATTTACTCATTCCTCTGGCATTTACTACATAGTTTCAGGTAAGGTATGCTTCTGGAATTTACTACAGAGCTCCACCTCTGGGAAGAATCCCTTCTAATTGAGAAGCCAAGCCTGGCAAACCTAAGACGGTGGGGAAGAATCCCTTTCCAGGGAGAATCCTTCTAATTGAGAAGTTGAGCCGGGCAAACCTAAGACGGTGGAAAGTTGTTATATAAAAGAGGAATTGATTGATTATGAGATAATTCCGCCTTTGAGTCCACCACCGTTCCTTCCAGCCAAAAATAATGTCAATTTACGCCGTTTTTCTTGCGAAAAAAGGAGGATGAGGTTACCGCACAAGATCATGTACTTCCTGCAACAACATAAAACTCAAATGAAACCAGAGGTGAGCTAGATGAAAACTAGAGTTGAGATGATGATCAAGAATGGTGACATTCAGATAAAAACATTGAAAGAACTTATATATTTCACACAAAGGTGTATGCGTACACACACACTGATTACATTCATATTACTCTAATATATAGAGTTTCTCAGATCTAACTTATTCCTAAGTTAGAAAGAGAGGTTGAGAGAATTTCTCAACCATCACAAACTAACATCTCAAATATAGGATGTAAGCATTAATTCCAACATCCCCTCTTAATTCTTACATTACATGAATTTATTGAAATCACTCATAAATAACAAAATTACACAATCAATTTTTAACCGGTTTTCATCTTATCAATATAGGCTCCATAAAGTTACCTCATAACCCTCGTAAAGGTGTAGTCAGCAAGTTGGATTCTCGAGTTTGGCTACTGAAATCCCAAATCAAGGACCTCCCGAAGTCAATTACCAGACAACATCCCAATCTGTCGCATAACCTCATTAGAAGACCACTCCACGTCTTCAACAAATGAGGGATCCTTCCCTAGATCCGCAACTACCATACTATCTAGACAACAATCCATATTGAGCCTTACTTCCACTCGATATCTTCAAACACAATTGATTACATGTTTGCAATAGCTGAACTGCTAGTCATTTTATGGATGAGCTCCCATCTACCGAGATACATGGGTGCTAACCGCTGTATTCGCCAATAATCTAGAGAAGCCGTCTAGATACAGAATGTATCTAGAATCAGTATTACAAAATTACCTCCTTATGTGATTTGAAATTCATCACCACTTAATTTACAAACAAATTATAATACTAATAATTTAACTACTCTACACTACTATACTAGCGATTTCTTTCTCACAGTGCTCAACTTCACATCAGTGTCGCGTTCCAGCGGATCATCACCATCGCTGGTCCACTGTAACTCCACGTGGGTCGACGTCCCACACTCCAGCACAAATAGTCAACATAATTTTTTTCAAACCCAGTCAACTGTCATAATCTAATCACATGAACTACAAAGGTCGGTTGTGGTTTTCATATGCTCTTTGAACACGATAACTATTTCCACCACGACCAGTACAATAATTGTAAGATGTTGTCCGTGCATGTGTAGCAGTTCTCCGAAAAACCGAGCAGAGGCCGTGAGCTAGAGTAGAGAGGTACGTGAGCATTAAGGGTATGTTCCTGCACGAGGGAAGGCGCAACTCCAGCGAGGAGAGAAGTTCCCAAATGGCTGCCAACATTCTGTAAAATACCAGTTATAGTCTAATTACAATATTTGGGTATGTTTGCTAAATATTTCTCTTCCTCTGTTAAAAAAAGAAATCTCAGATATATCACTACATAATCTCGTTTTCGTATATTTTCAGTAATCACCTTCCTGTACCAGAAAGCCGTAAAGAAAGGCAAGCGTTATCTACATATAAAACAAAATAAAACTCCCAGTCCCGCTTATTCTGTGACTCGCCATGGAGGTCAAGGCTTTATAATTCCTGTATGTATATTTTTCAGAATGTTAAAACGTCCAAATCGCCATTATTTTTTTTTTCGGGATCACATAAGTTCGAACTTTTAATTTGACACCACAAAACAGATAAAACTAACTATCTCTCACAATCCCTGTACAAGCTTGAATCTCTGATACCAAGATAAAAACACTGAAAGAATTTTTATATTTCACACAAAGGTGTATGCGTCCACAGACACTGATTACATTCTTATTACTTTAATATATAGAGTTTCTCAGATCTAACTTATTCCTAAGTTAGAAAGAGAGGTTGAGAGAATTTATCAACCATCACAAACTAACATCTCAAATATAGGATGTAAGCATTAATTCCAACACATTCACCTTAGAAATAGTAGCATTAAGTTCAGATTCAGAATGCAAATGTGTGGTTAATTATGCAGCAGCAGAGACAGAGACTAAAGATGATGATGGTGATTTGATGTAGAGTTTAGCCACATGACCTTCGGACGATCCAACACTAGTAGCTTCAGTTCGGATGCATAGGTAGTTGATGTAATGTGATGGTCTCTTCGGTGGCCGTGGACGCCGAACAGAACAGAGTTCGACTTGAGAGTTCAGGAAATGTGATGGCGACCTTCTTGATTGTTTGTGGCGTCTGCTGTATTGTTGATGATGGCCTTCTTGGTTGTTTATGGTGTCTGCATTGTTTTTGTTTTTTTGTAATTTTATTTTTGGCTTACTGTTTCCATTGATTTTGGTATTTTTGGCTCTCTGGTTGTTCTCTTATGAATTTTAAGCATGGCCACGCCGATTTTTGGTTTGATATATATATATATTTTAATTAATTAATTAATTTTTTTTTTTTTTTTAATTTTTATTTTTATTTTTCTCTGGTTGCTTTCTCTGGTTGGCTTCGCTGTTACTAGTTGTTTTCATAATTTTAGTGAATGGGAAATGAAGACGGTCCAACCCAGACCCAAAAAAAGAGACGAGCGTGATGGAGGTGCTGATCGACATCTGAGCTAGTGGAAACTTCCCCTACTTGTTCCATAAGCAGGAGAAGCACCGATTGCATGTGAAAGGAGCATTCACAAGTATAATTTCCTCATTTCCTCTTCGAGATGTGCGAGCCTAAACCCATGGATCATCCTCATTTCAAGCAAAAGCACAATTACTCTCTTCCTTCCCCAAGTGTTTTGGCCTCTGTTTAATACATTTTTATAATATGTTACTGGCTCTTTAATATTTCTTAAAGAGATTTTTGTTATTTTTTTAATATTTGTTTTACATGATTTTTTGGTTTTATTTTTGTTAGGTTCAATGCGTGGGAAATTATCTCTAGCCCTAGCAGTTGAGGAAGGGGAAGGAGGAGGAGTAGGTATTTTCGGTTAAATTTAACTCCTATTCTTCTACATAATTGTATCAAAAGCATTTTTAAGAATTTATATCATGTGCCTTGTAATGCAGGTTAAAAAAGGTGGATATTCACTATTGAATCTCTCTCCTCTTTCACATAGAGGCAGAGGGTGGAGTGCGAGTCCTCTTTGGGCTCAAAACCCCTGTAAGCCTAGTCATTCTCTCATGACATATGTAGGGTGTACGAGTTTCTGTTTTTGCATATAATGGACTTACTTCTACCTGTAATTTGTGTTAAATATTTTCTTGTAATTTATAATTTATGGTTAATATCTCTTTTTTTTTTTTTCATAATTTTTTTTTATGCCCTCGACTCCTTTCGGGTGCTTGGGAGAAAAAGCGTTTTGATCGGTGGATGCAATAAATGCTGCTATCTTGTCGAACACATACATTTGGCATTAGTAATCGATCAGGAAACACACGGGTATCAGAGGGTTAGTAAGGAAATAACGCCTTCGATCGACACATTAGTAAGGGAAAAACACCATTGTTACACAATAATTTGTCACCGTCCCTGCAATCCCCTGTCCCGCAGATTGGAGGGCCTTTTTCGTGACCTGTGAGTAGTGACATGACCTGAAACCACTTTCATGGCATCCCCCTTGACAAGGACAATCATTCCTCTGAAGACATTTTCCTGTGAAAAACCCTAAAAATAGACCTTTTGGCCTTGGCGCGACCAACCAGTTCAGCCCTCGCGCCAATGGGGGAAATCCACCAAAGAGGGCACACTGACTGGCACTCTGTCCCAGTGTATTGCTTGCACCAAGCTTAATAAGGATTGTTTTTAAAAAATAAATGGTAGAAGTTTGATTCCAACCAACTCCTGAACGAGTCTCTAAAATGAGTTTGGAGGTTTGGCTCCGGATCTCCATGTCGGGGAAGTGGTTTTCCACCTATCATGGAAGCTTCCTTGAGGATAGGGCCAATCCCACAATTGTAGGGATCCCAACTCCCCTTCCACCATCTATACAAGCTTGCCATTTTCCCTTAGCAAGCTAGTAGCCTTAGTGGTCATAGCACTAAGAGCTGAATCAGTAGCAAGGAGACTATCGCCAGACAACCTTTGAGAGCCAAGCCAAAGAGAGAGATCTTTGTCCCCTTTCCAACGAGCTTCATTGAGACGTGCTCCGCTGTCGACCCGCCAAAGGAAGATCCAGCATAAGAGCTTAAGGTTGTATCATTCCTTTGTTTTATTAATGATAAGTGACTTTGATTATGGTTTCATTCGTGTATCTTTATCTTTGATGCAATGAGTTACATCTTCTCTGACTGATGTATAGTTACAAGATTTAGATTCTATGCTATGTATCGTTGTGTTTCTTCGCATGTGTGCAGGTTTTCGGACGCGCTAAGCGGAAGGATTGTGATTTGCCAAAGTGGAGGACGGGAAGCACCATCCTTCTGTCGACAACCATCGCATAGGACCTGAGGTAGGCAACTTATCATTTCTTGTCATTTTGTAACTAGAGACCTGCATCACTGCGTGATTGATTGTTGCTAGACCCGATCTAGGCTAGTAGGGATCGTCTCTGTCCGCAGAGGGGATTTACCCCTCCAACAAACTAGCGACTCCACTGGGGATCGAACCCAGAATCTCTGGTTTCGCAGACTTTGCTGGGGAGACATTGATTGGAGTTTGTCTTGTCTTTTTGGTTGCTTTTGGCTTCTGTTTTCTTGATCATCTTTTCTGGTTGCCTCCTTCTGGTGTAAAACCTCTGTTCAGCCCCCACCATACCTGATCTTCTCCCTGTTTTCTCTTTTTTTATTTTTGTCATTAGTAAACTCGACTGGTGCTTTTTTTGACCTGACAGTCGTGCCAGCTGGCACTTGTTGCTGGTTAGGCCCCCGCGCCAATTATGTTCTGGTGCTAGATGCAGCCAGATAATCGCGCCAATCCTGTGTGGTGCTAGGGTTTGCTTGTTTATGAGCCTTCTGAGCTTGATTTATGGTTTTGGTGTCTTTTTTTCGACTGCCCGAGTGTTCTGAAGTCCTGATTGACTGAGTTTAACCTCCATCCTCCAGTTGTTTGCCCACTACTATTGGTTTTACATTCTAGCCCTAGGGCATCTAGGTGCTATTGTGTGTTGAGCCTCCCGTGGGACTTTTTGGTTTTCGTTTGTTCAGTCAACTTTTTTTTTGCTTCCTTGCATTCGTTTCGTGGTTTTCCATTGTGTTATTGCGTTATTTGAGTGATTGTTCTCTTCCTCATTCGATTTTCGCTTTGTCTCATTCCGAGCCTAGATTACACAGTTTGTATGAGTCTTTGGGATTCCTCTTTGATTTGAGGGATTTCTCCATCAGTTTGAGGTCTGATTGTGTGTTTTGTATTGAGTGATCTTGCTTGTCTTTACTCTTTCGCTATCATTTCTCAAATTGTTCTCTTTATGAGTTTTCATTTTGTTTAGTGCATTTTGCTCTTAAAACATTGAAATACAAAAACAAGTCTTTTGCTTTTGATTAGTTAGTGTAAATTGAAAAATTTTCTGCGTTATTAGTGTTATATAACTCTAAAGGAAAAGATTTTAGTTTCATTAGCATGCATTAGAGACACTAGTGGTTGTTTTGTAATCATTTTTTTGTTGTTTGGAAAGATCACAACCTTCCCGTAGTTAGATATTCATCGAACAAAGTGATATATTGTGGCATGTAGTGTGCATTTAGAGGATTTTTGAGACATAACATTCGCTAGGGCCTAAAATTGAAACATAATTGAAGATCAATTCTAAAATTTATTCAATTTACCTTAAGGCAGCATTGAAACACTAACGAAATAACTAGAGGTCTAGGCTAGTGACATGTTTCGGCGTCGTTAAATCTAGTAGCTGTCGTTCGCCTCTTGGCTTTAGACAGCACTAGTACGGACTTGTGCTCCCCGTACCGTCGTGTATATAAAGGGAGACCCCACTAGGTTGCTATCCTTTATCCATAGGAAGCCGAGTCTGCCGCCTTATACCCGTGATACACCAGACATAGCATTCGGGGAGATTTCCTGCACGTACGTCAAGTCCTTGGTTGATTTCTCTTTCATTTTTGAACCAAGGTGTATATTGCAGTTCACAGATATCTGGTACACCCTTTTTCCTAGAGTTCCAGAGCAGTCAGTTTGATCTTTACTGACTCCCTAAATTTGAAAATATTGTCAAGCGCTTGTCCTTTCACGCTTGTTTCCAAACTGAAAGAGATAAAGTCATCTTTTACTCGTTTCTTGACTCTTAAAATATGAAACGGTAGAGTTTTGTTTCAATGTTTTAAAAAATTAACTGCCCACGAAATATTCCTGGTTAAAGTTAGTTTCCTTAGGGTGTTGTTTTGAGTTGTTTCTAATGGAAACTTTTCCAGAGTTCACCAACCAAGGAATCCCCTCCGAAGGGAATCCTGGTCCTTTTCCTCCTTTTGGAAATGTTGGTGCCCCTTACATGGCAACGTCGTCCCTTCCTGGGTTAACTGTTGGGTTGCCTGTTTGGTTGTTTTCAACCTCTGTGGTCCCGAATGTCCCTGCTACTGTTCAATCAGTTCCTCCACCTGAACAACATCATGTTGATTCTAAGGTGGACCTCTCCCCTTCTTTTCCTGTTTCTGCGTCCTCCTCTTCTACTTCGCCTGGTGAAAGTCTGGATTCGAGTAACCAGGTGGCTAAGAAGAAGAAGAAGAAGACAAAGAAGAAGAAGTCCGATAAGAGAGAGGCTAACGCTGCAGCTACTAAAACATCTCCTCTTGATGAACCTCCCAACCTTCCACGGAAAGTTAAGTTCCCTTGCATGTTGTGCCAGGGAAACCATCTTCTTCAAGATTGCCCTGGAATTCCCAAGGTGCTTGAAGTATGGTCCAACGGTCGTCCGCCGTTGCCTTTGGCTTCCGAGAGTCAGGTTGGGGGCATGTCTTCAACTGGTGCTGGTAAGGCTCCTAAGAAGCAGGGTAAGATCACCAATCCCTCTAAGTTGCGTGAAGGGCACCATGCCATTCACCCTTGTCCATATATGGATGAAGTCAAGAGAGTTTTGGACAACTCGACTGTTTCTGCACCATGCCTTTCGGCTGGTTACAAACAGCTTTCTTTGAGTCCTTCACCAGTTAGTTCAACGATTGGTCAAGAGTCATCCTTGGTCGATCCCGCTCCCCTGGAAGTTCAGATTCAGGAATCCGTTCCCGACCAACCATTGGTCGTGGGATCGGTTGAGCTGGCCCCGTCTGCGGTGCACCAGGTCTTTTCCGTTGAGAGTGGATCTCACACCCCTCAGGTTCTTCTTGTTTTTTTAGATTCCTCGAATTTGGAGAAAGATTCTCTTGTCCCTATACCTCGAGAAGCTGCTCCTCCGCCTCCCGTGATGGAGGTCTCGGAGGATACCCCTCCCACCTTCGAGATGGAGGTCGTGGAGGATGCTCCTTCTTCTTCGTAACACTAGGGGAAGACCATCTCATTTTGATGGTAGCCCCTCCGAGTAGTTTGGTCACTTCCTTTGATTGGAATCGATTTGCAGGATATCGTCTTCCATCTTATGTGCCTTTTGAAATCATGGTACAGGCCTCCCATCTGGTTGTACCCAGCACATTTATAGACGAAGGTGCGTCTGTTAGTATTTTATCCTCAGCTACTTGGCAAGATTTCGGTTCGCTGTCGCTTGTGCCTGTTACGCAGAATCTGTTGGCGTTTAACAGAGGAACTATTCAACCGTTAGGGATCCTTCCAAGGTTACCTATTACATTGGGAGGTAAAATTGTCCATATGGACGTGATGGTTGTTCTAGGTCCCTTTGATTTCAATCTGCTCTTGGGGCGCGATTACACCTATGCCATGGGAGCGCTTGTCTCCTCCCTTTTTCGTGTGGTGTGTTTTCCGCACCAAGGTTAGATCGTGACCATCGATCAGCTTGCATTCTTTGGTCCGCCTATGGCAGCTAGTCCACCATCTTCCCTTCCCAGTCTTTATCTGCTGGTTGTGTCTTCCCTGCCGCAGGTCAATTATGTGGCTACCTGTCCTGTGCCTGTATTCAATGATAGTGCCGTTGTACATCGTGTGCTGGGGGCATTGGGTCCAGACTTCCAAGATGTTTTCCTTCCATCGGATGAGAACCTCTTGGAAGCCATGACTTCTTATTCATATTGATGAGTTGTTGACGGAGCATAGTTCTTTTTCTTGTGTCAAGCTCCCTAAAAAATGAAACAAGCTCTTATGAGGATAGTTCTTTTAATGTGTCAACCTCGTTAAAACAATGAAACACTTTCATGTTCAATTCGAGTCTTTGATAAGATCTCGTAAAATCCCAGTCGAGTCTTTCTCTTGATCTCGTTTTTTTTTAACCTTCATTCGATCTGCCTTTCATATGGACTGAAGCTTGGGGGGCATGTACCTCGAATTGAGTCACCATGTTGGGGGCATGCTTAAATTTTTCAAGCATAGTTTGTTTCCATTTCAAGCTTGTGTAAAAATGAAACTGGTTTCAAGCATAGTTTATCTTTGTTTCAAGCTTGTGTAAAAATGAAACCAATTTCAAGCAGAGTTTCCTGATTTCAAGCTTGTGTAAAAATGAAACCATTCCCATTTTACCTCTTGTGATTTCCATTTTATCAGCCTATTTTTCCATATGAGCCTTGGTTTTCTCATTCCACCGTCACTATTTGCTTGGCCGATCATATGCCTTCACTTGGTTGTTTTACCCATTCCTAAGGAACCGCTGTGATGAGTGGTCTTGTTAGCCAACCTCTTGACCTTTATCTTGTTCTGAGCAGTTCCACCATTACCGGAACCAGTTGCTGCCCTTTATACCACTCGTTCCTCTAGGAGGACTCACCTTTTAGCTCTTTTATGACTCTATAAAATTGAAAATATTGCTGAGTCGCTTGTCGTTTTGAACTCGTTAAAATTGGCTGCGAAATGACATCTACCTAGTATACGTTTACCCCTTTTTCGGGCTGGGATAGATTATTTACAAAAAAGGAATACCCTAGCCTATCGCGACTAGGAGGTTCTCTCAGATATAGTTTTCTACCTTTTCGGATCTGTGAGACTATCTAGGAAAAGGGATTGTTGGAGTTTTCTTTTCTGCTGTCTTTTCAAACTCTCTAAACATGAAAATATGCCGAGTTCTTCCTTTGTCAGAATCGTTAAAACCTAATGACATTGGGCTCTATTGTAATGAAGTTACTCGAGTTTCTCCTTCCTAGGGCTCGTTAAATGTACTAGGTTGGATTTGTCCGAAGGACAAACTTATATGACAAGCATATGGTATCCTCTTCAAGCTTGTGTGAAAATAAAGAGGTACTCGCCAGAAATGGTGGGGGAAAATGGAACGAGTATCACCGTCGTGTCGGCAGTATGTCGCTCTTGAACATGGCACTTGTCTGCATTCGTGTCGGGTTGGGGACATCTCATCTCGCCATTTGCTTGCCTCCATGGGTTTGGGTTATCCTTTTTGACCACTCATCTCCTCTTTGCCTCATCATCATGACCTCATACCTTTTGATGTCAAATACTGCCCAATCCATTGTCGTGCCGCCGATATGTTCAAGAGAAGTTGACCTCTGTAAGTTTTCAACCCTCCTCTGATTCTCATCCGATCCTGATTCACAAACATTATGTTTCTCTGTCTCATGTCGATGATGTGGGAAACACTATGGCCCACCTTCGATCAAGGTCACTTCCTGTCGACTTCAGCTCTCTATCCAGGAAGCTGATCTAGAGACTCCTTTCTGGTACCTTGGAGACTGCATGCCTCAATGGCAGGTTCTTCGCATTCAACGTGGGGTTTTTATCATTGACCTCCGATTGAATGATTCTGCGGGTGTTTGACACCAGCTCACTGTTCACATTCCATGGATTGTACCTATAGTAGCTTGAGGGCCATTGTCATTATTGGTGGTACCTCTCGCGTCTGTTATCGACTTTCATCATCGGCTAGTAATCAGATGATGTTCTTGCATGTTCAACTTCAGCTCACTTATTCACATGCTTGGACTTGTACTCTGTGCGGGTCGAGATGGAGCGCAAGACCCTGGATTTTTTCTGATGGAATCCAGGCTGTGGATTTTGTGGATTATCATGATTGGTTACATGACTCATTGATTGGATGCCTGCGACCATACCTGAGTCTATTTACCGATCCTCATTGGATGGATGCATCCATGCCTTAGATCTTGATTATTGTATACTCTATTATGGATGGCTGCGCCCATACCACATGTCATGTATTTGAGATATCACTTGTACTTGTCTACGCAGGTTTTCAGACGACAGTGTTTTCAACAGGACACGTTCTCATAAAGCATTTCACCCCTCTCTCTCTTTAGAGCCTCATGCTTTAGGGGGCATCTGTTACACAGTAATTTGTCACTGTCACGACAATCCCCCGTCCTGCACATTGGAGGGCCTTTTCCGTGACCTGTGAGTAGTGACATGACCTGAAACCCCTTTCATGGCATCCCCCTTGACAAGGACAATCATTCCTCTGAAGACAGTTTCCTGTGAAAAACCTTAAAAATAGACCTTTTGGCCTTGGCGCGACCAGCCAGTTCAACCCTCGTGCCAATGGGGGAAATCCACCAAAGAGGGCGTGCCGACTGGCGCTCTGTCCCAGTGTATTGCTCCCACCAAGCTTAATAAGGATTGTTTTTTAAAAATAAATGGCGGAAGTTTGATTCCAACCAAATCCTGAACGAGTCTCTAAAATGAGTTTGGAGGTTTGGCTCTAGATCTCCATGTAGGGGAAGTGGTTTTCCACCTATCATGGAAGCTTCCTTTAGGATAGGGCCAATCCCACAATTGTAGGGATCCCAACTCCTCTTCCACCATCTATATAAGCTTGCCATTTTCCCTTAGCAAGCTAGTAGCCTTAGTGGTCATAGCACCTATAGCTGAATCAGTAGCAAGGAGACTATCGCCAGACAACCTTTGAGAGCCAAGCCGAAGAGAGAGAGCTTTGTCCCGTTTTTGATGAGCTTCATTGAGACGTGCTCCGCTGTTGACCTGCCAAAGGAAGATCCAACGTCAAAGATTAAGGTTGTATCATTCCTTTGTTTTATTAATGATAAGCGACTTTGATTATGGTTTCATTCGTGTATCTTTATCTTTGATGCAATGAGTTACATCTTCTCTGACTGATGTATAGTTACAAGAATTGGATTCTATGCTGTGTATCGTCGTGTTTCTTCGCATGTGTGCAGGTGTTCGGACGCGCAGTAAGCAAAAGGATTGTGATCTTCCAAAGCGGAGGATGGGAAGCGCCATCCTTTTGTCGACAACCATCGCATAGGACTTGAGGTAGGCAACTTATCATTTCTTGTCATTTTGTAACTAGAGACCTGCATCACTGCGTGATTGATTGTTGCTAGACTCGATCTGGGCTAGTAGGGATCGCCTTTGTTCGCAGAGGGGATTTACCTCTCCAACAACCATCTATGTAAGGAAAGAACACCATCTATCGATCGACGGAAACACATTCCAACACATCAATCGGGAAAGCATTGAAGGAAGGTTACGCTACCAATTTCTCATGAGTTTTTGTTTTCTTCGTGTTTTTTAAATATTTCTCACTATATTTTTCTAGTTTTGTTTTTGTTGTGTTCAATGGGCCAAGAAATTAAGGCTTAACCAAAACAATTCAACTAATGAAAGTTCCAATGCTCCATGGGTGTAGTGGGTGCAACAAAGGCTAAAAAGCAGGTATGTATGGTTTAATTTATCAAATTTATGTAACATAATTATATGATGTGTGTTTTAAAATTCAAAGGGGCTATTCAAGGTTTATGATTTATGGTCTTTGAAAAATGTACTTTATTTCTACCTAAAGTCTTTGGTCTCTCTTTCTTTCCCTATATATATTCCATGAAGACAAGTGCATATTTGATATTTTAGGAGGAAACAGAAATATAGATATATAGATTCCTTCCATCACTCCCGACAGACTTTGCCACTTTTTGTTGGTTCCTCATATTTTACCACTCCAAACAGACTTAAACAACAAAATTTACACTAATTAAAAAGACCCATGTAATTAGTATTCCAAAGGAAAAAGGCAAAAGACAATTGTTGGCATGAATACAAATAATACTCAAAAACATTAAAAGCCAACTATCTTCTAGGAAGTTTCAACTTTCTTTAATAAGAAAAATATTTCTTCATACAAAAAATTCTTTGAGCTAGAGGAACTAGTCCCTTTATCTTTTTCTTGTCCATAGGAAGCTAAAGCACATTTGGTATTCCTTACCTTTATCTTTTTCTTCTCCATAGGAAGCTAAAGCACCTTTTTCTATTTTTTACCAACATTCCTTTTGGTATCTATAAGCTAAATAGGTATCCCCTCGAAAACTAATTTGACCAAAGTTAGCTTGCCTTTTTTGGATAACATTGGTAGCAAGAATTAGTCATCCTCTCTTCAATTTTTTTCATAGAGCCAACTCCAATCCTTGAATTTGTAGTTAGTAGGCTTGAGGAAAAACCTTAGATATTTTAACCATGTATCAATATTTGAGCAAACTGTCTCTCTACCTTCCGCTAGGCCATTGAATAACACTAAGGATTTATGAACATTCACATACATCTGTTTTGCATTATTGTGAACTCAAGGTTCTCTTTATACTTTTCTACATCCACAACTATTCACATGCCAAACTAATTTTCTTCATTTACAAATAGTAAATAGGACAAGGAGAAATAGGTTCTCATTTTAATACCCTTTATATTACCTTCCCTTTTAGATGCATTCACCATTATGCTCAAACCTTTTGCAACCAACACTAATAAATAAGGAGACATAGGGCATCCCCACATTAGGTCCCTAGGAAGTTGAGAAAATGCACCCCATAATCTAATTTACTACTTAAGATCTCATCCCAATCTGAATCAAAATAATCCCATGGTCTAACTAGCTCACCTTATAATAAGCCTTAGCTAAGTCTAATTTCATCATAATAGTTGATTTTTTTACTTTTTATTATATGTAGTCCTCGTTGTGCTATTCCTCACCACATTATAGCACAATGAGGACTACATATAAGAAAAAGTCAGAGGGAATTCTTTGTTTTAAGTCTATTTTTTGTAATTATTGTTGAAATTTTGTACACGGAATTGCATAGTGAGATAGGGCTATCATCATCAAAATTTTATGGATCATTTTTATTTGGAAGAGATATAAATGTTTCATTCAATGCAATAATACTTCACTAGAAACTCTAGATTCTTTTATCACTCTCAGCAACTCCTATTCTAGGAGGTCACAAAAACACAAACAAATAGAAGGTCACCAAAACACAAATAAAATTTCATTGTCCAACTATGTGGACTTAGTCTATTTGGTTTCCTAAAACATTGTAGAATTGATTTGAGTCCCTCTTTGGTTACTTTAGCTTCAAGTTCTTCATTTTGTTGTTCTTCAATCACTATTATGTTTTCCTTAGGAGGTTCTTGGAATAAACTTTTGAAGTGCTTTACTCCTCTTGATGCCATGTTTTAGATTTTTCTTAGCTTCCTCCCATCTTTCTTATTTATCTCCCATGTATTTTTGATGTTTCATGTAGTTTTGGAAGAATTTAGTATTCTTGTTTCCCTCTATCAACCAAGTAGCCCTATTCTTTAGTCTCCACTCTACTTCTTCCTGCTCCAATAGATTCATTTTTATTTCTTCTAATTTTTTTAGATTAATATTCTCATTTTTTGTAATGATTCGTTCCTTTTGTGTTTCAAACAATTTCTTGATCTATTCCTTGATCCCAGTAAGCTTTTGTTGAGCATTCTAGGATTTTTTATTTTCCCACTATGCTATTACGTTTTAAAATTTCATCAAATTTATTCTTGATGGATAAATAGTTGTCTCCCTTGTATGAGGTTCACATTTCTTCCATTTCTAGGTGATCAAATTTCTGAAACCTTCTTCTTTTAGCAAATTATGGTTTAATTTGAAGGGTTTTTGATGCTTCTTCTCATCTTTTCTAATTGTAACAATATGGCTAGATGGTCTAAAGGTCTCCCTACCCTTACCCATGACTTAAGTCATTCCACATCCTCCAAAATCTCTTTTTCTACCAAAACCAAGGTTACTTGGGAGCGGGATCCAAATTTTCAGAAGCTCCCAGTCTGGGAGCAAATTTTTATAATATGTATTTTTTTTTTAAATTTAAATTTAAATTAATTAATTAATTAATTTTTTAATTTTAATTTAATTTAAGTTAATTTAATTAATTAATTATTTATTTTTAAATTTATTTTTAAAATTTTTTATATTTTATATTTTGATGCATATATGTCAATAGAAGCATGTAGAGTGATGAATTAGATATAAAAAACATAAAAACATAGATTGAACCATATAACATCAATCATCTAGAAGTTATAATCTTCATCAACCACGTCCACAAGTTAGAAACATACAACATATTGAGTATCATGATTCATCAATCTTAAAGATTCAAGCTTTCAAAATTTAATATATAACATTTATCATCATTGATCACCAAAGTTGTACTTGTAAGCTAAGTGTAATCATTACAAAAAAGAATATCTAACATGAAATGAAATGTTTAGAATGAAATGAAACAACTTTCAACTTTCACGAAGCATCATATTCATAATTCATTACCAATGAGTTATAAACTCGTTATTGCCAAATTTAGACATCAAACTTAAATTGTCATATATTGTTTACAAAAAATATCATAATAAATATGAAAGAGTCAACAATTATAAAAATTACTAGAAACTAGAAAAGACAAGTAAATCTATTATCTACTACTTCCTCTTGCCGTCACGAGAAATGTTTACATTTTTAGCAGATCATGGTACTAGTGGTCTTCTAGGAGTCTCCTCCCACATAGTCGCACGACCAGAACTAGAAGGCACATTCCCTCCATGCAAGGATGTAGGTGGAGGCGGCATCAACAAAGGAACAATAGTTGGAACTCGAACACTGGCACTGCTACTGGATGGTGGGGGTGGCGACCTGATATTGCTTCATCACCATCTCTCAAAAGTTATGCTTCCAATTCTTCTAGATGTATAGTGCCATCCTCCAAATTATCGTCCTCTGGGTTGTTGCCCCAAATTTTATATGGTAGATCCTCATAAGCCCGATCACAATAATGACTCAACAACCTCAAGTTGTAGTGCACATAAACCAAGTTTTCTGCTTGGTTTTCATTGAGTTTGTTTCTTCTCACATTATGGACAAAGCTGTAGGTGCTCCAACACTTCTCTGCAAAAGAAGTATTTACAACCTATGAGAGAACTTTTTTTTGCCAATTTTGGCGAAAGTCCCATGCCGCCATATGCTTCCACCATGTGAGAGCATCAAATCTATCTCTATCTTGACTTGCATGCAAAGAACCAAACAAGCCAGTGCAATTGAAGTATCTGCCTAATTCAAGACGTAAATTAGCACACTCCTCCTTATCAGGGACCAATTTGTCTAATGCTTCCATATATCCTTTTGATACCTCTGGATCTGTATGGGGTTTGATCCTAACCCCACCCCCAGGTGCAGGTTGGCCCAACCAAGATGGAGAGTAGTATTTTGGCATAAGGATATACACCAAGGCATGTAGTGGAACATTAAGTTTATTCCATCGTGCACACACACAATTGCGAATCATTGTATACAAGTCTGGAACATTTTCCTGAACAATATCTTTTATTTGCTCCAACATGCTATCCATCTGCTCATACACCTCCCCAATCACTGGTTTATATGTATCTTCAAAATGAATCATGCTATAAATGGGCTTGGTGAATTGCAAAATCGACCTCACATGTTCCCAAAATAGACCATCAAGAGCGGTCTCCTCCACCTGTTCAAAACCTTGCCTGTCAATTGTTGTTGGAGCCCTGTCCTTTAATACTTGCCAGTGTGGACTTGATACCATGCTAGACAATAAATCTTTTACCTTTAAAAGGTGCCTGGAGGTGAGGTAATAACTAGCAAATCTAGTCTTTGCAATCTTCAACAGTTCCAATATTGAGTGACTGCGGAAAATCCCATGGCTATTGCTATGAGTTATAATAAATTTTATTAGTTTTTTGCCTCTCTTGTACAAATCACTAATCCATCTATATTGAGGTTGTTTTTTTTAATAATATCATGCATCAAAAGGTTTGTTGTGTGAACCAAACACCCAAACCAAAATATGTTGGGGTATCTATCCTTAATAATTGCTCCCGCTGTCTTACAATTAGCAACATTATTAGTGATGACTTGGATGACATTGTATGGTCCAATACGTTCAATTGTTTCAAGTAATGGTTCTGCAATGTTGATTCCGGTCTTGAAATTTTCTGAGTAATCATATGTTGAAAGGAATATTTCACCACCAAACACAACAAGAACACTTATCAATGGCTTTCCTTTTACATTTTTCCATCCATCAGATACAATGGACACCCCATGATCATTCTAAGAATTTGTCATTTTACTCAAAGAATGTGTTATTTTTGTTTTTTCATGATCAAGTCCCATGGTTCTAGCCTTGTCATACCTAGGTCTCTTGTATCCTTTCGGGGCATCATTAATGGCAAAAACTATTTCATGCCAATATGGTGAGAGAAGATGTTAATTTTAGATAACAATGGTATGTTCTATGCTTTAGAGCAATTTACTTCAATATTTTATTATTAGCCCAATATTAATTTCAAGATTAACAATCACATTCACTTGATAGTAAATACAGATAGAGCATAAACAATAAGCAGAAGACAAGCCAAAACAAGAGGACACAATATTTGGTGGATGCCAAGGAAAAACCCCAATGCGGGGAAAACCCTTTGATCAAATATTATTATTATTATTCAAAAGGTCAGTAATGAGAGTACAATATACAAAATACACTTGCCCAATACTTCAGTCAAACAACAGTCAACAAGATGCCCTAACCAGAAAGTCAATGCTGGTCAAACCAGCAAGAAGACTCCTCCAAATCAGTTCGGTCAAACCTAGTCAATGCGACCTCCAACAGTAGTCCAAATCAGCCCAAAATGGATCCAAAAATCTCAGTCAAATTTGGTCAACATAAAAGTCAACGCGCTCAAAAATCCTCTATTTATGTGCCAAAGAATGCGACCTAGTGAGATCGAAATTCTTGCCTGAAAAACACAACAAAGGGATCATGTTTGACCCTTGGTCAACACTTTGCAAAACAACCCTAAATCAAATCCAAAAATTTTAGACTTGCCCAATCACTTTGCCACACGTGTGAAGAAGAGAGAAAAGCTCCAAATGCTGTACAAACAAATGATGAGAGGAGAGAGAGATGTGATAAGATGATGATTTCCAAAATGAGAAATAGGTCTCTCTTATTTATACCATGCGTTCAGAGTGAAGACACATCCATTGGGGCTTATGAGCCTACATTAGACTTCTGGCCGACCTTGACAATTTGCACATGTGTGAGAGAATAAATTCAAAATCTCACTTCTGCTCATCCAAACAAGATGATCTTTAGATCAATCTTGCACCTCTCAGAAAGAGGAATCCCACAAAAATATTATCTCCATCATATGAGAAGTCCAGGGTGGATTTTGGCCCTAGTTTCCAATTTTAACACTCCTTCTCAACTAGGGAGAAATCCTCCTGCCAATCCATCTGTAAACCTGTACCATCTTGTCATACTAAACCACTATGCTCTGCTCTACTTTGCTGAACTATGAAGAAATAATGAAGAAGAATTTGATTTGGAGTGAGTCACAAGAACTTGCCACTCTCCACTGACCCAAAGTCAGTCTAGAGGTAAAAAATTCAACCAGACTTGATCCCAGATCAAGTTGTTGGACACCATGCATCCTAGCATAGAGAGTATGGTAGTACATGATGTGTCCATCGGTAGTACTATGGTCTCTATCCTCATTTCCCAACTCATTGGCCAGATGAGAGGTACTTCCCATGAGTCCCTGACTACATGGGTAAGATGTATGTTGGGGCATCAACAAGAGAAGGTGAACTTGCTCATATGTCAATCAACAATGGGGTATCACAGGGGAAGGCGAACCATTCACCCTATACACAACGCACCAATAGGGAAAGGCGAACCTCACCCTACGGTCGCTCATAGCTCCAAGGAGCAACCTCAAGTCCCCTAGAGATCCGAGAGCTTAATGTCCAACTCAAGCGGGACCCTCATAGGAGGGTTTGTCCACGACTCCAAGTCTCTCACAAAAGGTTAAGAATTTTTCCTTCCCCAGGGGCTTAGTGAGAATATCTGTGACCTGCTCATCAGTCGCAATGTGATGGAGCCTTACGATGCCTTGTTGTACCATATCCCGGATAAAGTGGTATCCTGTATCAATATGATTGGAGCTGTCGTAGAACATGGGATTCTCTGAAATTTGAATCCCACTTTGGTTGTCGCAATAGATCACGGTGGTATCCAACACATTCCCAAACAAGTCACTAAAGAGCTTCCTCAACCAAACAACTTCACAACAGGCCATCCTTGTTGTAATGTATTAAGCCTCGACGATGCTCAGAGCAATTGATTTCTGCTTTCTGCTCATCTAAGATATTGAAGTAGAACCTAGAGAGAAACAACATCCAGATGTGCTCTTACGATCCACCACATTGCCAACCTAGTGAACATCAGTAAATCCATGGAGCCTCAAATTCCTGGCAGTGTATCTCAATCCATAGTTGATTATGCCCCGGAGATATCTTAACAGATTCTTGGCAGAAATCCACTGTCTGTGATGAGGCTCAACCATAAATTGACTCAATGTATTCACTGCAAAACATATGTTCAGACCAGAGTTCACCAAGAACATCAGGGCCCCCACAAGTTGACGATACTCGGAAGGATTTCCCAAATTGGGCCCAACAACATTTTCGCATAGCTTCTAAAAGTTTATTCCATCAGAGTAGTCATGGACTTGCAGTTCACCATCCCAAAAATTTCAAGCATCTTCACAATATATTTTCCTTGAGAAAGGAAAATCTCACCTGACTTTTTCCAGACCTCCAAGCCTAGGAAGTAGTGCATTAACCCTAGGTCTTTCATCTCAAATTCAGAAGCCAAATCCCTCTTACATTGATGAATGAGAGGGTTTTCACTTTTTAGAAATAGATCATCCACATAGGGCACCAAAATTAGAGGCTTGCCATTATCAAACTTGAAGTAAAGGTTCAGATCAACTTCACTTTGTGTAAAGCCCAACTTCATCAAATAGCTAGCTTTAAAGATCAACTTCAACCCATAGATAGCTTTCTTCAACCTACATACATGTGTATCTCAATCTCGAACTTCGAACCCCATAGGTTGTTCCACATATACCTCTTCCTTAAGCGAGCCATGCAAGAAGGAAACCTTGACATTCATTTGATGTAGATTCCATCCCTATGAGGTAGCAAGGGCAATAATCGAACGAAAGGTGGTATATCGGGAAACCGGTGCAAATATCTCATCATAGTCTATACCTTCCTTCTGCGAGATGCCTCGGGAAAAGAATCTAGCCTTGACCTTTTCAACACTCCCATCAACTCCATGTTTGATTTTGTAAATCCATTTCGAGGTGACAACTGACTTGTCCTTTTGTCTAGGGACCACATCCCAGACATCATTCTTCATGATCGACTCATACTCTTCGTTCATAGAATATTTCCAAACTTGGTGCTTCATGGCTTCTTCGAACGTTCCAGGCTCAGTTTGAACAATGGTGCTCATGGCTACTAAGTACCCTTGGTACCTGTTCGACTTCTTACTTTCACAGAATGTCCCCCTAGGTGAAATATGTCTCTTGGAATCTTCAAGAGTATCTCTAAGCCATGAGGGTCTTCTTGTAGAAGAAGAGGGCTCACCAAGAGCTGGATCAATGGGATCCATCAGACCATCAACATTGGGCATCGGTTCATCCTTCGGTTCTTCCTGCTTTCCTACATCTTCATCTTTGTCTTCCTTTAAGATAGGAAGATCTCTAACCTTCCTAAGGGAAACATATTTATCAAAGGTGACATCATGACTTATCTCCACTTCTCTTTGACCAGGCACATAGATTCCATATGCCTTAGAAGTTTCACTGTAGCCCACAAATGTTCCCTTCTTTCCAGAAGCATCCAACTTGCTTATATTTTCTTTCAACACATGAAAATATCTGGGACTTCCAAAAATTCTAAAATGAGAAACATCAGATTTCTATTCGGTGAATATTTTTTTGAGTTTTGGAGTCCAATGCTTGATGTGGGCATCTATTTTCAACATACACGACAATGTTGGAAAATTCTCCCCAGAGGAACTTCGATAGGCCTTCGTCATGAAGCATGGCACGAGTAGCTTCAATGATGGTTCGATTCTTCCTTTCGAAAACTTCATTTTGTTTGGGAGTATAAACAATAGTGGTCTTCCTCTTAATGGATGCTTCCCTACAATAGTCATTGAACTCATTTGACTCATATTCGGTTCCATTATCTGTCTTCAATACTTTGATATTCTTCCCTGTTTGATTTTCAACTAAGGCTTTGAAAGAGCGGAACCACTTGAATACTTTGTCCTTTTTCTTCAAGAAGTATATCCAAGTTTTGAGAGGGAATTCATCCACAAAAATAACATAATACAAATATCCTCCCAAGGATGTTACATGCAACATACCAGATAAATTAGAATGAATCAATTGAAGAATTCTGGAAGTCTTGCTATCGCTTGAGGGGAATGGCCCCCTTGTATGTTTCCCTTCGGCACAACCCTGAAAAACACCTTCATGATCAACTTTGAAATCGGGCGTACGTGTGACCATGTTCCTAGCTTGAGGAAGAGCTTTATAATGAATATGGGCAAACCTCTGGTGCCATAATTCAGATTGAAGAGTAGTGTTGCATGTCATGGCTCCCAACAAACTTCCCCCAAACAGATAAAGAGTATCAAACCTGAAACCAAGAGTGAATGCTTCTTTGAAAGTCCTCTTCCAAACACGTACCTTTCCATCAATGAATGCCACCTTGAATCCTTTGCCTTCCATTGCCAAAATAGACAATAAATTCTTCTTCAAGCCAGGTACATATAACACATCTTGTAGATGGAGGATTTGACCTTGATTTAGATGAAGGGTAATAGTCCTTGTCCCTTTCACAGGATAGGTGGTATTGTCTCCAAGTATAATCTCCAAATTTGTTTCCTTTTCAATCAAATGTGAGAGGCCCTCTTTGTACCCAATGAAGTGCCTTGAGGCACCACTATCAATAAACCAATTATCCAAGGTGTCCAGAGGAGAGGTAGCAGATAAGGAAAATATAAGAAGAAATTATTTTCGCTTGCTATCTACAACATTAGACTCATCATACTTGGATTAATTATCCAAGGTGTCGGGAGGAGAGGTAGCAGACATGGCAAATATAAGAAGAAATTCTTTTCGCTTGCTATATACAACATTAGACTCATCATACATCGATTTTCTTGATCTCTTGGAAGGTTGATCATGATCCTTTCTCTTTCCTTTGTTGTTGAACCTTTTGTTCCTTTGATTTCCATTTCCCTTGAAATTGTTGTTGTTATAATCACCATCTCGAGGTGTATCCATTTTATTGGGACACTCTCCAGTGTAGTGGCCAAACCTATTACAATTGAAACATCTACCCTTTCTTCCTTCTTTGAATCTCGATCTTCCTTGACCTTGATTCCTTGGACCAACATTGTTCTTTCTTTTAGCTTGAGTGGAGAATGCAGTAGGATCATTCCTATTTGAAGGTATGTCTCTCTCCATCATCCTTGTCTCCTCTTGAGTGCATCTAGTCAACAAATAATCAAATCTGGAATCTTGTCATTGTTGAGAATAGTGGTATTGAATACATACCATGCTCGGGGAAGACCTCCAAGGGCAGTAAGAGTGAGCCCCGAATCGGCAATAACCTCTCCAATAGATAGAAGATCATTTTTGATTTCGGTAATCCTCATGAAATAGGATTGGATGGATTCTCCTCTATCCATATTGATGTCCTTCAACTTGTCCTTGAGAAAGAGGATTTGATTTGTGTTGCTCGCCTTGAACATACTAACCAACTTGTCCTACATCTCCTTAGATGTGCCCAACTCGGAGATGTAAGAAACAAAATTCTTGTGAAAAGAATCCGTGACGATATTCTTAGCTTTGACCTCTCCTTTCTTGTACTTTATCTTAGTGGCAGCCGGTGCATTTGAAGGAGGCTCAGTAATATTTCCCTGCACATAGTCCATAGCATCATGCTTCTCCAAAGTCAAGTCCCAGGACATTTTCCATGCATGATAATCAAACTTATCATTGATCTTGTCATCAGATTTGAAGTAAGATGAGGAATCCATTGACCCTTGTCCTTTTCCAACAAATATCAGTGATTTCTCTTCTCACTCTTGCTTGGGCTTTGTCTTCACCTGGTCTCTGATACCATGCTAATTTTAGATAAAAATGGTATGTTCTATGCCTTAGAGAATTTTACTTAAATCTTTTCCTATTAGCCCAATATTAATTTCCAGATTAGCAATCACATTAACTTGATAATAAATGCAGATAAAACAAGCCAAGACAAGAGGACACAATATTTGGCGGATGCTAGGGAAAAACGGAAAAACCCTAATGCGGGGAAAACCCTTTGATCAAATCTTCTTATTATTCTTCAAAATTTTAGCAAAGAGAGAGTACAATATACTAAATACACTTGCCCAATGCTTCAGTAAAAAAAAAGTCAACAGGATGCCCTAACGAGAAAGTCAACGCTGGTCGAACTTGCAAGAAGACTCCTCCAAATAAGCTCGGTCAAATCCTGTCAATGTGGCCTCCAACAATAGTCCAAATAAGCCCAAAACAGATCTGAAAAACTCAGTCAAACTTGGACAACAGAAAAGTCAACGTTGTGGTCAACATTGGTCAACATGCTCATAAATCCTCGATTTCTGTGCCAAAGAATGCGGCCTAGGGAGATTGAAATTCCTGCCTCATAAACGCAACAAAAGGAGCAAGTTTGACCCTTATTCAACGCTCTTCAAAACAACCGTAAAACATATCCAAAAATTTCAAACTTGCCCAATCACTTTGTCACACGTGTGAAGAAGAGAGAGAAGCTCCAAATGCTGTACGGACCAATGATGAGAGGAGAGAGAGATATATGTGATGAGATGATGATGTCCAATTGAGGAATAGGTCTCTCTTATTTATACCATGCGTTGAGAGTGAAAAATCCTCTTTCTTCTACTCTCCAACACCATAATAACAAAAAAAGGAACCAACAACAAGAGAATGCCAAGTCATATAACCAGGATGTTTGAAGTTTTGAGCCTACAAAAAAATGGAGGAATGGGAATGAGAAAGAGAGAAGACAACATTTTCATTTAGAAATGAACATATAAAAGAAATTCTAGATTAGAGTGTAGATCCTACCTCTTTGGCCTTCAATCCCAAGCTCCAATCTCCCTTGCAAGCTCCCCAATCTCCCTCCTCAACTCAAGCTCTGAGCCCTCTCTCTTGCTCTCTCCAAGCTCCAAGCTTTCTCTTGCTCTCTCCAAAAAATAGAAATTAGAATGATGAATAATGAGGGGAGGAGGGACTTTTATTTCCCTCCCCCTTCCCTCCCTTTCCTCACTGTCGCCGCCCTTTCCTCACGCCGACCACCCTCCCTTTCCACCAGTGGCCGCACGGCCTTTATGATGGATGGGAGTGAATTTTTAATGGAGAGAGCGATTGGTAGCAATCACTTCCTCCATTAAAAATTCGCTCCTGGAGCGATAGGGAGTGGTCAGGGAGTGATCGCTCTTGACCGATCCCTAATTCGCTCCTTGAAAACCAGGCAACGATTTTCGAAAGTTTCGTGAGCGGGTTCGTTGGGGCAGGGGGGGGCGCTCCCTACAACCCTGACCAAAACCCTTTCTAATCTGATTTATACTCACTCTTTTCTAAAGTTCCTCTATGTTGGAACTGAGCTATAATAGGCTCCACATCACAAAGCCCTGAATTTTCAAACCTCCAAGGTAAATAATCTATTAATGAGTTGTTATAATTTTGGGCACTAGACTTAGTGCACACACACACACTAGATCTGGTAACAACTTCTTATTAACTTTACACAACTAATGAACTAAATCACATTGATGTGTTCAACTAGAATCAAATTTGGCCCAATGGAACTTATAAAACCAAGAATTAAATCATGCACAATAAACCAAAATTTCAGCCCCAAATCACAATTCTTATCAGTCCTTCAACAAGAACCTAGGGTTCCCATACCAAGGAAAATGACCCTTTTACAATGCTCAATAAAATGGCAAGTACAAAGGCAAATGACCCTTTTAAAATGCTCAATAAAATGCCAAGTACAAAGGAAAACTTACACCTAAAAACCCTAATTTTGAACCACATAAAATCATTTAGAGAGATAATAGCTGAAGGGGAACTTGTAACTCACTCCCGTGGAGATTATGGCTGCCTAAAAACTCAAATGTTGAACTGGAATCAGCCCCAAAACAATATTTGCCTCCTTGTAGTGCTCTCTATCCTCTCTCCCTGCCTCTGGCAATTGTATGGCCTATGCACTTGTCAAATTGGCCCAAGGAAATAACTCGGTTTCCACAACAAATTGAACCCTCAACTCGGTCCTTCTATTCTTGTTCGAGCTCCCTTGAATTTATTTATAAATATCCCCTAGCAATTCCTCCTCAATCGTATTTTTTCAACTAGATCCTTTTCACCCTCCATAGGCCCTCTTAGTCCTCGTGTCCCTCTATAGGCCCTCTCAGCCTCTAGAGGTTCGAGGCTTACTCAACCTTCTCCTCCACAAGATGCTATCTTGCCAATCTGCCACAGACCCTCTTGACCTTCCATAGGTCTGAGGCCTACTTGACCTTCTCCTCTGCAAGATGCTCTCTTGCCAACCACCTTCCATAGGCCCTCTTGACCCTGAAAGGTCTGAGACCTACTTGAAATCCTCCTCCACAATATGCTCTCCTGCTAACCACCTTCCATAGGCCCTCTTCGCCCTCAAAGGGGTCTGAGTCCTACTGGGCCTTCTCCTCCATAGGCCCTCTTAGCCCTCCAAAGCTATGAGGCCTACTCAGTTCTTCTCCACAAGATGTTTTCTTGTCAGCCACCTTCCACAAGCTCTTTTGGCCCTTAAGGGGTTTGATTGAGGCCTACTCAACCTTCTCCACAAGATGCTCTCTTTTCAATCGTAAGCCCCCTCCATAGGTTTGAGGCCTACTTGGCCTTCTCCTCTACAAGAGGCTCTCTTGCTGACAACAAGAATGAATCACTCACCCATGTACTTGTACTTTTCTAAAGGGTGCAATACCATAGGTCATTAAAATACCGTGGGTCTATGGGTGCAAACCCCCATCACTTAGCCCACTTTCCCCACATGTGAGAATACTCTCGAGTCCCGATGATACCCAAAATATCAACATTGGTCTTGTTTGGCATGCGCCCACCCTCCCCTAAAAAAAAATACTTTTCCAACCTTCATTGCCATATTTAGATCATCCCTTATGATGACATTTTCTGACCATTGCCTACAATCTGAAATTGTCCTAAAACACTTTTCTATCTCCATAAGGGTTGTAAATATCAATGAAGGAAAAGGCTTTTTGCAATTCCTTGGACCCTTTTTAAGTTTGGATATGTTAAATTTGGCAATTAGGGCCAAACTCCTCCATGTTGCACTACTCATATATGATGGAGATAATATTTTTGTTGGATTCCTCTTTCACAGAGGTGCAAGATTGATCTAAATATCATCTTGTTTGGATGAGTAGAAGTTGGATTTTGGATTTATGTTCCACACATGTGCAAATTGTTAAGGTCGGCCAGATTTGTAATGTAGGCGCACAAGCCCCAAAAGATGTGTCACACACCCTTAGTGATGGATATAAAAATGAGAGACACAAACCTCATTTCAACATCAACTCATCTCACACATTCGTCTTTCATTTGATTGGTTCATACAACCTTAAAGGCCTTTCTCTCTCCTCTGCACTTGTGAAGGACAAGCTGAAGATTTTAGAATGTTCAAGGGTTTTCTGTGCAACGTTGACCAACTTTGACCTTGGGTCAACCTAGACTGTTTGACTTCAATTTTTGGGCCATATTTCATTTTTGGGAGGCCGCAGCTGGAGGCACAGAAATCGAGGAAGTCCTAGTTGTTTGATTATTGCGTTGACTGTAGATTTGACCGAAGTTTGACTGTTGCATTGGCCGAGTTTGAATGGATTATTTCAGACTGTTTTGTGTTGACTTTCACTATGAGAAGAGGCCGAGTTTGACTGGCTTTGACAGAGCTCCATTGGGAGGTATTTTGCTGGTTTGACCAATGTTGACTTTTCTGGCTAGGGCATCCTGTTGACTGCTGTAAATTGTACTTTCTCTCTCTGCTGGAAGAATAATAATAATATTTTATCAAAGGGTTTTCCATGCATTGGGGTTTTTCCCTAGCATCCACCAAATTATTGTGTCTCTTGTCTTGGCTTGTCTTCTATCGATTTATTTATGTTCTATCAACATTTACCGTCAATGTTTATGTGATTGCATAACTGGAAATTGAATTGGGCTAATAAGAAAGATTGAATTAAATTGCTCTAAGCATAAAACATACCATGGTTAACTAAAATTAACATGGTTTCAGAGCTGAGGTGAAGACAAATCCCAAGCAAGAGTGGGAAGAGAAATCACTGAAAGTTGAATAGACAAGGACCAGGGTCAATGAATTCCTCATCATACTTCAAATCTGATGACAAGCTGAATGATAAGTTTGATTATCATGCTTGGAAAATGTCCTTGGATCTGACATTGGAGGAATAAGATGTTATGGATTATGTGCAAGGAAATATCACTGAGCCTCCATCAAATGCACTGGTTGCCACTAAAACAAAGTACAAGAAAGGGGAAAAAAAGGTGAAGAAGATCATTAGGGATTCTATTCATAAGCACTTGGTTGCTTATATCTCCGAGCTGGGCACATCTAAGGAGATGTATGATAAGTTGGTTGGCATGTTCAGGGCTAGCAATGCTAATCGAATTCTCTTTTTGAAGAATAAGTTGAAGAACATCAATATAGACAAGGGAGAGTCCATCCAATCCTATTTCATGAGGCTCATCGAAATCAAGAATGATCTCTTAGCTATTGGAGAGTTCATAGCTGACCGAGAGCTCATTCTCATTTCTCTTGGAGAACTTCCCCGACCATGGTATGTATTTAATACCACTATTTTCAATAATAATATAATTTATGATTTTGATGAATTTTTTACGAGATGCACTCAAGAGGAGACAAGGATGATGGAGAGAGACCACCCCTCAGATGGGAATGGAAGTGACCCTATTTCCTTCACCGCTCATGCAAAGAAGAGGAACAATGCTGGTCCAAGAAATCAAAATTATGGAAGAGCAGGTCCCAAAGGAAGGAAGGGAAGATGTTAAAATTGTAACAAGTTTGGCCACTATGCTAGAGAGTACCCCAATAAAAGGGACTCTCCTCGAGATGATGACTACAAAAACAACAACAAAAACTTCAGGGGGGAATGGAAATCAAAGTAATAACAGGTTCAAAGGAAAGAGGAAGGCTCCCTCTGATCGAAATGGAAATGGAAATGGTCAACCTTTCAAGAGGTCAAGGAACTCCAGGTATGATGAATCTAATGCTCTTGATAATAAGAGAAATGAATATATTATTATATCTGCCCTCTTTGTTGCATCTCCTTCCAACACCCTATATAACTAGTTGATTGATAGTGGTGCCTCAAGGAACTTCACTGGATATAAAGTGGCCCTCTATGATTTGATTGAAAAGGATTCTAATTTGGAGATTATCCTTGGAGACAATACCACCTATCCCATGAAAGGGACAGGGATTCTGACCCTTCATTTAAATCAAGGTCAAGTCCTTCGTTTGAAAGATGTGGTGTATGTACCTGACTTGAAGAATAATCTACTGTCTATCTCGGCAATGGAAGACAAAGGATTCAAGGTGGCATTCATCGATGGGAAGGTACACATTTGGAAGAGGAACTTCAAAATAGCATTCACTCTTGGATTTAGGGTGGATACACTCTATCAGGTTGGAGGAATTCCACTGGGAGCCATGACATGTAACACAACTGTTCAATCCGAGCTATGGCACCAGAGGTTTTCACACCTTCATTATAAAGCCCTTCCCGAAGCAAGGAAGGTGGTCACAGGTACACTCGATTTCAAAGATGATCATGAAGGTGTATGTCAGGGTTGTGCCGAAGGAAAGCATACAAGCGAACCATTCCCCTCAAGTGTCACTAAGACATTTGATATTTTACAACTGATTCATTCTGACCTATCTGGTATGCTGCCCATAACATCCTTGGGAGGATGCTTATATTATATCACTTTCATAGATGAAGTCTCCCGCAAAACTTGGATATAATTTTTGAAGATAAAGGATGAAGCATTCAAATGGTTCCACACCTTCAAGGCCTTAAGGAAGAAGATCAAAATTTTGAGGACCGATAATAGAACCAAATATGAGTCAAATGAATTCAATGACTAGTGCAGGGAAGTTGGCATTAAGAGGGAGACCTCTACTATGTATACTCCCCGAACAAAATGGTGTTGCTGAAAGGAAGAATAGAACCATTTTGGAAGTTTCCTGTGCCATGCTTTAGACCAAGGTCTTCCGAAGTTCCTATGGGGAGAAGTTGCCAACACTGCTGTGTATGCCCAAAATAGATGCCCACATTTTGCATAGGACTCCAAAACTCACGAATAAGTCTTCTCTGATTAGAAGCCCAATGTTTCTCATTTTAGAGTTTTTGGAAGTCCCATATATTTTCATGTGTTGAAAGAAAATAGAAGTAAATTGGATTCTTCTGGAAAGAAGGGAATGTTTGTGGGCTATAGTGAAACCTCGAAGGCATATAGAATCTATGTGCCTGGTCAAAGAGAAGTGGAGATATGTCATGATGTCACCTTCGACAAAGATGCTACCCTTAGGAAGCTTAGATATATTCCTATCTCAAAGGAGGACAAAGAAGAAGAAGAAGAAGCAGGAAGGCAGGAGGAGCCGAAGGATGAACTGATGGCCGATGTTCATTAGGGGAATTTTGAGGTCTAAAATGGGCCTCCTAAGGAGATAATAAAATAATGGCTAAACCAATAAAATAATATTTATGAATTTTCAATTCATTTTTTGCATCACAATCCATGTAACCATAGTTAAATTCAATTCAAAAATTGTACCAAAATAAAATTAATAAAAAAATTGTATTGATGTGACTATAAATAAGAATGAGTTTTTCAAGAAAAAATCATTATCATTGAAAAACTAATGCATTTGTCCTTTATACTTAAATAACTTAAAATAAAATATAAATATAAATTTATAAATTCTTAATTATATTATATGCTATTAATTAAAATTTATGTTATTTAAATTGTATAATAACATGTAATTAATATACTATATAATATAATAAATGTATAGGGATATGCATTGTTTCTTTCAAGAAATATGAAATGACCATAATATATTTTTATTCAAAAAGTGTCAAATGACATTTATTATGAGTACTTTACTTTGACTTTAAAAGTACTTAGAGCACTACCATGGTTAACCATGAGTTTTTATCCACCATTGAGAATGTGACAAGTAAGTACCTTTAACTCAAGAAATGCCACCTCAACCATTAGGGATGATGTCATCCTCTAAAATATGATTGGTTCTCATAAAGTGAATTTTGATTGTACATTTTCCTTAGGAGGCCCATTCTAGACCTCAAAATTCCCCTAATGGAAGGTTCGATGGACCCTATAGGTCCACCTTCTTCAAATAAAAGAAGACCCTCATGGCTTAGAGACACTCTCGAAGATGCCGAGAGACATGCTACTCTAAGGGGAACATTCTATGAAAGTAAGAAGCTGAATAGGTACCAAGGGTACCTAGCAGTCATGAGCATTATTGGTGCCAAGAATCTCTTGAGATATCTTCGGGGCACAATCAACCATGGGATGAGATACACTGCCTGGAGTATGAGGCTCAATGGATTTACCGATGCTGATTGGGTAGGTAGTGTGGTGGATCGTAAGAGCACATCTGGATGTTGCTTCACCTTAGGTTCTACTTTGATCTTCTGGATGAGAAGGAAGCAGAAATCAGTTGCTTTGAGCACCACCGAGGTTGGATACATTGGAACAAGTATGGCATGTTGTGAAGTTGTTTGGTTGAGAAATCTCTTCAGTGAGATGTTTGGGCATGTGCTGGATACCACCGCGATCCTTTGCGACAACCAAGGTGGGATTCATCTTTTTAAGAATCTCATGTTCCACGACCGATCCAATCATATTGATATCAGGTATTACTTTTTACGGCACATGGGACAGCGAGGTGTTGTAAGACTCCATCACATTGGGACTGATGAGCAGGTCGCAGATATTCTCATGAAGCCCTTGGGGAAGGTAAAATTCTTAACCTTTTGTGAGAAGCTTGGTATCATGGAAAGAACCTATTATAAGGGTCCCGCTTGAGTTGGACTATGAGCTCTGGAAGCTCCAGGGGGCTTGGGGATAACTACTTGGAGCTATAAGCAAACACAGGGCTAGGTTCGCCCTACCTTGTTGGTGTGCTATTTCCTCACCGTTATGATATTGAGCTGGTTCACACTCTCCTTGATCTATGGCCCACATGCATCCTACCCATGTAGTCCAGGACTCATGGGAAGTACCTCTCATCTGGCCAATGAGTTGGGAAATGAGGATAGAGACCATAATATTACTGACGGATGCATCGTGTATTGCTGTATGTCTAGGATGGGTTGTGTCCAATGACTTGATTTGGGATAAAGTATGGTTGAGGTTTTTACATCTAAACTGACTTTAGGTCAGTGGAGAGTGGCAAGGTCTTTATGTCTCACTTTCAATCATATCTTCTTCATTATTTCTTCTACAGAAGAGCAGAGCTAACAAAGTACAGAGACAACAGAATGACACAGGATTGCAGGATGATATATGATAGTACATGACAGTTTTGGATGGTAGGATTGCACAAGTTGACAGATTTATGGACAGGTGGAGTTCTCCCTAGTTGAGAGGGAGTGTTAATTTGGCAACTAGGGAGAAACTCCATGTTGCACTGCTCATATGATAGAGATGATATTTTTGTTGGATTCCTCTTTCGAACAAGTGCAATATTGATCTAAATATCATCTTGTTTGGATGAGTAGAAGTTGGAATTTGAATTTAGTTTCCACATGTGCAAATTGTCAAGATCAGCTAGATTTGTAATGTAGGCTCACAAGCCCCAAAATATGTGTCACACACCCTCAGTGATGGATATAAAAAGGAGAGACACAAACCTCATTTCATCATCAACTCATCTCACACATTCCTCTCTCATCTGATTGGTTCGTACAGCCTAGAGGCATTTTTCTCTCCTCTGCACGTGTGAAGAACAAGCTGAAGATTTCAGACTGTTTAAGGGTTTTTTATGCAGCGTTGACCTTGGGTCAACCTTGAATGTTTGACTTCGATTTTTGGGCCAAATTTAATTTTTGGGAGGCCCCAACTGGAGGCACATAAATCGAGGAAGTCCGAGCTGTTTTACTGCTATGTTGACTGCAACGTTGACTTTAGATTTGACCAAAGTTTGACTGTTGCGTTGACTGAGTTTGACTGGATTATTTTAGACTGTTATGGGCTGACTTTGACTATGAGAAGAGGCCGAGTTTTACTGGCTTTGTCCAAGCTCCATTGGGAGGTATTTTGCTGGTTTGACCAATGTTGACTTTGTTGGATAGGGCATCCTGTTCACTGCTATAAATTGTACTTTCTCTCTCTGCTAAATTTGAAAAATAATAAAAAGATTTGATCAAAAGGTTTTCCCCGCATTGGGGTTTTTCCCTGGCATCTGCCAAATTATTGTGTCTCTTGTCTTTTATCAATTTATTTATGTTCTATCAACATTTACTGTCAATTTTTATATGATTGCATAACTGGAAATTGAATTGGGCTAATAAGAAAGATCGAAGTAAATTGCTCTAAGCATAGAACATACCATGGTTAACTAAAATTAACAGGATACCTATAGGTATAAATGATTATGCTCTATAAAATTATTCCATTTGGTTAGTGTGGAAATTTCCAATGCAAACTAACTTCATGCAAAACATAATTTTTTTTTTTTTTTTTTTTGAATTAAAATACTTTGTATTACTTCAAAAAACTAGATCCTTCCTTGGTTTGCGGCTTACCCTACTTTCTCCTCCACAAGATGCTCTCTTGCCAACCACCTTTCGCAAGCCCTCTCAACCTTGAAAGGTCTGAGGCCTACTCTACATCCTCTGCCACAAGATGCTCTCTTGTTGACCACTTTCCATAGGCCGTCTTGGCCCTCAAGGGCTTTGAGTCCTATTGGGCCTTATGCTCCATAGGCCCTATTAGCTCTCCATAGGTATGAGGCCTACTCGGCCTTCTCCTCCACAAGATTCTCTCTTGTCAGCGACCTTCCACAGGCCCTCTTTGCCTTAAGGGGTTTGTGGCTTACTCGACCTTCTCCTCCACAATATGCTCTCTTGTTGATCACAGGCTCCCTCCATAGGTTTTATGCCTACTTGATCTTCTCCACCACAAGAGGCTCTCTTGCCGACAACAAGAATGAATCACTCACCCTTGTACTTATACTTTTCCAAAGGGTGCAATACCATGGGTCATTGGAATACCATGGATAATCAAAATACCATGGGTGGGTGCAAAGCCCCATCACTTTGCCTACTTTCCCCACACGTGAGAATACTCCCAATGCTACCAAAAACATGAACATTTTTCTTGTTTTTCATTCAACCCACCCTCCCCTAAAGAAAAAAAATCTTGCCAACCTTCATTACCATATTTAGATCACCCCCTATGATGACATTTTTTTACTGTTGTCTGCAATATGAAATTGTCCTAGAACGCCTTTCTATCTCCACATGGGTTGTAAATATCAATGAAGGAAAAGACTTTCTACAGTTCCCTGGACCCTTGTTGAGTTTGGATACCTATAGGTATAAATTATTATGCTTTATAGAGTTATTCCATTTAGTTAGTGTGGAAATTTCCAATGCAAACTAACTTAATGCAAAACAAATTTTTTTTTGGTGAATTAAAATACTTTATATTACTTCAAAAAACCTAGATTACAATGAAGACAACTGACCCCAGAGAGAGAAATAGAACAAAAATCTTGAATTTTTCTCCCATGAAGATCCTACAAATACTATCGAGACTAAAAAACATATACACTACTGCCATAATAGGCCTAGAAGCCACCACATACAAGTTAAAACCAGATAAAATATACCAAGTTATAAGAGAGCACCTGAAACTAATGCTTGCCCTCGTAGTCACCGAGGAACACTTAAAGAAATGGCCAAAATGCCATGACAGGAGATACTACCGTTGTTGGCCCAACAACTAACCATTTTACCAAAAAATCATAGCATATGCATTGCACCATACACTTAAAGCCAAAGATAACAAAGAAAACATCAAAACCCGAAATTGGAAACCATAACTAAACCTCAGGAACACATTACTGTGAATCAACTATATCGCTGTCATCCGTAGAGAAGTAGACCGCCAAAGGAGACAAAACCAGAAGCTTCAGGAGAGACCAGGAACTCGCCAACCATTGGCCCTGCTCACAGTTCATTGTCTGAGGAGGAAATATTGGCCAGAATCATTGCACTAGAGCTAGGGGGATCCAATTGATCCCCACCATCTAAGTCACATGCTATGTTTCTCTTCACATGCATTAGTCGAGCCTCAATTTTATTCACTCCAAACCTCAGGTTCATTAGCATTCTTTTCATGTCCTCTAAGGAGGTGGAAATATTATATTTTTCCACCTCCTTATCTTTCAAGACCATACCCAGTAACGTCTTCATTTTCCAATGGAGCGCTACTAAATTTAGTTATTGTTTACGCCTTCCCCTAGTGTGCCCAGTGTCTGGCACTCAGCTAGACATGTCTTCCAACAATTATGAGTTCGATAGGGATTGTATCTCTTCCCCAAATTTTATCTCAAGCTCATGGATCTCCTGACGAGTCTCAGGCAGAATAACATTTAAATAAGTCGCCACCGAGTCATGGGCAAAGAGCTTCACCCCATGCTACCCCGGATAGGATCTGTTGCCTCCTCCCCTCTTCCTTAGCGACATTGTAGAGTTACATGATGGTTCCTCAATTTCTCTACAGGGGTTGCATTCTTGCAAAAGGACACAAATACTGGCTCGACCCTTCCACAACAAAACTAGGATACCAACAAATAACCTCGTCGCAAAAGCACTAGGAAAATGACCTGAATTTTGACAACGAACGACTAGAGAGGGCTGAGGACAACAATTCCTCCACCAGAGACTTTATACCCTCAACCATTGAGAAAACACGACGCCACCTTAGACCACAAAAGCTTCTGCATCCTAGAGCCCGCAGGTAATTAACCAAACCCAACATACTTCACTTGACCAACCCCAGAATTAAAACTACCCAGGCCACACTTCGCAAATAAATCCAACTACCACTCCCAAGAGAAGATACTGACCCAATGCTTGATGCCAAAGCACTTTCCCATACCCAACAATTTCCCCAGCTCCAAGGACACAACCCACACCCAAAGACTGAGACACTAAACCATAAAACAAACACTCTAAAAAAACTAGGCACAAAATTCAAATGTAACCAAGATGAGACCAACAAGAGTTCCTAGAGTTTATCAACTTCAGATGCAACAACTATCTCCGATTGAAAGCCAGTGCCTTCTAGCCAGACCATGCCAAGAAGAAAACTTTCACTGAGCATCTCAATGAATTCTGTTTCCCTCAGGCCATATTGATGCCTCATACTGCACCATAACCTCACCACAAGTAGACCTTGAATTCAGACAATTCCATGGGGTCGCGGGACATGCCTCTCTCCAATCCCAACCTTCACAATAGACTTTTCCACCCATCCCCTCCATTACATAGCACCTCTGCCAACTAAGGACTTCATTCTCGTGCATGCGAGACACCAAATGCGTCCTTTCCTCATCAATGCACAATTACTAACTCAAGGGTAGTGGGAACATTGCCCCAAACCTTGCTCCCTCCATTATAACACCCCCATAGGGGGAATGCAAAGTATAAATTTCACCCAGATCTTAATCCTGTGAATTTTTAGCTTTAGGGTAATTATGGTATATAGAACAAAACAAAAATGGGAAGTTAGCAATATTTCAATCCTTAATAAGCTAATGCTCTTGGTAGTCTTCAAATTCATTCAATTATTATTGTTCTAGGCTCCCTGTTACAGTCGGTTCACACCCTCTATATTTTTTATGTTATGTAACGAGTGCCTAAGGGTGTTGTTCTATGGTTTGGATCAACGATTACCTCTATATAGAAAACCTTGACTTCAAATGTGTTGGTGATGCATCATTGGATTAGTCCTTTTGACAATGTACAATATGTTGGCTGCTTATCAGGTTTGATAAATGTGTATGAAACCCCTTTCATTTGCTATTTGAAGGTATAAAGATTTGTAAATAACATATAGGATAGCTGCCATTTTCCTATGGGTCTTCTGTCTTCTTTCTTGAGCTGTTACATTCTTTGCTGTGGCACCTGTTTGCAAAATTTCAACATGATGCGCAGTTACTTTCTTTCTATTTTTCTCGTGCTCCTGCTCTAAAAATCTCAATTAGTTTAAGCCTAGTGTAAGGGCTCATTGAACTTTGTCCCAAGGATCCTCCACCAATACTAGCTGCTTAAGCTCCAACATCAGCGTGTCATTTTGTTATGATGGAAAACTATAAAAAATGCTCAACCCTCTTTCTATTTGACTACATTTGACTCCATTTTACCATTTGCAAGATTAACAAGAAATCTGACATAGTCCCTATGCATGAACATCTGTCCCTTATCTACTATAGGCACTTCCATCCTTATATATAGTTGCATCTATAGTTTGAGGCCATGTATAAAATATATGTTCAACTCTGCCTACCCACGACTCTGTTACACATAGCCACAATAAATGTTTCATTTTTTTTGGGTATGGTCTAGGACCCTTTATGCTTACCCAACAAAATGATGGGTAACATCTGGTTCAAACTTGGGGACTAGTGGTCCTTTCAAGAACATTTAGGAACCCCAAAATATCATCCTTGCTTCAACATGTAGTTGCTAAAATGAATTGTGTAATCCATTGAAGCCACCTCAAGATCTCTAAGGTGTAATGACCATTTTCCGCATGTTTGATTTCTAAAGAAAACAAAGCCTTGTCAAAATGTGATTGCTTGTATGCTGGCTTCTCTCTCAAAGAGGCATTTGTGTTTTTTTTTTAGGGACAACTAAATATTTGTCTAAAAGAATGATGACATCATCAAAGAATACGAATTGCTTCCTTGACATGTTTGGTAAGGATTAGTCTCCTTGAATAGTTTGAATGAACTGTTTAGCCTTCAAGGTACTACTATCTAGAGCATTGAAATCTTCTAAACTTGATGAGATCAACTTGAAATGCAATTCTTAAAGGCAATTAGAGAACATATAATCATTTTTCATATGGCTTTTGCAGCCTGGAGTAGGGTAGATGGTATCATCTAACTAAGATGATCTAATATGTGCTGATTGCAAAATACATGATTGAAAATAGTGATACCAACTTTTTCAAGAATGTCATTAGAGATGACACAAAGAGCCAATTAACCTTCCGAACAATTTATGAGATCCATTTTTTAATTATTTTTTGGGTAGTTTCCTTGTTGCTTTTGTAGAAGATCTCCAAGTAGAAATGAATATGCAACTTTAAAAAAAGAAAAGGATGAACTTCATGCTTAACGAAAACATAAGAGCATCCATAATATATTCACATTAATCCATGTTTAACAAAAGCAGAAGAGAATGCATAATATATTCACATAGTTCTTTTTCAAAGTTCTTGCAGTGGCATAGACCTTGAACTGAGCTCGTGAATGAGCTTCATCACAACCATCATTAGCCTGGAATGTGTTAAGATTTGACAAAAAAGTTCCTATGTTGGTGATTGAGCTACAAATCTGATGTTTTGAATAAATTCTCATGAAATCCCATAACTTCATCATAATGAGGACTAATTTGATCCTCTCTACCCCTAATGGCTCCTTGGTAGTAGAAGCACAATCGGTCACAATAGAGGCAGTGCCAATTGTTGCAAGCAGAGTGCTGGAATATAATGGATGCCCAAACTCTGCCCCATGCACTCGCTCTATTGAGTGAATCTCATTATCTTCTTCTCCATCCAATTGGGAAATGGAATCATTTTCAATAGTTATAGCCATTTTAAATTCATCGAGAATGAAGTTATAATCATCATGACTACTACCATATTCCTGCAACAAAATTTTTTCAATGATGCCAGCTGGGCTGGCCTAAGTGGATCCTTTGCAAAGATTTAGGTTTATAGCACATTTCTCAGTGGTTTCTGGCTCATCTCTTACCCCAGTTCTGTCCTCATCACAATTTTCGGGGATTTTCTTACTTTGTTGCCCACCATTATGTTTGGATTTTCCCCTTTCAACCTCAGAGTTCGGTTCTAGTTTTAGCACATTTCTCAGTTGTTTCCAACTCATCTCTTACACTAGTTCTGTCCTCATCACAATTTTCAGGGATCTGCTTAATTTGTGGTGGATCACCATTATGGTTGAAATTTTCCCTTTCAACCTCAGAGATTTGTTCTAGTTTTACTTCACCAATGTTGTTATTAGCATGCTTTTCCCATGTTATAGGTTGCCTTTTCTCAACCTACCTATTATGTAAACTTTAGCTATTGGCTTTAAAGTGTGCAGAATCAACCACCTACAAATTTCTTGATACCACTTGAAAAGGATGGGCATTCTCTTCATTATGATATGGGCTACCATAATTTGGCCAAAACTTTCTGTCATACTGGTTATGATTGCTAGTTACATTTCAGACTTTTATGGTTGTCACATGCACTGTTCTTAGGGGCAACAAATAAAATTTCCCTATAAAAGAAATCATTTTCTAGATTTGTGGTACTCCCACGGGAGAACTATTTATTTTTATTTTTTAACCATAAAGAGTAGAGTTTATATATATAAAACATGCCTGAACGTGTGAAAAATCTGAGATATTACATCAAAATTTTGGGTCTGTACATGGCTGCTGTTTTTACAATAAGCCCATCTCTTTTCAGAGTGATTTTCCCAACCATTCCAAAAACTAATTCCTTAACTACTAGCTTATAGCTATATATTTTGCAGAACTGCAGTAAGAAATATGTACATGTGTGGTTTGCCATAAAAACAAAATTAGGATTATCAGAAGGGATGAACTATTCCTATATGTACATGTGTGGTTTTCCATAAAAAAAAAATTAGGATTATCAGAAGGGACAAACTATTCCCATTAGAGCAGGGTTATTGAGGTCTAGATCCTTGCACTCATCATCCACCCTCGAGTTGCTTTCCATCAGCTTGATCTTAAACTGCTCGATTTCTTGTCTCAGTGCGTCCACCTCGTCCTCGAGCTTCTGTATGCTTTCTTTCTTCTCTAGCTGTCGCTCTTACATGTTTATAGCATCTTTGTGGTGCCGATGAATGCTATATCTGCAATATAGCTATTAACAATACAATCTATGAACTCCCTATGTTCATGTGAAAAAAATTCACGTGTTTTTGATGTCGCCTCCATCCCGTGCATAACTCGTCCTCGAACCCCAAAACCTGGGTGTGTGGAGACCCCAGGAACCCGACCCAAAACTCTCTGCCATTGAATTAATTTGCCTGCTCATGATGACAACCACAAAACAACCAAAGCCACAGTCTTCTAGGGGGCCGAGAACCTCCCATAGAGAGAAGGTCCACACTAGCAGGCCACTCTCGGAACCTCGATGAGAGGAGCGTCAATAGAACCACTGTCACTCTTCCCAACCCACGACGACAACCCGCAGTGACCCTCACTACACAGAAGCACAAACAAGCCAGCCACCCTTACAAGATAATTATCCAGACTGTGCTTGAAACTTAGCCACAGCCTCTGGAGCAAAGTAGAGGCCACCTTGGCCGCGACAGACTGAAACTCCTTACAACAGCTCTTACCATCAGCCCCTAAATAGCCAGACCACGTACAAATTCTGATGCATGCCTTCGTCATTGCATTGTACTGACCATGCTAAATTCCCAATGCATCGCCATTATTTTCCTACTTTTCTCTTCGTCCCTCAATCCCACCCATGTCTTCTTCCCATGCGCTACCTGCACAATTCGAAGCATTGGGAGTAAATGCAACCCACAAAATCCAAAAATTCCCATGGTGGAAATGCTGGAATGCCGGCTACTGCAATTGCAACAAGGACGAGGGATCAGATATTGCACACAGAAGGTCTTCCAAGTACCAAGTGTAAAACGGGTTGATTAAAGGCTGCCATGCTGCAACATGAATTCAGGTTTCTCCATGCCACGAGTCACAAGGGCAGGCCGAGGAGAATTATGGCCAATGGGATGGAGGAAAGTACCAAGTTTAAAATAGGCTGATTGAAGGCTGCCACGCTGCAACATGAATTCAGGTTTCTCCATGCCACGAGTCACAAGGGCAGGCCGAGGAGAATTATGGCGAATGGGACGGAGGAAAGTACCAAGTGTAAAATGAGCTGATTGAAGGCCGCTACGCTGCAACATGAATTTAGGTTGTTCCATGCCATGAGTCACAAGGGTAGGCCGAGGAGAATTATGGCCAATGGGATGGAGGATAAATAGAGTGGCTTGGGGCCGACTTTTATGTGGTATCTCGCTTGGCAAGGGTGGGGTATGACGAGGAGGGGTGTCGGGTAGGGACCAGGGGATGAGGAATGGGGAAGGGGGTAGGGGAGAAGGGGGGGGGGGGGGAGAAAAGAGGGGTAAGGGGAGAGAGCGGAGATCTTACCCACTCATGTCTTCTTCCCATGCGCTACTTGCACAATTCGAAGCATTGGGAGTAAATGCAACCCCCAAGATCCCAAAATTCCCATGGCGCAAATGTTGGAATGCCGACTACTGCAATTTCAACAAGGACGAGGGATTAGAGATCGCACATAGAAGGTCTTCCAAGTACCAAGTGTAAAATGGGATGATTGAAGGCTGCCACACTGAAACATGAATTTAGGCTGCTCCATGCCACGAGTCACAAGGGCAGGCTGAGGAGAATTATGGCCAATGGGATGGAGGATAAATAGAGTGGCCTAGGGCTGACTTCGATGTGGCATATCGCTTGGCAAGGGTGGGGTATGACGGGGAGGGGTGTCAGGTAGGAACCAGGGGATGAGGAATGGGGAAGGGGGTAGGGGAGAAGGCGGGGGGGGAGGAAAGAGGGGTAAGGGGAGAGAGCGAAGACCTTATTAAGAAAGGAGGGGGAGGGTGTGCAAAAGGAAGAGGGCAGGCAAAGGGGAGGAGAGGGAGAGAGTGGTAGGGGGTATAAATAGGTCAAACTCCCAACAACGCAAGGATTATATAAACCATTCGTCATATTTTTGCTAGAAGGGTCATACTCGGTCTCTTTTTTGAATGCTTTAGGCATGATTATGGAATATGTAGGGTTCCTTCTATACCAATCACAACATTAGTTTCTTCCTTCATCCTACAAGCCTGGTTGGCTTGCTTATCTGCCTCCTGTTTATTCCCTCTTAGAATGTGGTAGAATGTTACTTGGTCAAAGAGAGGAATCATACCTTGGGAGCGCTTGATGACTTGGTTTAGACTCATGTTATGGGCATGTGTGTTATTCCTCATATGTTTTATTATCAACATGGAGTCCCCTAGGATTTATATTTCCTTGATGTCCTTTTTATTTTCCAGAGAGAGCCCAAGGAGTAAACTGTAGGCCTTTGCTTGATTGTTTGTTTTCCTTCTTAGGCTCCAAGCATATCTGACTTCGACGTTTCCATTGGGATTAGTGAGAATCCCTCCCCCTCCTGCCACCCCTTCATTGGAGAACTATTATTAACATCATGCTCTTACACATCAAAATTAGTAATAGCCTCAGTATGAAAAAAAGTTTGTGTAACGCTATCACTACAACACCCAGGGTTGTCCACGTTTAGGCCATGATTAATCTATTTTCCTTCACTTTTAGGATTCTTATTAGCTTGTTTCTTCTTATTTTCTGCCTAGGGAAATTAGCAAATGGATAATATTCACAAGGATTCTTAGCTCACAAAGATATGGAATTTTCTCTTTCAACCTCAGGGATCTGTTCTAGTAAAGCACATTTATTAGTGGTTTCCAACTCATCCCTTACCCTAGTTCTGTCCTCATCACAATTTACAGGGATCTACTTGATTTTTGGTGGCTCACCATTATGGTTGGAATTTTCCCTTTCAACCTTAGAGATCTGTTCTAGTTTTACTTCACCAATGTTGTTATTAACATGCTTTTCCATTTTTATAGGTTGCCTTTTCTCAACCTAACTTTTTTGTAACCTCGAGGTATTGGCTTTAAAAGCATTCAAAATCAACAACCTACAAATTTCCTGATACCACTTGAAAAGGATGGGCATCCTCTTCATTATGATCTGGGCTACCATAATTTGGCCAAAAATTTGTCACATTGGTTATGTTGCTAGTTACATTTTAGACTATTATGGTTGTCACATGGGCTGTCCTTAGGTGTAGCAAATAAAATTTCCCTATAAAATAAATCTTCTTCCAGATTTATGGTACTCCCACTGGAGAACTATTATTAACATCACCCTCTTACACATCAAAATTAGTAATAGCCTCATTATCACTAGAATTTTGTGCAATGCTATCACTACAACACCCAGGGTTGTCCACGTTTAGGCCATGATTGATCTATTTTCTTTCACATTTAGGACTCTTATTAGCTTGTTATTATTTTCTGCCTACGAAAATTGAAAAATGGATAGTCTTCACAAGGATTCTTAGATCAAAGATTAGTATATTCAACACGACCTTCACTATCTCTATCACAATCAGGGTCCTCATTAAAGAATAAAAAGAAAGAATTTTCTCCCATGTGAGATGAGATGAACTCATGCAAATGACATGGGTTAAAATTTGGATTTTTTTCCATCAACTACCTGCCTGCCATAAATTGGAGCAGTAAACAAGTTTTCTTTGTGAAAAGCATACTCTTCAATAACAGTGGTGGTGTTGTCTTCTTCAAACTCTTCAACAATGTCTTCATCTCTATTATTTCTGCCACAAAATTGTTCCTTTGGGACAACAAACACATTATCATGTGATTCAATTTCTTCAAAGGTCACAAAAAGAGCTCTCTCCCTTGTGGTGCTTCATCTTCATCTTCATACTCAGAAATGCCTTTATGACCTTCAAAATAAACCAAGCAAATGTTCATCCTTAAGGGATGCCAATAGCTCTTTGTAACTATCTTCAGAACTTTGGCAATATTGTGCCAAACACTTGAGAAAAATTTCAATAGGGGTATGATCTTCAGACTGTAAGAGTGTCTAATCCAATCCTTATTTCCTTGTCCCAAAGAACGAATAAATTATCTCATCATGATATTTTCATGTTTTTCCTTGAATGTTGAAATATTTCCCACGAATGCCAATGCATGTGGGACAACAACTAAATAGGAACCATCAAAATTTGGAAGCCTCCCATTGATTTTTAAGAAGGCCTATTTGCGTATCCCGTCATATTGTCAATGTTTAGCATTGAAAATAAAACATGAAAAACTCAAGGAGCCATCTTGCGTTCATGCAAATTCAAAATTGATGATCAATGCAATTTTATACCTTTTTCATAGTGAAGTTGGCAAGGTGAGTAGTTAAATGCCTTCACAATGATGCTTATCTCACCTCACAAGCATCAAGTCTTGAAAGTCTTCAAATAAAAAGGAATTTATTCTTCCAATGGAGTCATCTAAGTCTTCAAAGAATAAAGACTCCATTCTTCCGATGGAGTCACCTAGATGGAAATATTTTCAAGATTGAGCTTCATCCAATGTCATCTTCCAAGAAATGGACTTTATCCCCAACGAAAATAAAATGTTACAATAAAATCTCACACACTTCTCTCGACATAAAGTCCAAAATATCAAGTCTAGAATCTTTTGTACTCAAGATGGGATCAAGTGTCACCTCACCAACCCTCTTCTCACTTCTGGTCAACTCTTCTCCAACTCCAAGGCAGACTTAGAGCTTCTCCCTAATAGAACTAAGGGATATAATGTTGTGATCAAACCATATCAAGAGCCCCCTAAGGCTTCTACTTCAGATACCCCCAATCAAAAGATTAAACCATTAAGGTTTAAGGTGGATAGGATTGTTAGGGTTTTTTTGGGAAATTTCTAGGTTTGAGTTCAAAGGGAAAGGTCCCCAAACACATGACCAAGGAATCACTAGGAGAGTAAAACAACAACAACATAGTTTAAATGGTTTATGGATAAAAAGGGTGGAGGAGGATAGAAGCCTTTAGTTCCTCAACTTGCCAATATATTTTCTGGAGCGTATGGGGTCAAGGCGTACCAATATATATTTTTGGAGCACATGCGGTAAATGAATGACACAATAAAATTGAAATGAAGTAGATTTAGGTTCAAATACTAGAGAAAACTAACTTGTGTGCCCTTGAGGTTTGACCTACGCATCCTTCAATCTTCAAAGATGGAATAAGGGAGAAAGAGCTCCACTTAGGTCATCTCAAAAAATCTTGAGGAGAAGTCCAAAGAGGCTCGGAGTAGGTTTAGTTTCAAGGAATAGAGTAGACTAGTTCATGTACCCTAGAGGCTTGGGATAAGGACCTTACAATTTTCAAGCAACCCTCAAGAAATGGACTTTATCCCCAACGACAATAAAATGTTACAATAAAATTTCACACACTTTTCTCGACATAAAGTCCAAAAGATTAAGTCTAGAATCTTTTGTAGTCAAGATGGGATCACGTGTCACCTCACCAACCATCTTCTCACTTATGGCCAACTCTTCTCCAACTCTAAGGTGGACTTAGAGCTTCTCCCTAATAGAACTAAGGGATATAATGTTGTGATCAAACCATGTCAAGAGCCCCATAAGGATTCTACTTCAGATACCACCAATCAAAGGATTAAACCATTAAGGTTTAAGGTGGATAAGAATGTCAGGGTTTTTGGGGGAAATTTCTAGGTTTGAGTTCAAAGGAAAAGGTCCCCAAACACATATGACCAAGAAATCACTAGGAGAGTAAAATGGCAACAAAATAGTTTAAGTGGTTTATGGATAAAAAGGGTGGAGGAGGATAGAAGATTAGTTCCTCAACTTGCCAATATATTTTCTGGAGCGTATGGGGTCAAGATTTTCTGGATCATATGGGGTCAATGAACAACACAATCAAATTGAAATGAAGTAGATTTAGGTTCAAAGACTAGAGAAAACTAACTTATGTGCCCTTGAGGTTTGACCTAGGCATCCTTCAATCTTCAAAGATAGGATAAGGGAGAGCGAGCTCCACTTAGGTCATCTCAAAAAAGCTTAAGGAGAAGTCCAAAGAGGCTTGGAGTAGGTTTAGTTTCAAGGACTAGAGTAGACTAGTTCATGTACCCTAGAGGCTTGGGATAAGGACCTTACAATTTTCAAGGATAAATAACATATTGAGAAATCTTAAGGGCAATAATTAGAGTGATTTATCGTTACTTGATAACTACTTGTGATCTCTCTTTAATTATTACCTTTATTTCTTATTATTATGTTTGTATATCATCAACCAACTACCAAAACAAGAACAAGAACACAAAATATAGATGCAAGCCAGGGCCAAAACCTCTCCACTTAAGAGGAAAACCCGCAAATCTCTTCTCTTCCTTATAGATTCTTCAATTGACGAATTCCAAGATGTTTAGACTTAGACTAATACCCTCCAAGACCAAGAACCTCTCTAGATGATGTGCTATCATTGATCCAGTCAAATCTAGTCAAATCTCTTCCAGTAGCACAACTTCGACCTTCTGTTGCATAATTTCGGCCTCCACTGCAGACATGAAATTTTTGGCCCTCCTGCAACTGTTTTTGCCACACGTGTGAGCCTCGATTTGCCTTCCAAGGCCTCCTTAGACCTTCACTTGACTTTTTATGACCTTTGGAGCTTAAGGATGACCTCTAGTGACCTTTGCTTCACCTTTTTGTCTTCTTTTCTCTAGGAACAAACTTGTAGATGAAGACCCTAGATCTTTTGCAGAAACCCTATGTTGGATATTGCATAAGCTAACGCTCCCTATGTGTTTCGTGACATGTGCTTAACCTCCTCTTGTGGATTCGTTAACTCTGGCGATGCATCCGTTTACGAACACCTGCGGGTTTTGGTGTAATGGAAATCATGATTCCAGCAAGTGGTATCAGAGCCAAAGGTGTCGAGTTTGAATCACACCTGTCTCGTGCTAGGGGGTGATTATTGGACATTGTATAACGCTCCTCGTGTGACATGTTCTTAACAACATCTCGTGGATTCGTTAAATCTGGCAATGTGTTCGTTTACTAGCACTTGCTGTTTTTTGTGTAATAGCAATCGTGATTCCAACACCTTAGTCCTTCTTTGCACGTGTGAGAGAGAAATAGCCCAAAAAAAATTCTTCTTCATCCTCTTCCTTATAAACTTCCTTCTTCCTTCACCTTCTTAGCTAGAATTAATGCTGGATGAGTGTGCTTCAAGGAGGTCAAGTTTTCTCCTGTATATAGGCTCTTCAAGGTGGACGTGGCTCTTCTTTTTAGGCTGAATTGATCTTGGATGGTGTTAGGTCTCTGTAATAAGCAAGATTGGCGAAAGTCCGATCACAGGGTTAACATCATTTCAACCAACTTTGGGATTCTAGGATCTAGCCCTCCTGAATCCGGAGAGGGATCTCTCCAATATGTACAAAGATGGATTTGTTTTTGAAAGTTTAGGGTAATGATATTAGGCTAGTTATGAAGTCCAAGGGTTTTGTTTTATTTTTGGATGGTTGGGCATGATTTGCTATTTGAGGCGGAAAGATCTATATGCAAAGAGTTTCAAAGGTGAGAAGTTGCAAGCAAATAGGACAGCTTTGGCTGACAGATAGATATAACACTGGTTTTTAGTCCATTGGGTTATGGAGTCATATCTGGGCTTTAATTGAACAACAACTTCAAGGGTGATCCAAGGGGAAAGTCATCTATATCACAAGATTATTGAGATTAAAGTGATGGAATGGAAACAATAAAGTGTTGGAGGGGTGGAAACTGATAATAATTTCTCAGAGGATTTATAGTCAGTCCAAACAAGAAAAGCCTCTTAAGTAACTGTTTAAAACCAACCAAGGACAGGGCTTATAACAAGCCTATTGGGCAAATTCTAGTAAAAGCGACTTAATTGACAAACAATCCGGTAATCCACATGATTACCTTCAGAAAGTATGAAAACATATAAGAAAAACAAAGTGTAACTTAAGATCAGATAAAGTACTTTTAAACCTAGTCTGCTTTCCGTCAACACCAAGGGAAACTTTCAGAATCTGCCTTTGGAGAATAGAAACTAGGAATCAGGGCAAACCATAACTTCTCTAGTCTAACTTTAATAGCAAATAATGGAAATCACATTCAAGAACAATGTTTAAACAAACAGAAGGACGAGGGAACGCCAACATTCCTAACTGTTTAAACAGTATTGAATCATTCTTAAATAGACGAATCTGAGGAAAACATTAAGATAAAGATTTCTCAGCCAGAGAAGGTTACTGATATACAGTAGATCCTAACCTTGTTTAAACTGTTCTTTACAGCAAAATATGAACAAAATGGCATACATAGAAGGAAAATGATTTAACAAAGAAAGAAACACTTCACCAGTGATATAGACCAGGATCCCAAGAAACAACTTTTATATTGATGTCAAACCAGTTACAATCTTTAGGTCCAATGTTTCAGTTCAGCAATCATATTCACTATTCAACCTAACTACTCTAGCACAAACAGAGCTTCAAGGGCCAGCGAACATTATGTACAAATAGAAGTCTCCAGCTCAAGTGTATTTCAAAGTTCTGCAACCAACCAACCCCTCACTCATCTTATACTGAAGTATTTATAGAAGAATGAGGAGGTGAGATCTGATAAAATATCTCAAAATCAATTAATACAGACATTAATGTCTTCTTGGCCTTTGAGGGGCTCAACGAAGAAACTGTACAGGCGTTTCGCTGTATTAACTGATTTACACTTATGATTTTAGCTCGGTGGGAGCTTTGTTGACCTTTTAAGGATCTGTGTACAATTAGGGTTACTCTGCGGACATCTGTCAATAAATTCCATGGCAGAAGTAACTTCTTTGGCTGTTTCAAGGCAAAATATCTGATCCTGCTCCATAAATTCGGCTCCTGATTGAGTGTTTTGAGGCAATAGGTGGCGCTATGATGGTTGAGAAATCAATTTGCCTCAGATATGGTGGTGGGGGCATCCTGTCTGATAAACAATTTTTAGGTTTTCCTTTCAAACTGTGTTTTAGGCTGGGGATTAGGCTTTTGATAACTGTCTTAGCCGTAATCCCTGCCGATTTGTCCACTAAATCTCTGCTCTGATCCATTTCTGCTCTCTGCAATCTGATACTCGTTCATTGCGATTTCTTCATATTTTCCAAGTTTACAGGGGCGCATGGTAACAAAGGCTCATGAAACCTTGTTGACAACATAGTTCTACACCTTGCAGTCAATCTCCTTTGACAAATCGAAAGAACGAGAATCGTCATCCTCGTCCTTCGAGTCTTCTTCAAACATGGCGGAAAAAACCTTAAACCTGCAAAATACAAATGAAATTATAAAATCCTGCGTGTATATGGAAATCTGCATCAGAAGGTGTGCGGGGGAGTGGGGTGATCGGAGCCGTTGATCGCGCGGTGATCAACGGTCGGGGGCGAGTGGAAAAGTCAGCGGCAAAGATGTGTTGACTGTGCAATGGAATCAGAAAATTGGATATGGACCGTCGATCTGCAAAGATCGACGGCGGAGATGGATTCTCGGTTGCGCCGGGGGCCGGATAAATCGCATGCAACTTGGTTAAAGGTCGGGCAGCTCGGATAGGCGATCACCATTAGATGTGCGGGGCCAGATCGGACGACTGTCATCAATTCCGCTGGGCCGATATGGTTTGATGGATAATGCGCGGGGGATTGACTTTATGCGGTGGTTTTTGAAAAGTACAGAAGACGCGTGGCAGCCAGCGTATGGAATCGCTGGCCGTCGGGTTAAAACCACCCTTTGTTGAAAAGCGGTGCGAAAAAGAAACAAGCGGTTTTGGGAAACAGCGCGAGGGATGGCGGGGTCCACTTGGTAAGTTGGGCTCCGCGCCGTCTGATCTTCAGAGCGGATCGACGGTTAAGAAAAAATCACGTGGGCGGTAAACCTTTGGAATTTGATTTAAACCCAATTTCCATAGTTTACATAGGTTTTTGGGTGTTTCGGGTGGAGAAATCAAATGGAAAGGATAAGCACTCGTCAGTTGTAGCATTCGGTTCAGGCGCTCGGGCACATGGAGGAAAATGGGTTTAGATCCTTAGCCCGAGGGGGCTAAGGACTGAGGGATAGAAAATATGCATTTTTTAGGGTTTTCAATGGTTTTTCAAGGAAATGAAGGCTTTTGATAAGGTCAAGAAGGGGTCTTAGACCTTATGAAATGGGTTTTAATGAGGGGCAAAGGGAGAATCATGAAATTGAGGCTTTCATGGGAGATGGAGAAAATAGAAAAGAAGGTTAGCTCAAGGGGGAAAGAGGGGGAAAAAGGGGTCCTTTGCAACAGTATATGACTGTGGATTTTTATGGGATTTCAAAAGCTTTTGAGATGTGAAAAAGTAATGAAGGATTTTGGACAAAGGGAAAGAAGGCAGGAGGCCTTTTAGAGACTTCAAGAGCCAACAATTTTTAGTGATGAAATTTGTTCCTTGGAGGCTCCCCAAAGTTTTTAGCCACCTTTTAGTATAACAAAATATTATAGGTGGCTAACAGTGGCTCCACATGGGGATGGTGCCTTCCTGAAGGCATCAAGAATTCAGACTTGATTCTTCTGGGATGCTGACTTGTGCCTGATCCTTTGGATTGCTCTTCTTTTCGTTGGATGATCTTGCTCTGCTTCTGAAAAATAAGGTCAGTCATGAAAGATAAATGGACTTCATCAATACAACTTTCTTCCTACCCAATCTTACTGATCTAACATTTTTTCTTCGTCAGAGTGCACTTGGATTGGCAAACTCTTTTCATAACATTTTATTCTTTTAAAAGCATAAAAAATAATCTAATTCTACTTCTTATCTCTCCCTGAACTCAGATTAAACAGTTGAGCTCAGATCCTTCTCTGCCTAATCTACCGTCTGTTGGGATTAAACTGTCCAACAGACTTTCATTCTCTAAATTCTAAAATAGAGATTGAAAAACAGCCGAGTCAAGATTTAGTTGTTTGACTTGCTGTGATCTATGGCATAAAGACAATCTGCACATAGATTATTATTTGCGGAAAAAATAAAAACAAAATGGAAGGCTTAAGATCTGAAAGTCCCTCATCATGGCCTTCTCTTTTTCTTCACAGCTCTGTTTTGACTTTTATTTTGAGCTGTCTTTGCTTTCTTCTGGTTAAGATTCTAAGCCGATTAGAACCTGATTGTCACATCTTTTGACTCATAAGAATAAAACAGATTTTGAGTCATCTTGCTTTGGAAACTTTGTTTCAGATTTTGAGTTTGTTTGAACCTTCAATTTCTATCCTAATCTATCTACTGATAAGCCAAGATTAAACAGTTTGGCAAATCGAATTTACTAACCTATCAGCAGAAAAATTTAAAAGCTAATTAGTCAAGATTAGGCAGTTTGACTAACTAGAAGTGTGTTTCCAAGGAGTGGCATTTGAGCTTGCACACTTTCAGGTTTATTTCTCTTTTCGGCATGGGGCTGTGCCTTTCTTGTTTTCCTTTCTGCCCTCTTTTCATTTTCTTTGTTTTTGTATTTTTGATTTTTTACAACTTGAATGCAATGGTGGATGAAATATTTATAATGGAAAAAGATAAAAAGGCTTCGAAACATCAAATGGATCAAGAGAAGTAATGCTTAAGCATCCTGCCATTGATAGGACCCCCAAACAATTATGTTCCATCCAGTTCCTGCAAGAAAAATGCATTATTTCTAGAAACAAAATGAATAGAATAAGGGCCAAGCCATAGGTTGTCAAATTTTCCATGCTTGCCCTTTTCCTCCCTCCTTGAGTCCCACTTTAAAACTTTGTCCCCAATCTTGAAATTGCTAGCCTTTGTTCTTCTATCAAATATCTTCTTGATACTGTCTTGTTTCTGCAATGCTTTGTGATACACTTCTTCCCTGATTTGCTGAAGATGAATGGTCTGATTTATTCTTCTGGTCATGTCATTTTCTTCAGTCTGCAGCTCTTGGATCAACTTCATAACTGGTACCCCAAGACTGTTAGGAAAAATTGCATCTATACCATACACAAGCTGGAAAGGCGACATACCAATAGATTTTTTCAAAGTTAATCTGTCAGCCCAAAGTGCATGGATCAGCTTTGTGTGCCAAGACTTTTTATTTTCCTCCAACAGTTTCTTGATTATGTTCATTAGGCTCTTGTTTGAAGATTCAGAAAGTCCATTACCCTGAGGGTGATAGGCTGTGGAATGCCCCAATGTTATATGATATCTATGACAGAAGTCAACCATTTTATTTGATCCAAATGCTGCTGCATTATCTGTGATGATCTTGGTAGGACAGCCAAATCTGGAGAGAATGTTAGTCTCCATGAATTTTATGATAACTGAATCATTGGCCTGCCTACAAGGGATGGCTTCTATCCACTTGGTGAAATATTTTGTGGCTGTGAGAATCCACCTATGCTGGGTAGAAGATGGTGGATGGATTTCTCCAATGAAGTCAAGTCCTCACTGTTAAAAAGGAGCTTCAACAGTGATTGGATGTAGAGGAAGGGGTAGCTTTTTCTTTTGCCCTCGAATAGTTGGCATTTATGGAAAGTAGTGGTCATCTTGTGTACATCAGGAAAAAGAGTAGGCCAATAGAAACCAGCCCTCAAAATTTTGTTGGATGTTGCCTTCCAGTATAAATGACCTCCACAGTCTCCTTCATGGAATTCCTGCTTAACCTTTTCTGCATCAAACTCAGGCAAACATTTAAGCAATATACCACTCACATTTTTCCAATAAAGAAATTTATCAATAATGTAATAGTTTACAGCTTTTAACTTTAGGAATCTTGCTTTTGTTTTTGTCAAACCGGGAGGTGCATTTAAATTAAGCAAAACATAGACAATATCAACATACCAAGGAGAATTCATAAAATGGTCTTCAACGATGGGAGTCGAGAATTCTTCTTGGCTATCCAAAGCACTAATCATATTAATATCAAGAACTTCACAATTTGATTCAACCATTAATCTAGCTAGACATTGGCCTTTGATGATTTTAGTGGGTTTTATCTCTAAATCATATTCAAGGATAACAACAATCCACTTACCTCTCTTACCATCTTGTTCCTGTGTCAGAATGTCTTTAACAACTGAATTTGGGACAAAGGCAATAATGTGTGAGTGAAGGATGTATACTCTGAAGTCTTTTAAAGCCTTTACTAAAGCAAAAACTTGCTTCTCCATAATGTTATACTTCAAAGGGGCATCCCTCAATGATTTGCTAAAGCATGCAATAGGCTGCTCCTGTCCTAGTGGATTTTTCTGTAAAAGGACAGCAGCTATGGTATGTTCTGATGCAAATGAGAAGATATAAAAATCTTTTGAAAAATCAGGACTTATGAGAACTGGTGTTTTGGTTAATGCTTGTTTCACCAGCTCAAAGGATGTCTTTGCTTCCAAGGTTGTTCTTATCCCTTGCTCCTTCTTCAACATGTTTGTGATATTCCTAAGGAGCTCAGCTAAGTTGGGGATGAACCTTCTCAAAAAGTTGATCTTCCCAATGAAAGATTGCAACTCTTTGATGTTTCGAGGATGAGAGATTTGCAATATGGCCTCAATCCTTTTGGGATCAATCTTAATACCCTCCTAAGAAATAATGTGCCCAAGAAGTTTACCTTCTTGGAGACCAAATAAAGTTTTCTTAGGGTTTAAAGATATTCAAAACTTTCTGCACTTCTTGAAAACTTTCCTCAAATGTTCTAAGTGTTCTTCATCTGTTTTTGAAAACACAGTGACATCATCAAGATAGATAATGATGAAGAAGCCCAATTATTTCGAGAATTCTATGTCCATGGCTCTCTGAAAGGTTGCCCCAGCATTCATTAGACCGAAAGGCATTTTCACATACATGAAAGTTCCCCATGGTGTAGTAAAAGCCGTCTTTAATTGATCAGCAGGGTGGACTAAGATCTGATTATACCCTGAATAGCCATCCAGCAAAGAAATTCTTCTAGACCTTACCACCCTTTGTAAAATATGATCCATTTTTGGTAAAGGGTAGTTGTCTTTTAATGAAGCTTTGTTTAAGTCTCTAAAGTCTATACAAAGCCTGATTTCTCCATTTTTCTTCCTAACAGACACCAGATTAGATACCCATTCAGAATATCTAATAGGGACAATAATACCAGCTTCATACATCTTCTTGATTTCCTTTTTAACCAAAGGCAACTGTACAAGGTTTATTCTGCGCAGTTTCTGTTTGAATGGTTTTTGGTTTTCTTTAAGAGGGATTTTGTGCTGTATTATTTCAGTGTCATAAGATTTAAGATCTTCGTAACTCCATGCAAAAACATCAGAAAACTCTTTGAACAACTCCACGTATTTGAGTTTAATGTGAGCTGGAAAAGTTTTGGACAGTTTAATCATTTTCCGTTTTTCCTCACTGCCTATGTTGCACTCTTCCACTTTAGTCTCTACAGGTTCTAGTTTAGGTTTTTTGGCTACATCATTAAAATCAAACAACTCTTCTAAAGGTGTTAGGCCGCTTGGAAAACTTTCATGTCCAGAATGCAGGGTTTCTAATTCCTCTATCTTTGATTCTGCACTCAATTCTGTTTTGTTTCTGAGTTTGCTAGTTTGAAGGTTAAGATTGGCAGGATCAGGAGATGGTTCTTCTTTACCAAGAAATTTTTCTTCGCTGCAGTCTGTATCATAATCTGAGTCCGAACTATGCAGTTCGAATTCATTTCTGAATTGCATGAAGTCTTCTATTTGTTTGTCATTGTTAAACACTTGCCAATATTTTTTGTTATCAGGCACTGTTGGTCTAAATTTTATCGGAGTTGTGTTGTCTCCGGTTTCACATGGCGTTAGACATGTCCTGGCCGCAAAAGCTAAATTGTGGGCTGCAATGTTTCTTTTCCTTGGGACGAAACTCAGGTTGGCCTCCTCAAATGTTTTCAAAAGGTCCATGACATCATTCCGATAGGCCCTAAGTCTGGGATGATTTGCATTATATTCCCCATTGACTTGCCTGATGATTAATTCAGAATCCCCATATACATTGATTCTCTTGGCACCTAGCTTTTTCAAGATATGCAAGCCTAAGAGAAGGGATTCATATTCTGCTATGTTGTTGGAACACCGAAAGTTTAGTTTGCATGAAATGCATTCTGTGTGGTTGTTCTCAGTGTTAGTAATCCAGACGCCTGTACCAACATTAGTTCTAGTGCACGACCCATCGAAATACATATTCCAAAGAGGATTGTTCTCAATTTCATCTGTTTGGTGAATGTCCTTTTTAACTAAATTTCTATCTGATTGTTATTTAATATTAGCACCTAATCGAATTTGCTTCAACTCCTCAGGTTTTTCATTAGATTGAGGGTTTTTGTCTTGACTGTCTAGGTTTAAGATTAATGGACTCAAGACTTGTAAATCAGGATCTGTGTTTGGTTTTCTAATATTTTCAAGTGTAGCAAACCGTTTAGACATTTCAGCGTTATTTACGTCCTCGTCTCTATTTTTCATTAGTTCTGTTGACGTGACTTGTTCAGCAAGTGTTTCATCATTGAACATGATAAAAGAATCAAGGCCCGTATTGACAGAATATATAGGAGAGTTTTGTGGTCTGTTTTGACTTGTAACTGTGAATCGCATATGGGACTCCCTGTAAAGTCTTCTATTCTGATTGAAAACAGGGATAGTCGCATAGGTCATGTCCATCTGCATAGTCCCTTGTAACTTAGCCCCCCAAGATCTTGATAAAAGCATTCCATACTTTGGGGGCACATCAGCCACAACAATATCCATGACTAAGCATTTGGTCGGAATCTGGGCTAAGTTAACACAGAGGTCTTTGATCAGCCCTAGACATTTTACTCTGCTTGAATCAAAGGAGTACAGGTCTTTGTAAGGTCTGGTAATTTCAAGACCCAGGCTTTCCATTACAGCTTTTGGCATTAAATTATGAGAAGCCCCTGAGTCATGCATAGCATTGTGCAGAATTTTGTCATGAACGTTCAAACTTACGTAAAAGGGAGGGATAGGTCCTTCTTGAAACTTGCCTTCAATATTTGGACCAAAAATAAGCTCTAGTTGGTCATCATTAAGATTGAGAGTATCCTCGTTTTCCTCTATGTTTAAAGCCTTCAAAATTTGGGTTTTATATACATGATGGGCGGCTAACTCAGTCAAGGGAACAAAAAATTTGATCTTTGAGATTTCCTGTTTCAGGCTGAAAGGAATTTGATTCTTTAAGGTGCTGGTTTCGGCCCTATTAGCTGTCACTTTATCAGCAACAACAGCTTGCTGATTTATTTTATCTACACTTGACACATTGGTTGAAATAGGAGTACTAGCTGAAGTGTTAGCACTGCTTATGTTTGCACTCTGTTTTTCAAGATTTTGAGTGTCTTTCTCTTTATCTTTACCAGAATCAATAGCCACTGTTTTGTCCCTTTGTTTAACCATTTTAGGCTTAGCTGTAGTGCTGTTTTGAGAAGATTTGTCAGAGGTTTTCACGTTGGGGGTCTGTTGACTAGGTTTATTCCTGAGGTCATATTGTCTTGGTGGTTCTGTGATGGCATTTTCCATGTCTTGACAACAATTTTCATTATCATCTCTTTTGTCATCATAAGGTGTGTAAAGACCTTGTTTTCTATCATAATGAACCTCAAAGTTATCATCATCTACCCCAAATAGGTTGATATCATCTTCCTCTGTCAATTGATCGGATTCCTCAACCTCACTTACATAGTTTTGATGAAAAGGAGGAGTGATCTGTTGATCATCTTCCCTGGGTCTGTTTAAATGTTGATTTCTTCTTAAATTCTGATTCTGGTTTCTGCTTTGAAGAGCAGTTTGATTTTGACTTGCTTGTGCTCTCTCAAGAATGCTCATTTTCTTCATCATTTCTTCCATCATTTTCTCTAGTTTTGAGTTTGGCATAGAAGATGATGATTCCTCTCTGAAAGATACTCTCTTTTCAGCTTTCATTCTTGCCCTCTTCTCCATAAGGTTAACTTCCACAGAAAGAGCACCTCTTTGCATGTCTTCAAGGGTTGCAAAATCTCTCTCTCTTAGTGAATAGGTCATATCAGCGTCAAAGCCTTCAGGAAACTTGTTTAAAGCTGAACCTTGTGGAGGTTTTAATTCTGGGGAGAGTGCGTTGTACACACTGTTAAATCTAGTGCAATAAGCTTGTACACTTTCCCCTGGATTCCTATGGAGATTGTTGTAATCAACAAGAACTTGGAGAGGATTCTTCCTTACTTCCCACTTGTTTAAGAATGTTTGATGGAAACCTTGGAGGTCATTAATACTATTGGGGGTTAAGCCTTTAAACCATTTTCTTACTTCTCCCCCCAGACTTTGAGAAAATAGTCTAATCTTGACAGAACCATCATCAATTTCATTTCTGTCAAAGTAGTCATTCATATTATCCACATGTTGTGATGCAGTTATAGTATTGCTAGCATCAAATAATGAAATTTTGGACAGATAGTCCCGTGGAAGATTGACTAATGGTACAGGAAGGACTAGGGGAGCATACCATGCTGCCATGATAGGTGGTGGGGGTAGATTTACAAGAGGTGGAGTGGGCTGAAGTGGGGTGGTTTGAACAGTGGATGAAGGATGAACAGAAGCAGATGGAACAGGAGTAGATTGTTGAGCTGATCTTGGATGAGAGACACCTAAGTTAAGAAGAAAATGTAAATCAGGAGGTGTTGTTTCTATGCTACCGAGATGTTCACTTGTTTCAGGAGATGATAGTGAAAACTCAGAATCTAGTTGTTCTAACTCACTAAATGACCTAGTCCTAAATGGATTAACTAAGTTAGCTTGGGAGTGTTATAGAGTTGAAAGTTTTTCAGGAATTGATTTAGCTCTTGGGGGTGATCTGAAAACAGTTGATAATTTAATATTAGGAGACTTCCAAAGGATACATTCTGGGTCATCAACTATATCAGGTGGGTTGGGGTCAGGATGGGCTCTAGTGTGGATCTTTCTAGAAGCCACTATGCTATGTTTTTAGACCCAAATAAACCGGAAAAGTTCAACCAGATATGACAATCTTTGAGAGGTTAACTAATCTGCTTTCACAATTTTAATCCTACAGTTCTCTAACTAGATTTGAACGATATTATAATGATGAGGGTTCCTCCCAGTGGAGTCTTAAGGTCTGTTCAGGATTGTGGAGTCGCCAGGTGGAAAGTTTAGAATGTTTCCTAAGAGATGCATTGTCCACCACAGTGCTTGCGAAACACCCCTTTTCAAGGATATCCCACAACACAACAACTCTAACCAGAGATTGAATGGGAGGGCATTCACCAGATATGTCACCTCTAAGAGAGGATGAGATCCAGAGGCTACCTGGCCCTCTCCAGACTCTGTCTAGGAGTATGGGGTAAAACACAATCAAAAGGTAAATGATATGTAGGAGTAAGTGTTTTACTACCAATCTGAAATGTTTTTGGTATTTTCTGAGTGATTTTTTATTTGTGGTTTCTAAGAATGACCTAACTTTGTTTAAAAACTTAGCTACAGTTGGGAGACAAAGGCAGTCCACTCTTATGGCTAAGCCATCTGATTTTTCAAGGTTAGATAAAAGCTTATAAGAATCCTAGGGTTCACCTAGTTTGTCACTGATTCAAACAAGTTTCATCATGATTACCATTTCTTGGTAGTGCTTGGAAAGGCTGCTTTTTACTCTCAAAGTTTGTGTGAAAATAAAAGGGAAAAAAGGTGAAAACTCAACTCAAATCCCCAGTGGAGTCGCCAGAAATGTTACTGGTCGCTCCAGCTGGTTAATAAAGCAAATGCTCTATGAACCAAATCTCTGAATATCGTATAATTATCCTTAAAAAATTCTGGGTTTGTAAGTCCCCAGTGGAGTCGCCAAAAATGTTAGGTCTCTGTAATAAGCAAGATTGGCGAAAGTCCGATCACAGAGTTAACATCATTTCAACCAACTTTCGGATTCTAGGATCTAGCCCTCCTGAATCCGGAGAGGGATATGTCCAATATGTACAAAGATGGATATTGTCTTTGAAGTTTAGGGTAATGATGTTAGGCTAGTTATGAGATCCAAGGGTTTGTTTTATTTTGGATGCTGGGCAGCGATTTGCCGTTTGGAGGCTAAAATGATCTATATGCAAGAGTTTCAAAGGTGAGGCGTCGCGCGTACACAGGATGCCTTTGTATGGGATGTATAGATATAATTCGGTTTTAGTCCATTGGGTTATGGAGTCATATCTCAGCTTTAACAACAACAACTTCAAGGGTGATCCTCATAGGGGAAAGTCATCATCAAACTTTATTGGATAGCAGTGATGGAATGGAAACAATAAAGTGTTGGAGGGGTGGAAACTGATAATAATTTCTCAGAGGATTTATAGTCAGTCCAAACAAGAAAAGCCTCTTAAGTAACTGTTTAAAACCAACCAAGGACAGGGCTAACCATAAACCTCTTGGGCAAGTTCTATTAAAGCAGCTTAATTGACAAAAAATCCAGTAATCCACATGATTACCTTCAGAAAGTATGAAAACATATAAGAGAAACAAAGTGTAACTTAAGATCAGATAAAGCACTTTTAAACCTAGTCTGCTTTCAGTCAACACCAAGGGCAATTTTCAGAATCTGCCTTTGGAGAAAAGGATCTAGGAATCAGGGCAAACCATATCTTCTCTAGTCTAACTTTAATAGCAAATAATGGAAATCACATTCAAGAGAAATGTTTATGTAAACATAAGGACGAGGGAACGCCAAGATTCCTAACTGTTTAAATAGTATTGAATCATTCTTAAATAGACAAATCTGAAGAAAACATTAAGATAAAGATTTCTCAGCCAGAGATGGTTACTGATAGACAGTAGATCCTAACCCTGTTTAAATTTTTCTTTACAGCAGAATATGAAAAATATGGCATACATAGAAGGAAAGACAATTAACAAAGGAAGAAGCACTTCACCAGTAATATAGACCAGGATCCCAAGGAAAAGCTTGTTATTGATGTCAAACCAGTTACAATCTTTAGGTCCAATGTTTCAGTTCAGCAATCATCTTCACTATTCAACCTAACTACTCTAGCACAAACAGAGCTTCAAGGGCCAGCGAACACTATGTACAAATAGAAGTCTCCAGCTCAAGTGTATTTCAAAATTCTGCAACCAACCAACCCCTCGCTCATCTTCTACTGAAGTATTTATAGAAGAATGAGGAGGTGAGATCTGATAAAAGATCTCAAAATCAATTAATACAGGCATTAATGTCTTCTTGGCCTTTAAGGGGCTCAACGAAGAAACTGTATAGGTGTTTCCGATGTATTAACTGATTTACACTTATGATTTTAGCTCGGTGGGAGCTTTGTTGACGTTTTGAGGATCTGTGTACAATTAGGGTTACTCTGCGGACATCTGTCAATAAATTCCATGGCAGAAGTAAATTCTTTGGCTGTTTCGAGGCAAAATATCTGATCCTGCTCCATAAATTCGGCTCCTGATTGAGTGTTTTGAGGCAATAGGTGGCGCTGTGGTGGTTGAGGAATCAATTTGCCTCAGATATGGCAGTGGAGGCATCCTGTCTGATAAACACTTTTAGGTTTTCCTTTCAAACTATGTTTTAGGCTGGGGATTAGGCTTTTGATAACTGTCTTAGCTGTAATCCCCGCCGATTTGTCCACTAAATCTCTGCTCTGATCCATTTCTGCTCTCTGCAATCTGATACTCGTTTATTGCGATTTCTTCATATTTTCCAAGTTTCACAGGGGCGCATGGTAACAAAGGCTCATGAAACCTTGTTGAAAAAATAGTTCTACACCCTGCAGTCAATCTCCTTTGATAAATCGAAAGAATGAGAATTGTCACCCTCGTCCGTCGAGTCTTCTTCAAACATGGCGGAAAAAACCTTAAACATGCAAAATACAAACGAAATTATAAAATCCTGCGTGTATATGGAAATATGCATCGGAAGGTGTGTGGGGGAGTGGGGTGATCGGAGCCGTTGATCGCGCGGTGATCAACGGTCGGGGGCGAGTGGAAAAGTTAGCGGCGGAGATGTGTTGACTGTGCAATGGAATCAGGAAATTGGATGTGGATCGTCGATCTACAAAGATCGACGGCGGAGATGGATTCTCGGTTGTGCCGGGGGCCGGATAAATCGCATGCAACTTGGTTAAAGGTAGGGCAGCTCAGATAGGCGATCACCGTTAGATGTGCGGGGCCAGATCGGACGACTGTCATCGATTCCGCTGGGCGGCTATGGTTTGACTGATAATGCGCGGGGGATTGACTTTATGCGGTGGTTTTTGAAAAGTACAGAAGACGCGTGGCAGCTAGCGTATGGAATCGCTGGCCGTCGGGTTAAAACCACCCTTTTTTGAAAGCGGTGCGAAAAAGAAACACGCGGTTTTGGGAAACAGGGCGAGGGACGGCGGGTTCCACTTGGTAAGTTGTGCTCCGCGCCGTCCGATCTTCGGAGCGGATCGATGGTTAAGAAAAAATCACGTGGGTGGTAAACCTTTGGAATTTGATTTAAACCCAATTTCCATAGTTTACACAAGTTTTTGGGTGTTTCGGGTGGAGAAATCAAATGGAAAGGATAAGCACTCGTCAGTTGTAGCATTCGGTTCGGGCGCTCGGGAACATGGAGGAAAATGGGTTTAGATCCTTAGCCCGAGGGGGCTAAGGACTGAGGGATAGAAAATATGCATTTTCTAGGGTTTTCAATGGTTTTTCAAGGAAATGAAGGCTTTTGATAAGGTCAAGAAGGGGTCTTAGACCTTATGAAATGGGTTTTAATGAGGGGCAATGGGAGAATCATGAAATTGAGGCTTTCATGGGAGATGGAGAAAATAGAAAAGAAGGTTAGCTCAAGGGCGAAAGAGGGGGAAAAAGGGGTCCTTTGCAGCAGTATATGACTGTGGATTTTTATGGGATTTCAGAACCTTTTGAAATGTGAAAAAGTAATGAAGGATTTTGGACAAAGGGAAAGAAGGCAGGAGGCCTTTTAGAGACTTCAAAAGCCAACAATTTTTAGTGATGAAATTTGTTCCTTGGAGGCTCCCCAAAATTTTTAGCCACCTTTTGGTATAACAAAATATTATAGGTGGCTAACAGAGGGTATTTTGACACTTTCAAAGACAAATAATTTTCTTTACAAGTTACAATGTGCCCGATGGGGTCTTCAATTTATGACAATGACTCTTTTGACTTCTTGACCTAGGAAAAACCCTAGAAGCACTCAATGGGTGCTTGACCTATAAAATAAAAGACCTTGAGCATGAAACCCATGCCCCAAAACAATAATAATAATTTTCTTTTATTTTACAATTTACAAGAATCAAAGTACATTTCATATTTATAAAGATCGAACATAGTTACACATTTTTCAGTACTCCCTCTAAACTAGGGAAGGATTCATAAATGGTACATGGAAATTCTCAATCTGAAGAGATCTCATAAGAAGAGTCAGATTGGTAACCCATATGTTTAGTATCATAACATCCAACATTGTCACATAGCAAGGCCTTGACTAACAACTCTATCTTTCCACAAGATTTGAGCACAATGCCGCCGAGACCAATGACTTATAAACACCATCATTATTGTCTCTCTCAAGGTACATACCCCACCTGAGTGTTCACAGAGTATGACCTTCCTTGGACTATACTTATCTTGGATGTCCTACCTCATCCTAAAAGAGTATTGGATGCTAGATGTTTATCCAATTCTCCATTCTGTCTTCACTTGTTTCTGTCTTCCCAAGTGAAGACCAAAATGATGTGCCTATCTCTCCCTCTCAACTAGGGGAGGATACATGAACCAAACCAAGCTTGCCTCTCAAATATACAAGCTTCTTATTAGGAAGATATTTTTTCAATATATCAACTACTTGCTCATCGGTGGAGATATTCTGTAGTTGGAACACACCATCTTGTACTAGCTTTTGAATGTAGTGATACTTGTTGTTGATATGCTTTGTCTTTCTATGAAATACTGGGTCTTCATAAAATTTTATACAACTGGTGTTATCACAATGTATCACTGTAGGGTCCATCGGTCCTTCAAAAAGTTCGGATAACATCTTCCTCAACAAGACCTCTTCTCTGCTTAGTTCACATGGTGCAATATACTTGGCCTTAAAAACTACTCAAAGCAATTGTGCCTTGCTTTCTTCTTATCCATGAGATCATGGAGGATCCCAAACTGAACCATCCTCCCATAGTGCTTCTTCCATCCTGCTCACTTCCTCCCCAGTCGGAATCTCTATATCCAATCAAGTGGACAACATTCCCCCTATCATATTTTAGGCAATAATGGATAGTTCCTAGTAAATATGTTAGTATATGTTTTGCTGCTATTCAATGATAATGCTTCAACTCCTCTTGGAATTGACTGAGATTATTTACTGCAAAACATATGTCTGTTCGAGTGTTCATCAAGTGTATTAATGATCAAATCAATTGTCTATACTTGGAAGGATCCATAGGGTTTGATTCATAACGCCTTAATTTATTCAAGTTTGTGAGCATCAGGGTTGTCATTGGCTTACAATCCATCATATCAAACTTATTTAACATATTGATCACATAATTCCCTTGACCTAGATATATTTCATCAGGTCCTTGCCAGACTTCCAATCCCAAATAATAGTGCATCAACCCTAGATCCTTCATGTCAAATTCTACTGCTAGTTTCTGTTGAGCCCCAAGATTGTTCTTTCTTTCATCTTACTTCACTCCATTTTCCTTTGTCCATTGTTATCCCATGCCCAAATGATCAATGAAATTAGTTAAAATTACTTTAAGAATGAATACCATGGCTAACTTGCTAAGTTTTGTGATTTTGTCATTGTAATGCATTTTGAACTGAAACTAGCTACAGAATGCAGACATTCCGTAGCTAACTGCCAATTCTGCAGCTATCTTCATGTTCAAGCATGTTCCAGGTGTCCTCTCAGGAAAAGCCACACATGGGTATATTCCACATCATGTCCTCAACGTTTGTTGCTCACCATGAAGAATGAATGGAATTCTGGACGAGGTTTTGTACGTGGGAACTCACACAAGGAGGAAGATTCCTAATAGGACTAGGACAGTCCAGATGTCCTTTGTCCCTTTACGCTGCCATCTTTAGAGATCTAGTATGATTTTGATATGAAAAGACAATGATCCCCGTATTGTTGCAAGTTCTGTTATGAAGATTTGTTATAAATGCACTCGGGAAACTGAGAGAATAGCTCTAGATTTTGATTAGATTTCGTGGATTGACTGCTATATTTCTGAAGACCGAGAATACTCTGTTTTAAGTTGTTTTCCTTTAATGAAGAAGACAACATTGCTTTGAACACGTTGAGTTGATTTTGAGTTAGATTCCGTCTAGTGGTAGAGGGCCCCCGCCTCCCGAGTGGCTTTACTTTCGTAATTTAGATAAGTATCTTAGTTCGTTTTCACGTTTTTTAAGTTTGAGTTCATATTTAATTTCATTAGTCACTATAGCTATACTTGTTCTAAGAAACTCTTCCAAAAGATCATTATAATGAATGAGAAATGGCTGTAGTGTTATAGATTTTAATTGCAATTTCTTTTGTTCATTATCACAGTTGAACTTATTCTAGTAAACTCTTCCAAGAAATCATTATGATGACTAAGGCATGACTGTGATACTGAAGGTTTCAGTTTCTTGTTTACACTAAGTAGCATAGATGATCTTACTCTTAAAAAGCTCTTCCAAAATATCATAACAATGGGTAGGAAATAGCTGTGATGTCTTAGTTTTTGATTTTAATTGCTTTCAGTTTTCATGTTTGCATTTGCATTGAATTGTACAGCCAGGATTGTTCTAACAAGCTCTTCCAAAATACCATTCATGATGAACGAAATAGGTTGTAGAATCCCATAGATTAATTGCATGATAACTTAGTTAGGGCACTCCGGAGTCAAATTGCATTCAATTCATGCTCTGTTATTTCGTTTAAAGTTTGATAATGGCTTGTTAGTTTAGCACTGTTTATTGTAGACTAGTAGCACTCTAGTTCAGTTCTAGCTTAGCTCACTGTATTTACATTCCAGATTTAGTTGTCATCCATTGCATATTAAATTACATTAGTTGTTAAACTTAAATACCACAGCCTTCATTATTTACAAAACCTCTTTTGTTCCAAACCTATAATTAACTCATAATCATCTGGACAGAAGATAGTATCAGTCCAAGGCCTGGAGTACTTTTGCAACCTTTTTACCATTTCACAAACAAGCCTTTCTTCAAAAGACTATTCTAAAAGGAAATCTATAACTTTTAAGTGAGGTTTAGTGGTGTTAAACTAAGTTGCAGAATAGAATTAGGAGCTAGTTTTAGAGTAGAGATCTTTTGATGTTACAAGTGTTCTTTTCCAGATATGTTTCACAAACCTTTAATCATGGATGAGATGTTGTATCATTACAAGTTGATTGTTTAATTGTTTAGTTAGGAGAATTTTTACACTTAGCTGCCCATTCCTCAAGCTCTTCCAAAATATCCTTAGTGAAGGGATTGGACAAGTTAAGTTCATGTTGTGATTCATTTTCTTGAAGTCATTATCAAGTTTTGTATTTTTGCTAAGTCATAGTTTAGGTTTGGTTTTGTCTCAGTATTTGCATTTGTCATTTGTCATCAACAAATTAGGCTTCACTCTGTTTTTAACCAGTAGCTTCTTTCCACCAACATTTAGTTCTTTTCCTTGTGAACATAAAACCATCAAAAGACCAAAAAAATCATAAAACAATAAACACAACACAGTAAGAAACAAACACCTAGGCACATACAATGCACCTCACTTCAACATTTTACCAACCCTGGTTGACAATTAAATGAACTCAATTTAGGAGACTAGGTTGAGCACAAACAGTTTCTTCTTACATTCTTCAATTCAACCTACCACACCTGTCAAGAGAATATCATACACATACAGAAGAATGATTACCCGTTTTCCTTTTACTACTTTAATATAAAGGTTTTGATCAACAGAACTCTTTATGAACCTTAATCTTTGTGGGTATGCTTCCATCTTGACATACCATACCCTTGGTGCTTGCTTGAGGCCATATAATTCCTTCTTTAACCCCAAACATATGCCTTCCTGTCCTTGGCTTCGAATCCCAAGGGTTATTCTATGTAGACTTCCTCATCAATTGTGCCATTAAGGAATGCAATATTGACATCCATTTGGTGGATGTTCCATCCCATCGATGCTGCCAAAGAGACCAATGAATGAATAGTGGTATACCTTGTTGTTGGAGCAAATGTCTCTTCATAGTCGACGCCATCTTTTTGAGAGAAGCCCCTAGCCACAAGTATTGCCTTATAGTTATCAATGCTTCCATCTACCGCATGTTTGATCTTGTTTATCCATTTGGAAGATACCACAGATTTTTCTTCAGGCCTAGGTACGATCTCTCAAACTCCATTCTTCATTATAGATGATATTATTCATTCATGGCATCCTTCCATCCTTAGTGAGTGACATCTTCTTCAAAAGTGGATGGTTCCTCTTCTATTAGTTTAGTCACGTAGGCTGCATACCCAAAATATCATTTGGGCTTCTTGCTTTCCCTGAATGTTCCTTGAGTTGCTCCATGACCTTCTACATATAGAAGTGTAGATTTCAATCAGTGAGGTATTTTTCTATATTCGGGGATAGTTATAGGTTGTATAGGTTCAATGGGACCTTCATCTTCATGATTTTATTCCTCGTCCTCCTTAGTAATTTTTTCTTCGAACACAGGGAGTTCTTCATCATCAGAGTCCATAGGGAGATCCTTTTATTTCTTGAATGCAATACTTACATCAAATATCACATCTCGGCTGAATTCTATTAAATGCCCTTCTTTTATGTAGATCCTTAGGCTTTGGAGGAATTACTGTAGCCTACAAATGTTCCTCTCATGCCCGAAGAGTCCAACTTCTTTCTTTTGTCCTTCAGTATATGAATATATACAAGACAACCAAAGATTCAAGATGATACACAGTTGGTTTCTTCCCAGTGAACACTTATTCGAGAGTTTTGTTATATAGTGACCTTTGGGGACTTCGATTTTGAATGTATATTGTTGTCTTTGTGGCTTCTCCCCACAGAAATTTTGGTAGGTCTTGATCATGCAACATTGCTTTTACACTTTCTTCAATTGATCTGTTCTTTCGTTCTGCAACTCCATTTTTTTCAGGATTATATGGAACTATAAACTCTTCTTAATCCCATACTCCTTACAAAAAGCGATGATTTCCTTAGATGTATATTCTACTCCATTATTAGATCTTAATATCTTGATTCTTCTTTCTGTAGGGTTCTCCACTTCAGCTTTGAATTATTGAAATTTGATGAATATTTCATTCTTGGATTTCATGAAGTAAACCCAAGTTTTTCTTGAATGATCATCTATGAATGTGACATAATAAAGATGACCTCCAAGTGATTTGGTTATAGGGCCACATACATCTGAATTAATAAGATCTAATATTTTTTTTTACCTTGAAGCACTGCTTCCAAATGGTCTATTGGTGTTCTTACGTAATGCACATCCCTTGCATACTCCTTCGTGATCTTCTTTTAATTCTGGGATTCCATCTATGATAGAACTTAAAGTTGGAAGGATTTTGAAATGAATATGATTAAATCTTCTATGCCAAAGTTCACATGGGGTGATTTCAATGTGAACCAAGGCTTGAGCTAGAGGAGATATCAATATGTAAAGTCTTTCGTGGGGTGATTTCAATGTGAACCAAGGCTTGAGCAAGAGGAGATATCAATATTAAAGTCTTTCTTCATTTCCTTCACGGATACCAATTACTCTAACATTTTATATGCTTTAGTTCTTACTCCATACTACAAATTTTCCATCAATGAAAGCTACTTTATCACCCTTGTCTAGACTTGAAATGGAAAGTAAGTTTTTATGAAAAATTGGAACAAATAGGATTTCGTTGAGATGAATATTGCTTCCATTCTCCAACTCTATTTAAGTTGATCCAATTCCTCTTATAGGATAGCTTTTATTATCTCCAAGTTCCACTGAGTAAGAGGATTTTTCTTTTGATAAAGTCTTTAGTTGTTTGTGATGACCAGTCATGTGTCTTGATGCTCCATTGTCGGTCACCCAAATACTCTCATCTTGGAATGTGCCTACGAAGAGTCCCTCATATTTTGTCTTGGTCCTTTCTTCCTTGGAGTAAATAGGAGATTCCATACTTCTTTCATACCTTTCTTGAGATGGCTTGCTACCTTTGAACACTTCTTGAGAAACTTCTTCAATGTAGTAGTGATCTTCATTACGCCCTCAGGTAACCTTAGCTCTGATACCATGCTGAGAAATATTAAGGGTAGTAATTAGAGTGATTTATTATTACTTGATAACTGCTTGTGATTAGAGTGATTTCTTGTTACTTGATAACTTCTTGTGATGTATTTTTACTTGTTAGCTTTAGTTCTTATTATTATGTTGGTATATCATCAAACAAATACCAAAACAAGAAGAACAAGAACACATAATATAGGCTGCAAGTCAGGGCCAAAACCTCTCTACTTGAGAGAAAAACCCACAAATATCTTCTCTTCCTTATAGATTCTTAAATTGATGAATTACAAGACTTTTAGACTCAGACTAGTACCCTCCAAGACCAAGACCAACCTCTCTAGATGATGTGATATCCTTGATCCAATCAAACCCAGTCAAATCTCTTCCAGTAGCACAACTTTGACCTTTTGTTGCAGAATTTCAGCCTCCACTGCATACATCAAATTTTCGGCCCTCCTGCAACTGTTGTTGCCACATGTCTAAGCCTCGATTTGCCTTCCAAGGCCTCCTTAGACCTTCACTTGGCTTTCTCTGACCTCTGGAGCTTAAAGGATGATCTCTAGTGACCTTCACTTGACCTTCTTGTCTAATTTTCTCCAAGATTGAACTTGTAGATGAAAACCTTAGATTTACTGCAGAAACCCTAGTCCTTCTTTACACGTGTGAGAGAGAAATAGCCCAAACCAAAGTCTTCTTCGTCCTCTTCCTTCTTCGCTAGAATGAGTGCTGGATGAGTGTGCTTCAAGGAGGTCAAGTTTTCTCCTTTATATAGGCTCTTCAAGGTGGACATGGCTCTTCTTTTTAGGTCGGCTTCCTAGCTGCCAGATCGACTTGATCTTGGAGGGTATTTTGACACTTTCAAAGACACAAATTATTTTTTTTACAAGTTACAATGTGCCCGATGGGGTCTTTAATTTACAACAATGACTCTTTTGAATTCTTGACCTAGGACAAACCTTAGAAGGACTCAATGGGTGCTTGAAATATAAAATAAAATACCTTGAGCCATAAAATAAAAGACCTTGAGCATGAAACCCACACTCCAAAATCAATAATAATAATAATAATCTTTTTTTACAAGTTACAATGTGTTCGATGGGGTCTTGAATTTACGACAATGACTCTTTTGACTTCTTGACCTAGGACAAACCTTAGAAGCACTCAATGGGTGCTAGACCTATAAAATAAAAGACCTTGAGCATGAAACCCACACTCCAAAATCAATAATAATAATAATAATCTTCTTTATTTTACAATTTACAAGAATCAAAAGTACATTTCATATTTCTGAAGACCGAACCTAGTTACACATTTTTCAACATTACAGAGGGAGCTTCATTTAGGTTACGTCAATGGAATTTGATAAAAATCTTGTTGAAGGAAGAATGCGATAATATACTAGTAAAACTATGGTGAATATTTAATAACCCTTATCAATAAACTTGAACAAGATAAAGAAAGATAACTTACTTAATTTATCATGCATTCATCAAAATTCACTTATAATCATCCATGAAAAGAAGTATATCCACATCAACAAGGCTTTCCTCATCAAGATCTACCAATATCCATTATGAAAGAAAACTATCCACACAAACATAAACTCCTCAAGAAGTCGCTCACCTCATTCGTCCATAGCCAAAATTAAGAAACAAGAGAAAATTTCAAAATTTTTGGACTTGTAGGGATTTCAGGACTTGTAGGGATTTCAGCCATCGTCTAACCATGAGAAAATTAGAGGAATTTCACCACTATTTAAAGAGGTTTTCAACTTCCCTTACATTAAAATATTAATTTCCTTGGCTAAAAGTTCCTAATCTAGCCTACGGAAGGGAAAAAAGATCTATTATTCAATTAATTATTATAAATTGCATAATTTAAAGGGAATTCATGCCACATGTACAAAGTGAAGGGGCACAAGTAGTGAAAAAGTGGCCCATCTCTATAAATGAGGGGATTATAGGGGCCTTTAACACAACATCTAGCCTCTAAAGGCCCACCCTTCAATGTTGGAAAATGCCGTCAAAAAGTGACCCATTTCCATAAATGAGGGGATAATAAGGGCCTTTAGCACAACATCTAGCCTCTAAAGGCCCGCCCTTCAATGTTGGAAAAATTCTTCAACCTGCCATCAAAATCCTCTAGTATCCCTCAAATGTGGGTGCACAAGCCCCTAAAAAATCCAATGCATCATCTAGAGGGGTTTCCAAAAGGGATTTTTCCCTTCACCCGTTGTATAAGAAAAATCCCAAGTCTTCATCAAGTGTGGTTTCAAGATGAAGTGTCAAAGCCTCCGAAAGATGCAACATGCCAATCTTTCATCATTTATTCAAATAAAACCTCTTAAGAAAAATCCCAAGTCTTCATCAAGTGTGGTTTCAAGATGAAGTGTCAAAGCCTCTGAAAGATGCAACATGCCAATCTTTCATCATTTATTCAAATAAAACCTCTAAAGGATGGACCTGCCCCTTGATATGATGATAAATAAAACCTTTCAAAGGGGCGCCCCTTAAACCAATATTAATATCTAAACCTATATGGGTCAACTCTAATCAAATTTCATGAAATGTCCAACTCTAAAGGTCAACTTGGATTTATTTTACTTCAAATATTACACCTTAAGTCGACCTTGCAATACCATTTCATTTTATAGGTTGACCCAAGGCCTACAGTATATAGTAGGTCGATTGGCCTAATATTGTTTTCCCAACATTTTGTGTGTGTTCACACACACACACACACACACACGCATATAGAGAGGGAGAGCCACTTATTTTGAATCCTGTAATCATATTTCACCCTTTGTAATTTTGATGCTATGATGCAAACGGTTGAGGCTGTTGTTTTTTAGTTTTGATCAACATTTGCCTCTATACGACAAGCCTTGATTCCAAACGTGCTAGTGGCACATCATTGGATCAATACTTTTGATAATGTCCAGTTTGTTGACTGATTATCGGGTCTGAAATAGTATATGCAGCCCGTTTCATCTATTATTTGAAGAAAGAAAAGTTTGCAAATAAAACAAAGATCCTCCAACAATAATAAGCTTTTTCTACTATATTATAAGGTTGAAAAAATCGAGGAGTTTGAAAACTCTAAGTTAGATGATGTCTATGATGTCGATGACCCCATTTGTAGTAGCAGTGATGAGTTTGATGAGTGATTTGTAGCAGGCTAGTGATCTATTAGCTTGTAGCATGGCTTTTGGACTAGAGGCCATTTAGATGCTCATTGATTACACTTTTTGTCATTGATATGTGTTGTACTTGATGCCATTTTTATATATTCACCCTTCATGGTATGTAGATGAGAAAAATTTTCATATTTCGTCTCTAATGGTTTAGAATTTTAAAAAGTAAAAATTTTCAATTAAAAAATAATCATTTTTTGTTTTTCTTTTTAAATCAGTCCATTGAGTCTGGTTCGATTCTATTCTAATTCAAAACCTGGATTTATGGGTCGTTGGTTCAAAGACTAGTTTTAGTTTTAAAACACTGGGCACATCTGCTTATTCCAAGGATGGTATTGAGTGTAAGCTTTCTTTTGTAGAAACTCAAGGCTTTGTCAACACAAGGGTAAAGGTTGTTACAACAATATACTTGTTCATAGCTTAACATGTCGCTCACAGGAATTGAACCTAGGTGGGGAGGATGATACTCCTCACAACCAAAATTAAAGGTAGACTGAATTAACTCAAGGGAGAAAAGGTATCAAAGTGACATGATAAGTTTCAACCCTTTAAGGCAATTGGTTCGAAGACTAGTTTTGGTTTTTAAAACACTGGTCACATCTCCTTATTCCAAGGATGGTATTGAGTGTAAGATTGCTTTTGTAGAAACTCAACGCTTTGTCAACACAAGGGTAAAGGTTGTTACAACAATATACATGTTCATAACTTAACATGTCGCTCATAGGAATTGATCCTAGGTGGGGAGGATGATATTCCTCACAACCAAAATTAAAGGTAGACTGAATTAACTCAAGGGAGAAAAGATATCAAAGTGATATGATAAGTTTCAACCCTTCAAGGAAATTTTATAATGCACAAACCATATTTGAAGACCCATTTTTACAATAGTTATAATTAGGAGTAAAACAACTCTTATTTTCGATAACGATGTTAAATCACTTAAGTCAATCTAGAAAGACAATGTATAGCTGTAAATAACAATTCATGAAAAACATGGATGGCTAAAATTCAAGTCTCCAATTTACACAACAATTGGATATTGAAAAACTTCATTGATGTACATAAGATGTTGTTTTAGTACATACCATAGCCTTATCACAAGGCTAGTACAATCCACTAGCACTCCAAAACCCTAGATAAGGAAAAAAATGAAAACCTTGGCTTAACCAAGGAGTTCAAATTTGTCCTTCAAAGCAAGATATCTTCTCTTCTTCTTCTTGATTAAATACACCTAGGGTTTCATCACAAAACCCTAATCTCTATCCTTGAAGAGATGAAACCTTAACACTATATTTCAAGATGCTTCAAGAAGATCACAAAACCCTAGCAATGCAAAGCAAGATAGAGACCAAGTATAAGTGAATAGGTATGATAGAGGAGATGACTAGTGTGCTCCTGCTCTAGATAACATATCTACACAACAATGAAATAGGAGTGAACATAATAATCATCTCCAACATATTCTTCTTCACTAGTGTAATCTCCAATAAATATTTCCTTCTCCCATGTATAACTTGTTCTAGGGTTTCTTCGTGAACCCTATTGAACCACTCCAATATGACAAGTACAGAGAGAATAATATTACGATGATAATGATAAAATGAATCTCTTATTCCTCTATATAGATGAGAGGTAAGGGATGCCCACAATACAATTTGGTCCAAGTATTTACAAGCAACCTATATTCAAAACTTCTAGGCCCACACAAGTGAAGTGCTCCACTCCAAGGGTATATATGTGATGCTTTAAGGTGATGTACACATTAAAAACCTTGAGAGGATGTAGCTACAAATGGAGTGTCCACACATTTCCATCACAAGCCTACACAAATTCTATGGCTCCTCTTAAGCCATGTACTCCTTTGGGTCCACTCCCCTTGCTTGAACATTTTCGTAACTCGAGCATCCTTGAGTCAATTCTTGTGACATCCCCAACCCTCCTGCTAGGCAAAACTACTCACACATATATCAACCAAGACATAACTGGAAAAAGTTGCATAATTTAACTAGAACATTTCACCACGTGCATAGTGAAGCCATAATAACAAAAAATGTATAATAACATAGCAAAATACATGCCAGAATAATTCATAAACAAGCACATAATAGGTTTCAAGAACTTATTTGTTAACTTTGTGGGCTAGATATGGACCTCGTGTTGAGAAATCTAGGGCAATAACATTAGGTGAGTTCTCTTCATTAGTCACTGTTTGTGAATGCTTTTTACTTCTTTAGATTAGGATATTCTTCTTGTTAGATTATTGAGTTATTTTTCATCAAACAATAACCAATGCATGAACATAAATAGACAAGAGACACAATATGTAGGCTATGAGCTAGGGCCAAAACCTCTCATTTTTTGAAGGGAAAACCTGCATAAATTCTTCTTATAGAGATTCCAATTGACGAATACCAAGACCATGAACCTTGACTTATTTAGCCACTCCATCTATAGAGATCTTCCTTCTCTCTTCTTCACTTTCTTCCACTCGATCTTCAACGTACTTAATGCACGAACTGTATGTGTATATATATATATATATATATATATATATATATATATATATATATATATGCTAGGCAAGGAATCAGAACATGACCACTGTAACAACATCAAAACAAAATGATACATCACTATATAATAGTTCCTTTAGAGCATTGCACTGTGTCCTCCATATACTACCAAACTGTGATCTCTATACCATCCTCGTTGAAGCCCCAAAAATCATAGCATACCGAGATATCATTGCCTTCATGTATCACTTGGGATAACATTATAGTATCATATTGACAGACCATCAAGCTACTGCAATCCGAGCATATAGATCATCATTATATCACTGCAATTCACCAAACCATCATATCACCACAATCCGATCTTCTAGAGGGATCTGATTCCCATTGAAACCTTGTTATCATACTGTTCAAAATACAGAGAGACCAAAACTGTCTTGCTGTCTTGTCACTCGAGAATCTTAGACGTATCCAAACTGAAACCCATCCGAAAACTACATAGAAGCTCGAGCTTTGAATTGTGTCTTCTGTGATGACTCTAGCCGCATATATATAGTGGTTGGTGCTCCATAAATGAGCCGACATGTGCATCCGAATATGTGTGTTCCATGATGTGAGCCGACATGAAATCCTTCATTCTTCTCGAGGTCGACATAGGAAGAGGAGGACTGTAATTTTCATTGGAGGGCTTCCTAGACATTATTATATACTCATATACATTGACACAAGCTCAAGAAGAGCTCTTCATACATGAAATTGACTCTTTGAATTAAATGACAAATCCTAATGCTCTTAATGAGAGCCAACAAAAATAAATTCACTTGCTCATGAAACCCATGAAGTAAGGCTTACAATAGTAATTTTATTTTCTTCATTACATCATTACATAAGTCATAGTTACATGTCATTATGAAGACTAAACCTAGTTACACTTTTCAACACTCCTTCTTAAATCATTAGAGGAAATTTTAACCTAAAACTGCCCATGAAATTTTCATGTAATTTCCATGTCATTATATGTAAACCAATAAAAATCCTTTGAATTTAAAAAGAGGTACATGTAAATATTTTGGAGGGAGAAGAAGAAAAACAACTTTTTTTAATTGTATTTTTGGCTGATCTCCTTATAGGTTTATTCAAATTTCAAGTGTAGACACTCATTGGATGTGTAATTAAATTCCACATCCAATGAGTACCCATTATGCATACTTTTGAGAAGACACACATTGATAAAAATTGCAGATACATTAAAAAAACGTGTTCAACATGTTTTAAGTCATAGTTACATGTCATTATGAAGACCGAACCTAGTTACACTTTTCAACACTCCTTCTTAACTCATTAGAGGAAATTTTAACCTAAAAATACCCATGAAATTTCCATGTAATTTCCATGTCATAATATTTAAAACAATAAAAATCCTTTAAATTTAAAAAGAGGTACATGTAAATATTTTGGAGGGAAAAGAAGAAAAACTTTTTTTTTTTTTTTTTTTTTTATCCTTAGGTTTACTCAAATTTCAAGTGTAGACACTCATTGGATGCGTAATTAAATTCCACATCCAACGAGTACCCATTATGCATACTTTTGAGAAGACCCACATTGATAAAAATTGCAGATACATTAAAAAAACGTGTTCAACATGTTTTTTTAATGTATCTGCAACTTGTATCAATGTGGGTCTTCTCAAAAGTATGCATAATGGGTACTCATTGGATTTGGAATTTAATTCCACATCCAACGAGTGTTTACACTTGAAATTTGAGTAACGCTATAAGGAGATAAGCCAAAAATACAATTAAAAAAAATAGTTTTCTTCTTTTCCCTCCAAAATTCATAACTCATTTTATTATTTTAACTATTATTTTATTATTTTTCCTTAGGAAGCCACTTTTAGGTTGAAATTTAATCTAATGAGGGAGATATTCATAATGGTACTTGATCATTCTCAAGCTGAAGAATTTCTCATAAGAAGAATCAGATTGGTAACCCATCTGTATAGTATCATATCAACCAACATCGTCACATAGTAAGGCCTTGACTAACAACTCTATCTTTCCACAAGATATAAGCTCAATGGTGGTGAGACCAATGATTTATATACACCATAATCATTCATTGTCTCTCCTGGAACATACCCTACCCGAGTTCTCAAGGTGTGTTCCACTAGGACTATTATTATCTTGGATTCCCAGTCCTAAAAGAATATAGGTCCTCTACGACTACTCGTATCTTGGATGCCCTATCTCATCATCAAAGAGTATCAGATGCCAGATGATTACCCAATCCTTCATCCTGTCTTCCCATGTGAAGACAAGAATGATGTGTCTATCTCTTCTCATGGCCTTCACTAAGACTTACGATTGTTAGTACTTGGTTTAGTGCATGACACATGAAGTAGAGAACCATATTTGTCACCCCCTCTTAATTAGGGAGGAAATATTACAATAAAGGAGTGTACTCATTCCTACACAAGGAATGCACCTAAGCTCCCTCTTTGCTTAAGAATTTCCAAGTTTCTTCCAAGTAAGAAACTTGTTTCCATGCTCCCTCTTAATCAGGGACCTACAACAACTTCTCAGGTGGAGATAATGTGACAACCAACTGCTTGAGGAACTCCTTCCTTCAATGTCATGAATTTATTCTTTGTTATGGAGTCTTCATCATTTGGGACTTCTTCATAAGGCACCAACCATCCAATAACTTTCATCCATGAGTCAATCATGTCATTATTCCTTTCAACATAAAGTGATCTATCAGTCTACATCTGGCCTTGCTTCATGCCATGCTGCTTTCTTCATGCCATATTTTTGGAAGGATATTACATCCTTCTATATGGTCCTCTTGGAAGTCATTCACAGTTCTTCCCTTTGGCAGCCCCGCATAAGCCCATCCAGATATTTGTCCAAAAAATAAAATACTTAAAATCAAAATTACCTTCGTGATGGTCTTTCATCATGACATCTTCCTGTAGGTATCAACATCTTGCATACATGTTGACACATCTCCCAAAGATATCCATTTTCAAGGGTCTTCATCTTTTATCAGAGTCTTCATATCTTTTCGAGAGATTTTATAGTCAAATCTTCTTGGTCTTTTGGATGATGATTTCCTTTACCATGGTTGCATATCTCACGATCTCTTCCTTATTTTTCACATGTTTCATTCCTAGGAGCTTCTTATCAGAATTCCTTAATTGTGGTCAACCACCCCATACTTCATACGAGGACATATTATGTTGATTTCATCTAGTGTGACCTATGCCTTCCTCCATCCTTTCAGAGGAGGAGATCCTTTTCTTTGATCATGCTTCTCAAGATAAAAGTAGTGATCCATGTTACCTGCAACCATATGACATGACATTATAATATCAAATACAAGCATACATACCTCATTTACCTTTAGGTCATCTAGGCTTCCTTCAACAACTTCCTTGATTGAAAAGATCTTCAATCCTTTGATCTGCTTCATCTCTTATGTCATCATACCATCATTCCATGAACTCCACAAGTTGGAGTTCCCGATGAAACATTTGCTTTCTTTCTAGATCGGTGAACCCTTCGATGAGGATTCCATCAAAGAATCTTGAGGATCTTGCATATCCCTATTCGGCAGATGTTTCCCTTTTGACTTGATGTATGATGAGCCTTGTCTTGGATGACTTATTCCTTTCCTTAAGTTTCTAATGAGGTTCCTAAGAGCTATATCCTTCATGGATTCTGTTCCATCTGTCTTTCATGATTCCCTATGGTGATGTCACGAGTTCTTGTTTCTAATGCTTCCATGATGTCACAATGCATCTTATTATAGCCATATCCTATAAAGGATTTAGGAGCTATGACAAGACCTTTTGTGAGGGAGACTATCTTAATAATAGTAAAGATCTCTTACTCCCTCTTTCCTTGGACTTCTTTTCTTCAACTTCCTCCATCTTTTCAGTGATATGAGCTTCCTTTCTGTAATGTCCATAAATTTTCCATAACATTGAGTCTCGATTATGCTCTTCTTTCTTTTCTGAGGACCAAATTTTCAAAACTTCCCTTTCCTTTCCTTGTCCATTAGTTAGTGCATTTAGAACAATGATGATTATCTTCTTATCATCTCTCCCAGACCTCGTAGTTGAGATCTTATGAAGATCTCCCTTCATTTTTTGATACCTTTGATTTTGTGTAGATTAGGTCTAAGTGATATGGCCTACTTTATCACATCTTCAGAGAATAGCCTTACAAGCTTATCATATACATCCCTTCAATGTCTCCAATATTGAGAGGACCTTTCATAAGGATCCATTTCCATGTATTCAAAAGAGACCTTTTTCATCGATGTGTTCAACGACTT